>JAVIWC010000230.1:1200000-1686136 GCA_031894815.1 Creontiades dilutus
CAAGAGCGATTACAATGGTTTATTATTGAATAATAGGTACCGGTAAAGTATGCTACCTACACGAAAGCCGCTATCTACCGTGCGGAAGCCGGTGCCTACATAGACCGGCCGGTGGTAATGTATGCTACCTACACTTTGACCTGAACCCAACCATTTTTATCGGTTCAATAAACACCGATTGTTTCTGAATCTTATCTCTGATCTCTTCCAACTTGAGGTGAACTATCAGTTCGGTTCGAGACCCTGGTGCGTGAGGCAACAACACTTAATCGAAATGAGTTTGGGCCATCTGTTCAGGAAAATAATTTACGACGACGCAACGTGTGTTGAGTTCCTCAAATATAAAGGAGTGTTGCCGGATGAACAACAGTTTTGTGATAAAGTGAGGGAAGGTGAAGTGTGTGGGGGTGAACTCAAACAATACCTTAAATCTAGTCGGAAACGGGACAATGGAGGCAATATTATTAAAACTACGTACCTGCGTTGTACCAAAAGAGGATGCCAAACCTATCATTCAATTAGGAAACCAAATAAATTTGTTACATATAACGACATAAACGGGAAGTGCAATAGTGGACTGTCTATGTGTGATATCGTAGAAATTGTGTGGTACTGGAGTAATTTAGTAGGAGTCAATGACGCTTCCAAGTGGTCGGGTAGGAGTAAAGTGGCAATAGTTGACTGGTACAATTTGTGTAGAGACGTTTGCGTGGAAATGTTCGAAAAGAGGGGGAAAATGAGTGGTCCAGATGTAGTAGTTCAGATCGACGAGTCACTGTTTCAAGGTAAGCGGAAGTACAACCGAGGAAGGCTTCTAGCCAGCGATCGTAGACTGTGTGTGTGTCCGACGACAGCGACAGCGTTAACGACGAGGACGACGATACCCAGCCCCAAACGGGACGGAACTACGGTGATCGTATCGCAGGCCCGTGGGTATTCGGCATGTGCTGCCAACAAAATGGATTTTTGGAAAGGAGATTTTTTATAGTCAAGAAACGCGATCGGGCCACTCTACTTCCAATTATAAAAAATGAAATAGCACTAGGCAGCACGATTCACTCGGACTCATGGCAAGCCTACAGCAACCTGGGTAGCCAAGGGTTCCAACACAAGCGAGTCAACCACTCTGAAAATTTCATAGACCCAGCCACCGGAGCGCATACCCAAACGATTGAAGGGTTATGGCGGATAGTGAAACACCGATACGGGATAAGGCAGAATGGAGCAGGAAGCCTTCTCGACCGAAAATTGAAGGAAGAATGGTGGCGATCTGTTCATCCAGAAAACCCGTTCGAACACTTTTTTGACGATTTGAAGACTTCCTCTCTCATGACGTAACGGGACCTGCGGCGACATAGGACGACCTTCAAACTGAAGGGAAAACTTCATTTGACAAGGTAAAGATTCCCAGCATCAACTATACCATTTATGTGTTTTTTTTTTCTGTGGAATTTTCTCTTGTAGGTAGCGGAATTGGTGTAGGTAGCATACTTTACCAGTGACCGTTCTGTAGGTAGCATACTTTACCGGTACCGAATAATAAACCAAAAGGTTAAATTACTTTGGAGAAAGGTTTAATTCTACTGGAAAATGCCATATTGTAATAGATACCCATAAATTTTAACTTCCTTTTCAGTAAATTCTTAATAAAACAAAATTGGCAAAATGATGCATTGTACAAATCAACCGATGTGTCGGTGCCCATCATGGTGTGGTTTATATTAACTTCCTTTTCAGTAAAGTCTTAATAAAACAAAATTGGCATAGTGATGCATTGTACAAATAATTTTGCATACTCAACCCCTTTCCCGCACCTGCTGTGCATGCATGAACAAGGTCCCTGGGAACTGTGGAAGAGCTCGTCAAATCAAACAGCACAATGTCAACCAAAGTCGGATGTTCCTACCTACGCCAAGAATGCGCCGGCCTACCACCTGCTCTTCTCGTAGCTCGGAGCCCAATCATCGAGCTCTATTTTGAATTTTTACCTGAACCGCTCGCCCTCTTTTTCGGTCTTGTTCGTCTTTCCCCCTTAAGTGCTCTTCAAGGATCGTTTTTACTTCTTTTTTTTGTGGAAATAGAAAGAAGCCTCCCCGCGTTCTATCCTTTAACAAAGACTCTTCATCACTTGACACGCTATGAATAGTCAGATGGCGTGAGGAAGGGGAGCCAAGGGTATCAAGACGAGTGCAGGCATTAGAAAGAGCAAGTCTCCGGGACGTAGCTACGAGTTTATTGTGACTGAATCAACGCACTACTCAGAATCTCGTACACCTTTAAGAAGGGGCTGTTTCTGAAAGCAGCGCCGCACGTTTTGTTCGAGGTCTTTCATCACAATTATCGCTTTCATCTCTGGTAGAGTTTTAAGCGTGACCTGAGATACACTGTTGATTTTCATGTTTTTCAAATTTTGGATAACAGGAGTTACCGTTTTGTATTTACCGAGGGCCAAAGACAAACACTCCGTTACTCTCGCCAAAAAGACTACATTTGTTGATGCCAGTTAGAATTGTCGGTGCTATATTTAACCTCTTTGATTACTCCGACGATATATCGGGTTCATGAACTCTAGACGCAACTTCGTGGGTTCACTCGGTTTTTTCCCAAAACATCTTCATCTATTAGGTCGTCAGCACCGCTTAAGCGGGTTGGGTACCCACAGATGCTCCGCGTTTCTCAGAAAGATATGGATCGTAACCCACAATTATGTCGGTCAATGTAGTCATAAAATAACTCTTTTGTACATTAATGTATTATTGTATTTTGTCAATCATTAGAACCACCAAAAGTTGATAATTTGTCAATTTTGCTTCCGAGTCTACTAAGGTAGCGGAAGCATTGTTTTCACTTTCGGAATGTGAAAATTTTTTTTCTAGTTTCCAAAGAGTGTCGAGTTTTGTCAATTGGCCTAGTAACAAAACTCGTGGGGGTTCGATAAAGTTGATAATTTGTCCCTTTTTCTCCCTTATTGAACTATCTGGCGTCTTCTCGGTTTTTTCTAACGATTTACTACTATGTTTAGAGCAACTGGACGGATTAGATTTGATCTACGTGCAAAATCTGATTTTCGGTAGTGATAAGAAGTGGTACCCTAAAAGTATCCATGAAAAATTGACTTTGTAAGAGTACTACGTAGATACAAAAAACAATCGGCCAAAACCACTCTTTCAATCAAAAGAGAAATCTATTACCAACATAACACAACAAAAAAGTTAGATTCCGTCGGATAGAACCAGAGAAAACGGGTCAAACATAGTTGAAAAAGTAAATGTTCCGATGAAGCGTTTGAAGTTTTTCCCCCGTCCGACGCGACGTGAAAACATTTCTGCCCGCTTTGGTCCTGATTCTTTCAACTCTCTTGATCCATGAGTTACTCGTTTACACACTTTTTCCTACCTCCATATTATGTACCGAATAATTGTCTGTTTCTATAGGATTCAAAGAAAAAGAAGAAGAATAGAGGAAGATTAAAACCTTAACAACAAAACCTACGATCCTGGCGGACACTAGATTGATACATCTTCATAAACTTATATTGACCAGAGTAATCGTCGTACAGACAAGGGGTGGTTTTAAAATGTTCGTTAACAATTCTACTTCGATAAAATATTTAAAAAAAAAAAAAAAAAAAAAAAACGGGACAGGGACCTCTATGGTTCTACAGCTAGATCATTTAAATGATTAATTTTACACATTTAAGTGCCGAAGATGAGAAATTGCCTATGCAACCTACAAATATGGGATTCTAGCTCAGAGGAGAGGAGCTAGTAAACAGAGATGAAAGCTTCGGCTGAGGGGGGGGGGGGAGATGGCAGGTACACGGCAGGTACGGCCCCTCGGCCAGACGGAAAAGTGGTGATGCCGGGATAACAAAGGGCGGAAGGAGCCCACCCGAAGGTTAGTTGAAGAAGTGTTCAGCGAGGGGGGGGGGACGGAACTGTCGGGTCGGTACGGTCGCTAAGAACTGGATTGTACTCCTGTTAATCATTTAAATGATGAAAATGATAAAAAATCTGATATTTTTTGTTTGTTGGGTACCTAACCCCCTTAATATCCCTATCGTCAGCGTTCTTGGAGAATAATGAGCCATTTGCCAACTATATACTTTTCTTGTTTTTCGACAATACACCTCAGCACTCGTATACAAAAAAAATTTACGTAATCTGCAGTGTCCGCCCAGTAAAATTAAGCTTCATAAAGTTCGGCCCCGAATCAGTTGATATTAATTCAAATTAAATTTTGTTATTCAAGGGGTATCCATTTAAGTATGTACGATGCAGTTACGAATACTTTGGTAATCATTTCAAGAGATCGTTTGAGTTCGTCATAACGTTTAACGAGAGAACGCTTCGTTTCATTAAAATAATTTCGTTTTTAAGATTTTTTTTTCCAGCATGGAATTAAAACGTTGTAACTCCCTTCATTCACATTAAAAACTCCAAAATTATGACAACGTTAGATAATTATTATTCTTCCAATTAGCTAGAACGTTAACCTTTTGTTTGTATACAGTTTGTATGCGGGGGTGCAGTGTTGGCAATCATGGGATGGAATCGCAATGTTGACCCTCCGGGGTTAATTGAAAGAGAACAAAGGGGTCGACAACCTTAGTTAATTTGATTCGGAAGCGAATATCAGTAACGCGTTACGAGTAATCGCTATGCCGTACTGAAAATTGTTTGAAAAGATCATATTGCGAAGGTTGGATCGCTTTTTCCCGTGGCATAATGTTGGCCAATGTGATTCCCTTTGGCGTTGCGTATTTTTAGGAAGTCCCTCTGAGGAATAAAACTCGGGACAATTTATTGATCGAATCCATATGTACCGAATGAATAATACATTATCCACAAATGAAATTGAAATTGGCGAGGTACGTGATACATTTATCGAGACGCCTCATCCTCTCGCCGACGTTGAATTTGATAAGCGTTTTACATCAAAACTGGCCTAAAATTGGAAGTACGTGGTGCGTGTGCGGGAGGGGGAGCAAAGACATAAAATGTCCCTCGTGGTTGCGTACTTGTACGAAAGCTGTTTTTAAAGAGTTTTTTCGAAATAACTTTGACATTTGAGGATGAACAGGATTTGAAGAAGTTTGCCGAGCAAGGATTTCTCTTGTCCAGTGATTGGAATTAAAATAATTGATTGATGCAAGAGTCAGTAACGCTGAAAAAAGTCAAGAGGTATTGGTTAATTCAGTTGGCATAAGTAATAGTTGTAAACATGACATTTTCTCTCTTTCACTGCCATATGTTTTTGTCGTACACGTTACGGAAAAATTTCAGGAGATATTCTTTCGTGGATTCCTCGTTCTTATACAGGGTGTCCCAGGAGACGCACAATCCGACTCCTACGTGTTCTAAAACTCATTTCCGACCAAAAATGTCTCGTAGCAATATTTTGCCAGAGGCCTCGTTTCCAAGCTATTCGCGAACTGCAAAAAAACGAGTGTTTTCTGTTAAAATTTAGGTTTTTCCAAAAGTCTCGACGAAAAAAGGTTGGTGGAGGGATATACGTAACTTTTCTCGCTGAATCGAATGGTGACAACGCCAGACCTCTCAAGTGACGATTTAAGTTAGTTTTGTCGGACGAACCCCCGTTCGTTTGTGAACTGCGTCTACGGAATTTCTAAGCTGTCCGGCTAAAGTCAGGATAATCGAAGAGCCGAGAGACGGCTATTGTTTGTGTTCATTTACGATTGATTGCGATGAGTTGCATTCATCTTTTTGCTGACACTATGGACCCTTATCAAACCAGGCTTCCGTATCATTACCAACTTTTCTCTTTCGTCTCTTTCCTCGCTGTATTTACTTCAGCGAGGTTTTCTCTATTGCATATTCCCATTCATCATGGTGCGCTATAGCTATTGAACATGGCTGGTAGTAATAACCAATACCTTAGTGACAAAAAACAATTAGTAGATAAAAAACAGATAGTTTCGTAGATAAAGAAGGATCAGTGACATAAACAATATTATCTACCAATATTTTTTCCTCATACTATCCGACGTGTTCGCTAGGGTGTGAGTTGTACACAGGAGGAGTGTGACTCCCTTGCTGCTTCAGAAGCATTACCATTGGCAAAACCGTACTCAAAAATCATGTCAACATACTCACTTGTGGTATAGCTACTCAACTGAAAGCAAATCATCGCAATTAATCGTAAATGAACACAAACAATAGTTGTCTCTCGGATCTTCGATTATCCTGACTTTGGCTGGACAGCTTGGAAATGCCATAGACGCTGATCACAAACGGACGTTTTCAATCGTTAAATTCATTTTCATTTTTCATTTTTAAATATTTATTTTTTGATTTAAATCTTAACAATTTTGTTTAAACTCTAACTCTTTGTATGAACTCGATTTAAACCCCAATATCTTACCATTGTCCAACAGCTGGATAACATGTTCGAGTCAATAAATATTTTACTAAAACTGAATTTGGTCAGAAACAACAAATTATCAACATTGCAACACCCAATGCTACTGCCAAATCAGATTGGAGTTGATAATACACGGCGCACAGAGCAACCCCTCCCTCAAGACCTGGGGGTCGTGCGGGTCATTGCATATCCTTGCCCCTGACCAAGAGAATGCCTCCTCCGTAGCTTTCCCAATTTTCAAACATTATGTCTTTTTTAGTGATACAGGGTGTCCCAGGACTTATGCACAATCCGACTCCTACGTGTTCTACAACTCATTTCCGACTGCGATGAGTTGCATTCATCTTCAAGACTTTTGGAAAAACCTCAATTTTAACAGAAAACACACGTTTTTCTGCAGTAAAACACAATTTCCTTAAATAAAAATTTTTTTAAAACCAAAACAACGACACCGTTGGAAAGCTGACATTTTGGCGCACGTTTTACCACGCCTGCACAGTTCTGCGTCAAGCATTCATGAGGTTTCTAGGCGAGATGAAAAACAGTTGATTTCAAGATTTTGACAAAACTACCATTTCGAGCAGCAATCGTACACCTCCAATGCAGTTTAAAAAAGTTTTCTGACATCAAATAGATAGAAAATGTCAACGCTCTTTCCAACGGTGTCACCAAGTTTGGATATCTCCACAATTGAAGGATTATGACAGTTTTAATGACATTAGATCGAAAACACGAAAAAAATCTTAAATCGCGAATAGCTCGGAAACGAGGCCTCTGGCAAAATATTGCTAGGAGATATTTTTGGTCGGAAATGAGTTGTAGAAAACGTAGGAGTCGGATTGTGTATAACTCCTGGGACACTCTGTACTTATATTGCACAGGGCCCTTACCAGTCTAGCTTGGATAAACTCACTGGATACTCCAGGCAAACTTTGTTGATTCGATTGAAGTTAAATGTACTGAGAACAAGCTACGAGTAGCTGTGTACCGTAGGATATTGTTTGACACGTTGCGAAGGGCGGATCATTTTTTCTTTGTGACATCCCAAGATGTTCTGGTCGGGCGACGTGATTCTCTCGGCCCCACGCGTTCCTTGTTCCCTCCCGCCCACGCCGAGTGACTGACAAGACAACCGGCTCCCCGAGATAAGGAACATCCGCGTTCGCACAGACTCGGAAGGTCCCGAATCTTCCCGCGTTGTTGCACTCGAGATATCCGAGCCGACAGTCTGCAGGGCGGTATCGGTGAGGGGAGAAGGCGAGGGCTTGGGACGCGCTGGAGGTTCCCAACACAGCAGGAACAGGCTCGAGAGACCGGTGGTGGGGGAGACAGGTGCTGGGCTTCGAGCAGAAGGAAGGGGACCCTCCGACCACCTTTCAGCCCCAGGTAGTTCTCCGTGGCCGTTGCGAGTGTTTATGTGCGTCCTATCAGTGCATGTGGGTGTGATTCTGTGTTTGTGCCATTCACGGATTCGTCCCGGATTTTCCACGGATTGATCACTACAACTTCAATTCTGGGTAAGACAGTTTTGTCTATTTTATCCGTCAACACAGCATGTTAGGAGCTCGTTCTTCAATACTAACAAGTCAACTTGTTCCAAAACCCAACAATGAGGTACCCAACCAAAAAAAAAAAAAAAAAAATCTTCAGAACTTCATCTTACCAACTCACCACCCATCAAGGTGCAGCTCCCATCCCATAATGTTCTGAAATCGTCTGCATACGTACATTTCATCCTATCAACTATTATGATAATGGAGAACCGTTCACTTTCATGGAACATTGTTCTATGTACACGAACAACCAGCTACCAAATCTCTGTAGATACTTATACTACTGCCTACAATAATCTTGTTTAGCAAGGTATAACGCCTTTCCAAGTCAGATTAGGAAATTTCCAAACCAATTTCAGAAATTTCCAAACCTATTTCAGAAATTTCCAAACCAATTTCAGAATTTTCCGTTTCAATTTCAGAATTTTCCATTTAAATTTCAGAATTTTCAATTTCAGAATGAGATCAATATCCGGGTGGGAGCGGTTTCGGAAATTGAAATGGGAAATTCTGAAATTGAAATGGAAAAGTCTGAAATTGAAATGGAAAATTCTGAAATTGATTTGGAAATTTCCTAATCTGACTTGGAAAAGCTATAGATGTATGCTGTACCTGTAAGCGCCGATCATAGCAGACCTACCATTTATCTAACTACTTTCACTATACAATATGTATATTTTTAGGTATACCTGCATCGTAACTGCTCATGATTAACCTGTGTTAGTCGGTATATTGCGTTTCAGGGCTGAAGTAGACAATAGGTGACCCCTACCTCTTATCAGGCTCATTTGAACATGTATCGATGTTTACTTACACCAATGTATATGATAAAATATCGATACCACGGCCATGTATTATGGAATGATTTTCAAGACCGTTATACCGATAAAAGTATTTTTAATACGCAGAGACACAAGTGTTAACACATTCTGATCTATTTGTCCAACTGATCTATACTTTACTAGAAGGATTGATTTAGGATATTTTTTGTTTTTGAGATGCGAGCGAAGCGAGCATCCAGACCAGCAAACTAGACAGAACACAAATCGAAAGCGTGGACTTATATCGATAGGAGACATCGGGTTTTTCAATAAGGCGACGGTCTTATCAGGAAGGGGTTACCTATTCTCGACTTCTACCCATTTTTCAAATGCTTATCGGTTTGCAGGTGCTATGTTACCTGAGACCTTCTATCAAATGCGATTCCGATTTCACAATAAGTACAGAACAGTATTCGTCCATCTGAAATGATCACAGCCATGCGATCTATTCAGTCATGTGATCGATTACAGTCAACAAATCTGTTGCTAGAGAGTTATACTGTTTAGTTCCGAAAATTGCTAGTAGAGTGCATTGGCATCGATCATTGAATGCTCATTCCCGTACAAGATATTTGACATGTATCCGGTATGGTGTGTGTCTGAAAGTAGGTTGGGAGGGAGGTCAACGACACAGCCATGTGATTCATTCACAACAACACAGCCATGTGATCGATTACAGTCAACAAATCTGTTGCCTCTGAGTTATACTGTTTAGTTCCAAAAATTGCTAGTAGAGTGCATTGGCATTGGTAAATTATTGCTCATTCCCGTACAAGATACCTGACACGTATCCAGTATGGTGTGTATCTTAAATTAGCAGTGTAACTTTGACGAATCACTTTGACCCGGTCTTAACAAGAATAGAGTTCAAAATACTTGTTTTTTTCATTATTACATAATGTACCACATGAACACTCCAATATTACCTACTTAGCAGCTCCACAGTCAGAATTCAGATTTACCTAGCAGCTAGCTCTTCAAAACAAACACAAATCAGCTGGGTGTTGTTGTTTTTTCTAAATCTTCTAGTCGTGGCTTAGGCGAGGTACTTACCTATATTGAAGTTATGTAGTAGTTAGATACTTCGGCGCATGATTTCTCACTGTCTCCCATGTCGATGCGATGTTATCCCTTACTTTTTCAATTAAAAAAAAGGTAAAAACCTAAAAATATGCGTTTATATGCATTTTTACTTGAAATATGTCACTAACCCTAAAATATGCGTTTATATGTCAAAATAACTATGCATTTTTAGAATCATTGTGCTGTGACCTTTTCGCCTTTAAACTAGATTTTCTCCATGAGATCGCCGCGGAATCGCAAAGTTGGCCATACCATTAGAAAGCTGATTAAATTTGCAAGTTTTCCTTAGGTTTGACTAGTTCCAGCACGTTTTTCGGAAGTGCGGTAAAAATAACAGTAATTCAGAAACTAGCAATTTTTTAAAATTTTAAATGTTTGAACTGATATTAGGGTCCTTAGAGGTTCGTTTATGATTGTAGGTGTGCATTGATCGTAACGGAAATTTCTCGCTGAATCCGAAAACGCTGTCAAAATTAGAAAAAAGTTGTTTTAAAGTGAGGAAACGTGGGTTCTTATGTCAAAAAACGTGGTTTTCTGAGAAAAAAAAAACTTAAAAAAATTATATTTAGAGAACGGGATGAGATAGAAAAGTGCGGTTGTCGGGGTTTTGCTACATTTTTGATGCAGATTAACAGAAAAAAAGTCGTCACTTATCCGCTTCCACCCTGTGTAAAGGCGAACTGAACACATTTAACGGTTACCAAGTTGCTGGCGTTAGAGGGTAGGGCACAGGCAAGTTTCCTTGAATCCAATGGTAGGCTTACATACCTAAAAGGATAGATAACGATCTCGATCTTTTTTCCACTTCCTTTTTTGTTGCAGTCCTCATTGTGATTAAGAAATAGAGCATTGTTACAATGGCGTAGAATCACAATGTGGAAGAACACAGATGTGTCTTGACAGAAGACATCACAGAAGAACGATAAAGTTAGTTTCAGACAATGTCAGGTAATGGAATTTAGAGTCACAATGGCGAAAACTCTAAAATGTACTCAGCAATATTTTTGAGGTCCGTCACAGGGAGGCACAACGTTTCAAGGTAGTGCGTATACCACGGAAGTCGGTTCGAGATGTCCAATGGGGTTTACAAATTTTCCATCTATAACTTCCAGGGCTGCCACAATCGTCACAATGAGGAAGAATTTCGGGGACAACATATATTGAAGCCACTAGAAAAATGCGGTGAAGATGCAGGAAAATAAAGACCACCATGGTAAACAGTGCTTACAAATCTTAAAGGAACCCATATTCAACACATTTTTACAAAAATGTTTTGTGTACTTTTGATACTTGTCAAATTTGAGGTTTCGGCTGGGGACAATCACAGTTTGGACACTTTTGAGCCTTTTAAATTCAATTAATCCACCACCAAATTAAGAAAATCAAAATTTTGAAACATACAAACATTCAGCTCATTCTCCCACCCTGTTTGTTTATTTTATCTTTCGATTTGTTTATATCTGTTCTTGTTTGGGACATGTAAATTTTTGAACCTTGGCGTCGATTTCATTTTCTAGTGTGCCCCTTTTTGAAAATGTCCCAAACATCGATTTAAAAATGTTTGTTCTGGAATTATTTCAAGTGAAGACGTTTGTTCCGATCGTTTTCACTTGATGTAAATGTAACTTGACGGCAGAATATTGGCGGCGATCCGTTTACAAACATCGAATTAAAACTATCAGTTACAGTTTTATGTTAACAATAAAACACCCAATAACTTTACAGGCACGAAATGTGATACATTAATCGCAGGTGATGTAGGTGTAACGTTTCCCATAGTCAGAGGTGCCCACAAGAGGGGGGGGCTATGACGCAGACTGCGTCATTGAAATTCTTGGAGGGGTTTCCAAAAAAGTGGGGGGGGGGGTTAAAGTTGATTGAAACAGTGTTTAGCGTGACGACATTCAAAAATAAACTACATCCTAGGTAAAGAACCTCAAAAAATATACACGTTTTGTCTAAATAGACAATATTGTTGACTGGGTTTGAATTTTTTCCATACCTACTCTTTTAATGTTGGATAAAATAAGGGGTGCTTACCAGTACTTTTTACATTTGGGGGGTTACCAACTTACATAGGGGTGGCTACTTTGGGGTGGGTGGGGGGGGGGGGGTCATGAAGGGGGGGGCAAAATCTTAATCATGATTAAGATTAAGATTTCTAATCACAGGACTATTTTCCTATGAATAAGAATAAGATTAAAATCTTAATCACAGAAAAAGAGTATGATTAAAACCATAATCACAGCGTATGATTAAGAATAATCTATTAATCATTAATCGCTGAAATCTGAGATTAATCGCTAAAATCTGTGATTAATCACTGAAAGTTGTGAAAAATCATGGCAATTTATGGTAATTACTTGGAAACTGATGAGTGGGAGGAAGTGAGAGGAGTGATGATATATTTCATTGATTTTTTCAAAATCGATTGTTTTTATTGATTGTCAGCATCATATTTTATCTCTCAATATTTCAAGATCATACATGCTTGCCATTTTGCCTCCATAAGCTGCAATAATCGATCATATTAACAATCGATATATTTTCTCAAGTTTTTAAAATCGATTGTTTTCATCGATTGTTAGCGCCATATATATATATATATTTTTTTTTTTTTTCAAAATATTTCAAGACCATACCTTCACAGATTTTACCAGGTAAAATTGATTAATATAACCAGATTAAACACGGATTTCTACGATTAATTAACCACCAATTGCCATGATTTTTCACAACTTTCAGTGATTAATCACAGATTCCGTGATTAAGAGATTATTCTTAATCATACGCTGTGATTATGATTTTAATCATACTCTTTTTCTGTGATTAAGATTTCTGTGTGATAATAAAAAGAGATTTTAAAAATTTAAGAGTATGTTTAGATCCTACATATTATTACATGTATTGACGACAATTGACCAAGTTCGCTTCCCTCAGCTGAAGATAATGAAGTGTCGTTTCAAGCCCGTGGTTGGGTACGTTATTTACCGCGTGGCTGGTACTGATGAGACTACAAGTTAAGTTGAACACAATAAATCGATGACATCTCTAAAAAAACGACAATTTAGGGCGAGTGGCCATGATTCACCCTAACCACGGAATGAAGTCGTTAAATAGTCGAAGGCCCTTCTCTGAACGGAACTTGACGGATACCCGCACAGATAATTGTGTTGTTCACTACATGGACGTCATCACATGTTTTGAGCTAGAAAAAACGCTGCCAATTAGTTGTTTATCTTTTTTTTTTTAGTAATGCGTGATCGTTCGTCCCACTGCAGTGGTTAGGTGTTGAAGCGTCAATGAGGATTCATGAGGAAAAGTTGGAAAACAGTATGATTATACTATACTTTTAATATTGCCATAATCAGGTATCTCTTTCTAGTGGGTGTAGGTAGTGGGGTGACCACATTCACTTTGAATCTTTTGTTTGAAGCGTATTTATTTTTTCGTATTCGATTAGATACGTTTCGTCCTGCAGCGAGGACTTCTTCAGTCTACAACTGACTATGTCATAAATATAAGTAGAATTTAGGCATTGACGTCGTGGTGCCACCACACATCTCTTCAGTTGTTTATTACTTGAGGCTTATGCAGGTATGTGAAGTTGTAAAAATATTCTCTCATCCCTTTCATACATACAAAATGTCATGATTGAAAACTTCGTTGGTATCAACTGCGTCAATTATTACAATTCTATTATGAATGACAAAAAGGGAAGAGAGGAGAGATGCAAGTAAAAATTAATTATTAAAACTCATTGAATGTTCAATTCAAATTAAAATTAAATTCAATGAGTTTTAATTTTTACTTGCATTAGAATTAAAGATACGAGAAGAAAAAATAACGATACCGAATAGTGGAAATACCCCAAAACCATAGGACGAATCCTGTGCGTTGTGGGGGAGTTGCACCTTATTCACTAACTAACATACAAAAAGTAAACGAATAAAAATTATGTATCTCAAAAGTGACGCCTTATTTACTAACTATTTTCAAATGATTATACAATGTGTAAATAAAGGTTATACATTTCAAAAGGACTTCAATAGATATTCACAACATCGCAAAGATTAATAATGTCTTGAACAATAGGGTAGCTATTTTTTTATCTACTGACATTTACACTAGATAAAATATTTTTGCATGTTTCGTGTTTCGTTTTTATCAACCAGGTAAAGGCTCGTTTTTTATAATCAGATCGAGAAAAATTTCGAGGCGATCTTAAGTCACTCGGGAGTGACCTGAAAATATAAGCCATGGAGAAATATATGTCCAAAAAGTGGTCAAAAACCCAGGATTTTGAAGTTTTAGCTGACATAAGGTGGTGGGGTGTTCTTTTCCTAGTAATTTTGGACTTCAACTAGAACGCGTTTCGGACCTCTAAGAATTCACTCATTGCAGTCGAAATTTCTTAACCTCAAAGTGACTTCCCAAACCTGAATCAGGCAGTATCCAAAAAATATGAACATGTGTTAGAATCAGTTGCGTGTTTAACTGTTGATTATGACAATACTCTGCGAGCTACGTGTCTGGTGATTTTGGGTTTTCTTTTTTCAGTTTACAGATTTCGAAATAAGTTTTTCCACTATCAAACACCTGAACTTCAAATCTTTGTAAAAGCTAGACTAAATGTCCTTCCGATTCCATCCATCAGTCCATCATTAAATTATTGGAATTCGTTTGTGAATCTAATTTACTATACCCTGCAACTACGAAATCCCGCTTTGGAATCTTTGACGGTTATTTAAAACATTCAAATTATTACTGACGTTTTTCTGGTTCGCTGAAGAGATATTGTAATGCGCATCAGTTCGTTTTCATCATGGCTAATGATGCTTGAAGGACATTAGTTAGTTTCTCCGTGTTTTTCCAACCCCGTTGGATATTTTCAGCAGAACTTATAGCATCCATCCACAACAATAGCTCTCTTCCGTTCCTCAGTTGTCGTCGCCCACTTCCCCCGGTGACCCTCCGGTAATCGCCCCATCGTAACCTCCTCCTCCCGTCTCTTCGCGAATCCCCTTCAGTCGGTCACGCGCCCCGCTCTCGCTAGTTTTGGTTGCCTTTGTTGTGTTGTATCTCATAACTCTAAAACCTTCATATATATCATTTATTCTGCGCCGGATCCAACTGTCGCTGATGTAAGTTTGTTCGGGGAAAACTAAACCACCCCTAAACTCACAATAACAAGTACAGACCTACTTCACAGTCATATATGGTAGAATTTCTTGTGGTTATTTTTCTCTCTAATCAAGAAACCTGGCTAGACTTTCGTCAACAACGGTTCTGGATTCTAAGTAGGTGAGATACAATTTTATGAAACTGTATTCAAAACTCTTCCGATTTGTCGGCATTTTGAATTCCTCTCTCGTGTGGATACCCTTTTCCGTATAATGTATTCGTGTGGTCCTATTATTACTTGAAGGTTCAGCGGAAAAAACCTAGTATGTAACTCTTTTCTTAACCCTCACACCACAAGGTGAATCAGAATCCCATGTACCACAAGGTGGGGTGCTCCGACAGCGGATTTCAATTGATTAAAGCCTAATCATCGCTTATATTCTGTTCTTCTTCATTGAGTGACACTCAATCAATGCTCGTATGTACTTCTCACCAAAATTTCACTACTTTTAACGAAAAATATGCCTTTTCAAATAGGTTCATTATTCGCTTATACCATTCATCTTTATGCTTCATACATAGGTGAATATCACAAAAATGAAACATTGTGGATTGAATACAAAAAACGCTGCAAATTCTTTCACTGGGGTTTATTATTTAATTTAATTCATTTGGCTTGCATTCGTGATTTGAATTTCTACTAAGCTTAGGAGTGTGCGTGTTTCACAGGTGATAGAGCGATTATTGAATTTCAGGAGGCACACGAATGTGATCAACTGATCAATCCAAATAGGTATTTTGCTTGAGAACCGATTTACATGCTCTATGCATGTCTCCTGATATCCAATAATCGCTCTATCACCTGTGAAACACGCACACTCCAAAAGCTTAGTAGAAATTCAAATCCTGAATGCAAGCCAAATGAATAATAAACCCCAGTGATTTCGCTATACACTCGTGGTACGCGAGGAAAAACGATACGTGAATGTTGAAGGAGAAGATAGAAAGTTTTCTTTATAATAGACGTCATTTTAGCAATATTTGGAAGGGGAACGTTTTTTGCGAAATCTAGGGAAAATCTTTTTTTCTTGCCCCTGCCTTAGCTTTTTTCTTGAGGCCATATTGTCTTTTTTTAGGCAAAATGTTCACTAAATGATGCAAACAAACTACAAACTACGCTGCTTTCTGGTGACAGGAACGGTGACTAAAGACTTACCTGCTTCTTTCCCCTGACCCTTCATTCGTAACAGTTACATTACCTTGTGTATGATAAAACCCTATTGTGGCTAAAACCTCACATAACTGTGTTTGAAAATTTGGATATTATAAATTATCGTTCGTGAACACGTTACTTGATAGGAACAGCTCGTGAATTTCTCAAGTGAGAAATCCCATTAAAATGTCTCTAGTATTAATTTCTACCAAAATTGTATGGTACTTATAGATACCCAATTAAATGTCTGGTCCATGTTCGGTAAATCCAGGGAGTTGGACGGAGTTGTTGGTACACTAGTAGCAATGTTGTGGAACGTTAACAACGACTTCAGATCTGATGACAAGAAAGAATTATTCTTCAAATGTTTCCATAAAGTTTCTCACTCTCTCCTCATCAATATGTCTTTAGAGTCAATGGTTCCCTACTTAGATGGTTGAGGAGTTACCGTACTGATTGTTGTCAGATTGTTAGAGTCAAGTCGGTTTCTTCCAGACCATTTCCAAATACTTCGTGGGTACCTCGGGGTTATCCGATTGGGCTGATGTGACACGTGATTTTGTCTATGATATTTCAGCGATCTTCTCGCGTGATGTGCGCTTTAACGCTTCGCTGATTATTTAAAAACATTTCACAGGATCCCGTTCAATCTTTGAGGTGCAAGATTTGTAGGCCACCCTTGACCTACTGATCTACTGGTGTGAAGTTAACAGTGGCGAAGCCTGTGGTCATCCCTGGATTCGGTGATGGCCAGACGATTTAATAAATGTAAAGAATTAGTTAAACATACAATCTCCTCTTTATAAAAAGAGAAATGTTCATGCTTGCAGTTGGCGCAATCACTGCCTCATCATCGACATTAGCTCTTAGTGTGGAAGCGCTGTCATTCTACGTATATCATACCCCCCGAGGGCTCCTTCCTCTTACTCCTTCCAAAAAATCGACCCAAATTGCTTTAAGGCTCGTGCTGAAACACGCACCTTCGAGCGAGTCCGGCAACCTTTGGGAGCTCTAGGTGGCGTCCGAGGAATTTCAGTTCAAAGTCACAATGATGGGGTACCTACCGTAGCAAGCGATTTTCAACGTTAAGGCGGGGTTTGCAGACGTCAAAATGGTTTGTGGTGCAATGTTGTTTTTACAGTTTGTGAGTTTGTGCGGCATTTTACTATTATTGTTGAGCAATAATTATTTTGGTTCAAAAAGTGTTATTCAAAGCTGTATTTGCACTGATTTCAACAATAAAAAACGTGAATTTCATACGTCAAAAATACCATTATTACCGCATCCACATCAATGGAAGGGGCAACTATACCATTCCATCACCTCACAAGTTCGAATATTAGTATTCATAATTCAACCTTCTTATAATTATTGATGAGCGAAGTGCCTCGACTCAGCCTGACGTTGATAGCAAACGCCGCTATCGCGCGGTTTAATGGAGAAGGGAAAGCAATCAATGGTGGCAACATCGTTCGCCCATCTGCTTTACGAGCCGGTTGAGAGGTTTATAGTCGGAAATACGATGGGAGCCGCCAGTGTTGGTGATGTTGGAATTTCATCCATTGAAGCTCGAGTATTCAGCAAACACAAAAAATGCATTTATATATAAATATATATATTTTATACCATCGCCAATCATTACATTTTGTTATTATCAATCTATTACCAATCACAAATCATTCTATTTGAATCAAGGTATCGATTAATCACTCGAATAACACATTGGGTCGTCGCTAGCTGCTCATTCCTCCCCTCGCAGCACAATCCAAACTAAGACCAAGTAGAACTACCTACTTCACTCTGACAAGTCAGTCAACCGTTGTAATTGTTATCTGAAGGGTCTCTCGTAAACATGAAGATACGTTTTATCATTTAAATGATTAACAGGAGTACAATCCAGTCCTTAGCGACCGACCCGACAGTTCCCCCCCCCCCCCCCCCCTCAACACTCCTTCAACTAACCTTCGGGTGGGCTCCTTCCGCCCTTTGTTATCCCGTCATCACCACTTTTCCGTCCACCCGAGGAGGTCATTCGTGTACCTGCCACCTTGGTAAGCACTAGCCTCTCTGGTACTCCGGTTGAATCTACAGATTTTTGCAGGGAGTTGGTTAGGCTTATTAAGTACCGTTTATGAACACAAACTGCGCTCACGTAAACCCTTGTTAGCCGCCCCCCCCCCCCCCCCCAGCCGTAGCTTTCATCTCTGTTTACTAGCTCCCCTCCTCTGAGCTAGAATCCCATATTTTTAGGTTGCATTGGCAATTTTTCATCTTCGGTACTTAAATGTGTAAAATTAATCATTTAAATGATCTGGCTGTAGAACCATAGAGGTCTACCGTCCCGCTTTTTTGTTATTTGTGAATCAAATTTGATGATTGAAAACAAAATGTAATTATTGGCGATGATATAAAATCGATAGGTCATTAGATGTTCCTCATTTCATCACATGAATATAATATATTATATTGATTGAGTTGAATTTGGCTTGAAAAAGTTCAACTTTTCTTCTTCCTTTTGTATATGTCAAACTTAATATCTGCATATAGTAAAGTAGAACCGTTGAAGAGAACAGGAAAGTGTTGAATACGCATGGTCGCGAAACGTCCACAACTCCCGGTTCACACAACGTGCTACGCGATGGTCGATTTGTTATAGCTAGATTGCGCGTTAATTTTAATTATGAGAACAACGACAGCGAGGTTAGGGCATGCGATCCCCTCGGAGCATAATACTCCTGGTTGCCCACCAGGGTGATCGGCATAATTCCGACACCTCAACAGGATAATTAGCGTATGGAATTACCGGTCGTTCGGTTTCATTAATTAAAGTTCAGATTTCGATTCATCCACTTTTTGCCTCGACGGGTTCGCATTTCAGCGGTATCGTTATTAGTCACCATCGGTGACCCCTTGCGGCTGGTTTTAAAGCGATCTGCTTGAATATCGTTATAACTTGTTATTTTCCAATTGATGAGGGAAAATGCGGTGGGAAATGGCGGAAATGCAACAGAAATCTCATCCCTTCGGAATATTTCGGCGAAACGTGGTACATTCAAATTTATTGGAACGTAGAATCCACATCCGTGGTCAGAATGTTGACCAGAATTATTGGAGAAATGACTCGTTGCCTTGGAAAAGGTGTACAATAATTTTACAGGGGAGGCAAACAATTTTTTTTTTTCACTTTTTACTTCGATTTATTGACCAAACTAAACGTAAATGACCAGTAAGTGACGAGAAACGAAACAAAAGACTGTCTCACAGCAGAAAGCAGGATAAAATGTATGAAAATGTCGGATTTAGGAGCAAATTTCTATGTAGAAAATGCGATATTTCAAGTCCAAGAAGTCAATCACGGCAAGTCCTTTTTCTTGGGGTCCGGAAAAGATCCGACCTCAGCAATGTTTTGAAAGGATTTGAAATCTCTTCAATATTTTCAGCTCTTTCCACTGTTGTAATTCATTTAAAATATTGCGAGTCTTGATGATTGGAAATTCAGCTCTTGATATCTGTATCCATGATACCGTGCTGATCTTCAGTCCTGCTATGTTCAGAAATGTGTCGCTGCATCGTGCTATATCCTTGAAATCAGCAGGGCCCATGTTAACAACTTGAAACGGTTGAGTAGACTTATCATCTCTAATCATGTACGCGACTTCTCCTGGCACTATCGTTTTGAACACTTTCTTCCTCTTCTCGGTGATGCCAAAGTCTTGGTCACATGGCATGTAAGAATGCCCTGACACCAGAAATTTCAAGTCAACCTTCTGGAAGTAGTTCATAGCAGCTACCCAAATCAAAATCATGTGGAACATCCAGTTTTTGTTTCGTCCCGCGCAGCTGTCGCACCAAATTTGAAGGGATTTTTTGTGTGTGAATCCGGGCGATGTAATCACTTTCAAAAGACACGATGACACCTCGTTTTCACCTCTCCAAGCAATGCCCTCGTGCCACAAACACATGTAACTCTTTCCAGTGTCTCCAACGTGAACACAGAGGTTGTAGTTGGAGAACTGGCGACTATAAAACACACGAGAATGAGTCAAAGTAGTTGTAAAAATTACTTGTTGCATGTCCATCCTGAATTTCATGTTGGTGAATAAGGAGGTGAATTAAAAAGGAGGAGGAGGAGGTCAATTATTACATAAATAGGCATCTCAGCCTTGAGATTCATTAGCAGCTTTCCAGGAGGTGTCAAACGAGACGCTGACACAGGCAAGATTTTAAACTACAACTAATGAACTAAACCAGTTGTTCTCAACCTCTTAGTAACCACGTACCACTTAAAAATTTCAGAGACTTTGATGTATCACCTTTTAATTATATATAATTTACATTTGGTCATGTTTAGGAAAATGAAAATGCATTCTACAACTGTATGTATACATACAGTTGTACTGTACAACTGTATACATACATGTATGTACATGGAATTTACCTAGATACTAAATAAAATGTATCTTACAATTAAAACAATCAATAAAATGTATCTTACAATTAAAACAATCAATAAAATGTATCTTACAATTAAAACAATCAATAAAATGTATCTTACAATTAAAACAACAATCAAACTACAATGATGTAGTTTGAGCGTCAGACTGCCACTATTCTGTGTAAAACACAGATGGAGGAATCGCATTCTTAACGCGGAAATGTTGCATTGTAACTGTAAATTGATGTTATTCACATTCAACAAGTTTATTGTTATTATTAATATATGACTGCGTACCACCGGTTGAGAACCGCTGAACTAAACTAAGACTCGATGAATAGGCTTTCATTAGAGTTGAGTGAAATAAAGCTATGAATAGGTGGAAACGAATATATCTCAGATTATAAATATCACAGTTCGTAGTAGAGCTTTAGAGGTGCGTTAACAAGGACTGGACTCTGTCTTCCACGCACAATGTCACGAGCTTTCGCACTGAGCAGATGTCCAGTAAGTAGGTACCTGATTGACCACAATTCGGTCCGTCTTTGACAGTTGCCTCCTACCTCACCCTGTAGGAGGTAGGTTGACCTACCTCACCCTGTCTTCGCTCAAGCCAGACGGAATTGGTTTCTTCTTGCATGTAGGAAATATGATCTTCAACGCGCGATATCTGTGGAGCTTTCAAAAATGGTTCTCCTTAAAAGAGCATCAGCATACTTGTTGTCGTAGCATCCACATAGCTAGGCATGAGATAAAAGTGGAGGTAGTACCAAAGATTGTGGCTTGGATCAGTGATTATGGAGCCTTTAGGTTTGTTTTGACAAGACGTTCAGAACGAGTTCAGAACCGAACACGCCCCTTTTTGGCTGTTTTGACACGCCAGAACTAGTTCTGAAAAATCTCGAACCTCTTGGTTTGCTGTTCGGACAAGGAGTCCAGAACCACTGAGAACTAGTTCAAGTGGTTCGTAGAGTCTTGCCAGAACTTTTAGTCCGAGACATGCGCAGTAGATTTATCGCGTTATCAACGGTTATCATCTATTCCCGCCCAAACACGGCCTACCTACACCGTCGAGGTTGTCAAATCAAACTTTGTTTCAACTATAAATTCCGAGGTTTACAACAATGTTCGTCATCAAGTTCGAGTGATGAGGACCACACCGTCATCAGTGAACCTGACTTCAGCTCGTCTGACGAAGAAGTAGTGGAGTACGTAGTTAATCAACGGCTGCGCCCGAAAACGGAGAATTACCTGGAAACCGTCGCTCAATACAACGAAGTAGAATTTATCGAGCATTTTATAGTGAGTCGGCGATCTTTGTAGGAATATTATTATGTGTTATTGTTGCTGTTGCCTCTTTTTTTGGTTTCTGTTTCTGATGGAACCATGCGGGAAGGGGACGTTCAGTTTTTTGGTTCCAAACTAGTTTGGAAAGCGTTCGAACAAGTAGAAAGAATACCGAAAGTTCTCGGTGGTTCTATCCCTCCCCCTGTAGGTTCTGGTTCTATCCCGAACTGTTTCAGAATCTCTTGTCAAAACAAACCTTATCAGGAGATCATCGGAAACTGGACTGTAACCCAGAGACATGTGCTTTTTAGGTACAACATTTTGGAAACACGCGTAGAAATCCAACTGCACCTTAACGAAATAGAACAAATGGGCTCTGCAGCACATAACGAAGAGGTAAAACGTGCTGTAATTTAGCAGTCAAAAACCAAACCCTGCTTCAGAACCATAACGGGCTTAATGCCCCAAAGAAGAGCCCGAGGAGCTTTCTGAAAACGGATTACTACCGAAGAAACCCTGTGCGAGACAGCCGGAGGTCCTTTTGTGGCAAACGGCACAAAGCTCACCTTCTCCCCCTGGCTCGCTGGAAATCGGGCCCTCGAGCCTCTGCGGCACTTCCACGGGAAGATTGAGGCCCCTTCGAGTCAAAGCAGGAGAGTAATCTAATCGATGGACGCACGTGATCCTCCCCTTATCTTTTCTTCCCTTTGTTGTTGCGTCTGGTCGGATCAATAGTTGAAGGGAAAAGGGCGGCAGGAATAAGCGTCATAACGTGGTTTTCCTCTCTTCTTAGTACCCCCCGAACCCCTCTCGTACTTTTCCCTTGTATAATAAGGTAAGATACGTTCAGTACCTACAACTTTCTTCTTTTTGTGGTTCTACTTCCCTCGTCCGTCCGTTATTTTCGAGAGTATCTCACCGTTGTCGACCGAAAAATGGCAACTCCCTCTTCCCCCAACTCAGGAACAACTGATCATTGAAATGATGAACTCAAAACTGAGTTTATTCAATTAAGCCTTCAACACGCGAATACGTAGGGGAAGGTGGGGTAATCAGAGACACGGTCAATAAGAGACATGAGGATTTTAAAGTATCCCGCGAAGCTGTATTTGTCCAAAAAGTGCCTACAGAGGTCACTAGGGGTCTGATGTAAAATTTTAGTGGGTTAGGCAAATCCGCAGATACATTCCGTGGTAACACCGAGTAATCTACGAAAACCCTTCCTTTCAAAGTCAGGTTACGCGTGTCTCTTATTATCCGTCAGTGCTCCGTCCGCCTAACGAAATTATTGGAATTGGTAGCTGTGATTTCGTAACTACAAGAACACGTGGTTTAACATAATAGATGACTGGACAAACCACTTCATTCTCCCCTCCTAGGAAATTCACAATATTCCTTCAAGTATGCTGGGGTTCGTCGTTCTCTGATCGGTCGGCTGTAGGGCATACTTGGATTTTCATCCGTAGAACCATGACTGGCTTGAGGATCATCTGGAGGATGAATATCGTCTCCTCGAGAGGCAGGGGTTGAATGCGGCGGGAACGATGATGACGGACTGGGCTTCGGGGACAACTGAATTCGGTCACAGGGTGAAGAACATCGTGGGGTACTCCTGTCGATGAGGGTCGTATCTCCACGAGGAGCCAAATGCTTGAGAGATACTGTGTCTTCGCGTCCAGTTGGATGTAGGACCAAAGCATACTCTGGTTTCGCTTCCAATAATTCGACTTCTTCAACCAGGGATTCCTATTTACTTTCTCTGTTGTGCTTTTTGAGAAATGATGAACTCAAAACTGAACTTCATTCAAATTAAGCCTTCAACACGCGAATACATAATGAAATTATTGGAATTGGTAACTTTGATTACATGACTACAAGAACATGTGGTTTAACATAATAGATGACTGGACAAACCACTTCAGTCACAAGAAGTAATAAAAACCTTTCTTTCTCTCTCCATTAAATTCATTCCTCCACCTCTTCCTTATGATTTATTAGACACACAATTGTGTTTATTGTTTTCAGTAATTAACCTTTGTAATCTACCGGAAAAGAAACACAAAAAACGCTGTAAATTATTACACAAAGGTTTATTATATCTGAATTAGATAACTCTTCAACGTAAATCTCTCATCTATGTATCATTCAGCTGTACTGGATAGTCTTTTTTTGTGTAAATCATGGACTTGAAAGGGTCTACAGTTAATACTGAGGTTTCCTTGCCAAAATCTCACTTGCTACAAGCGGATCTCACTCCCTACAATTTAAGGGGCTATTGGCTGGGTATTGTAGGGAGTGAGAGAGTAGGGAGTGAGGTTATAGCCTTTCACCGCCTTTACAGGCCACAAGTCAATTGAAACTGGTTGAACCAAAATGTTGTCAACGAACTTCGAACAACTACACAAATTGTCAACAAGAGAGATCAAGTTTCACTTGCCACAACCACAATGTTACTGGATTAGGGAGTGAGTGTTGAAACAACCTAAACTGCTGCCTCCAGGGATAGTTTTCCCGGTAGAACTGACTGGTAAGGTCTGGGCAAAATCCAACCACCAGCGTTGGGACCTTCTTGAATAAGGGATGTCAACATAACAGAAGCAACCGACTTCATAAACACCCTTCCCTGTCAGTTGGGGGCTACTTTTCAAAACATTGTAGGGAGTGAGGAAAAACCATGTGACACTGAAATAATGGGCTGATAAGGCTACTTGATTTGATCCAATTTTTTTCCTGAGGCGGATATCCATTGTAGATGGTATGTTGTTTCATAGTGTAAGTGGATAGTAACAGCCCCAATAAATATTTCGCTGAGTAGTGACGATGGAAGTTGTACACCTCTGGTTATAGACAGCTGTAGTGAGTGAGAAATACAGACTTTGGTATTTTCTCCTGGGTCCTGTAGGCACAACTTTTACATACTTTTCCATGGAACATGCACATCCACATAGGAGAAAAATTTAAAACACTTACAAAACTGTATTTAGTTGTGTTTGACGGCAATACTGATCAGTGACATAAATGTTACAAAAAGTTTTGAAATGACACACAAAATGTTGGTAACATTCGGGTATCGACTTGTCTAAAATAACACCTGTGTTGTTGTACGAAAATGATGAGACTAGGGGGAACTAACCACGTAATTTTGGTTTAATATTCAATAATATTAATTGAATTGTAATCGCTCTTGAAAAAAAAAAAAAAAAAAAATTCTAACCCCCCCATGGTTTACGTTTCAAAGGGTGTAGAATCCGAATCTGCAATAAAAAAATTTCCGTCCGTACGCCGTACGCACGATTTCTCCCAAACGGCTGAAGCAAAAGATCTGAAATTTTCAGGAAAAATCCATGTTGGTCCGACAACGCCCCAATTCTTTAGACAGCTCTCTCACTTAATTTGAAAAGCCCTTTAAGGGTTGTCAAAGTTTTGTAAAATCCCTAAAAACCTCAAAAAAAGTCAAGGCGGCCTAAATTTTCACTCTTTTTGGGAAAATCCCACGAGGAATCGAATGAGCCCCTCCCCACGTCCGTAGGTCAAACCATTCCCGATCTATGGCCCGGTTTATGGTGCCAACATTTGCGTTATTTTGGTTTATAATTGTTTTTACTTTGATAGCAGTAACGCAGTGATGTAGTGATCTAGTAATGTGGATAGTGGAGTGAACTACTAAAAGGCTTTGTAGCCGATACACGGGTTTGAGCATTCTGATAACCACAAAAAAACGAACAAACCGCTGCGAATTCTTTCAGTGGGGTTTATTATTCAATTGGTCTTGCGTTCATGATTTGAATTTCTACTAAGCTTTGGAGTGTGCAGTTTCACAAGTGATAGAGCGATTATTGAATTTCAGGAGGTACACAAATATGATCAACTGATCCATCCAAATAGGTATTTTGGTTGAGAACAGATTTACGTGCTCTATGCATATCTTCTGAAATTCAATAATCGCTCTATCAACGTCTGAATTCTTTATCCAGCTCTCTCACTTAATTCAAAGTGCCCTTTGAGGGTTGTCAAAGTTTTGTAAAATCCCTAAAAACCTCCAAAAAACCAAGGCGGCCTAAATGTGGACTTTTTTGAAGAACTTTCCATGAGGAATCGAATGAGCCCCTCCCCAGGTCCGTAGCTCTAACCAATCCCGATGTATGGCCCGATTTATGATGCAAACATTTGCATCCACATTCACTACATCACTAAGTTACTGCGATCAAAACAAAAACAACAGCGTTTTTTTTTCGATGCAGTAACCTAGTGATGTAGTGAATGTGGATACTGGAGTGAACTCCTAAAAGGGTTTATAGCCGATACACGGGTTGAAGCATTTTGATATGCATGCTCCATCTTACGAAATTTAAAATTTTCAAATATAATATTTTTCCATTTTAATCGCTAAATGGGGAGGTAATAAGTCTGAGAACTACTGCTATAGAGCTCACCTTATTACCACACTCTTCTGAACTAAACAATGTAGGTAATGAATTCCCCAAAACCAATCACTTACTTCGGAACAGTTTCCGTGGTCTTCAAAGTTGGCTCAAATGATAGCAGTAAATTAGACACGAAACATTCGAGGGGAAAGCGAATTATTGACGACTACTAGGAAATGGATGGATATAACACATCGCGTGAATAAAGCAAAAGTATTGACGAGCGACATGACAGGGACCCTTGACCTCAGCTCTTTGCGGCTTGTTGTGCTCCCAATGGGGTTTGATTGTAGTTTATCGCTTCTGCGATGATTTATCGCTACAGAATTTCGATATGCAAACTGACTTTCCCCTTTCCTTTTTCCCTATTATTATTATTATTATTTTCGATAACTTTATTGTACAAATATGATAAATAACCAAAAAACATGACGTGGAACATGTACAGAGGGTACAAGCTCAATAGCTTTTTTTTTTTTTTTCGGTCAGGTGAGGATCTTTGAGATCCTTTATTAAGTACCCAGAAGGGACCGCATGGGTTATATATAAAACCTCACCTTCCATTTCCCACGAAGGAACTCAGCCTGGAACTGTTTGACACATTACTTCAGGCTGGTTCTAGGGAGGGATATGTTACTCCTCTCGGTCCGTGTTCTCTCTGCTTCTGCCTCATTTCCTTCAAGCCTTTATTTTCATGAAAAGGATGCTACGGCGGACGAGTTCTGTTCACGCTCAAGCATTTTACTTAAGATACATTCTGGTGTCATATCCTGAGGTGATATCTCCAGTGTCTGCTGAAGCTAACTTCTGCCGGCAGCCCAGTATTCACATTTAAAGAAAGTATGGAACACATCGTCATCATCCTCTTCCTTGCAATACGGGCACGCTGGGTCATCCACTTTCCCCATCCTATGCAAGTAGGCGTAGAAGAGTTCCATGGCCTGAGAGGAACTGCGTCAGGAAAAAGTTCACCTCCCCATGTGATCTGTTCATCCATATGTCGATACAAAGAACAGGAGAGAATCAGCTACTTCCACTGGTAAATAATTGTTGTGCCTCGGAGGGTGAGTTGGGAAGAGTCCATCAACAATAAGGTTCATCTCTTCTTCATTCATGGGTTTTTGGGATCCCGATGTTTTGAGTTTCCCAGTAGCTATCTTGTAGCCTCGGCCCCATGTGTCAGTGTTTACTTCTTCAATGATAGCTTTCCAGCAGTCTGCTTTACTTTTGTTGATTGCATGGCGCAGTCTTTTTCTAGCCTCTGTGTACTCTATCTGGGTCAATTGCCAGTTTTCTCTTCGTCTCAATAGCTTGGCCTCAATAATATTGATATATAGCAGAGAATAGTACTTAGAGAGCTAAGGTTATTGTATCAAATAAAAGTACAACCAATGTTCAGTGTTTGCTAGATGTCGAGCCTATCACTGTGAACTCTTCTCTTGAGTCTACTTTCTGGTCGTGGTTGAGGGAGTGATCGAGGT
The DNA here is from genome assembly GCA_031894815.1 of Creontiades dilutus. Taxonomy (NCBI): domain Eukaryota; kingdom Metazoa; phylum Arthropoda; class Insecta; order Hemiptera; family Miridae; genus Creontiades; species Creontiades dilutus. Next base: position 1,227,806 of record JAVIWC010000230.1, read on the forward strand.
ATTGCAGAGATGAGTTCGTTGTTGTGATCGATCATATTGGCTAAGAGGCGTTCGTCATTTTTCGTGAGCAGATTTTCGACAAAAGTTATATCAAGGTCTTCGTGTATGTTTGCATTGCGCACGTATCATGAAGCAGCAGAGATGTACCGAAGAACTCTGGATTCTGTGGATTTGTGTTATTGATGCTCCACCCCGCGCATCTCCTCCATACTGTCTAATGGGACGAATATGCATTATATAGATTACTCTTTTAGTTTCTAATGTGAGTGAGGAGTGGATTCCCAGAAGTTGTTTTAAAATATTGAATCGGTGCCTGCAAGTTTTTAATGTTTCGGTGATACGGAAATTGTGCGTTAAACGTTTGTCTAAGATGACTCCAAGATATCGAATTCGATCAGAATGATGTATGGAGGAGTCCAAAAGTTGCAGGGTTGGAGTGGGGTAGTTTCGCCGGTAAGTGAAAGTTACTGCCTGTGATTTATTGGGATTAAGTGCTATTCTCCATTCTTGGGCCCATTTACCAGCTGGTTACAATGTTCATGAAGATTTGTAGTAGCGGTACTCATTTCATTGTTGGAGCAGAGAAAGGCTGAATCATCGGCAAAACTGCATTGTAGTAATGCCATCGCTAGTTGGCATGTTAGCTGAAAAGCATATGTATAAAAGTGGTCCAATCACGCTTCCTTGTGGTACTCCAGCTGTTATACAACGACTCCGTGACATATATGAGTTGCACCTGGCTTTATAGGTTCGTTGGAATAGATAGGATTGCAATAACCGATAGTGCGTATCTGGCAATAATTCCTTTATTAGTGATAGGAGCCTCTGATGCCATACCTTGTCGAACGCTTTCTCCGTATCTATGAATACTCCAACGCAAAAGTCCTTGTTCTCAAACGCTTGCATGATTTGATCAACAACTCTGTGCAACTCCGCCCAATTTCTGTTAGGCAACTTGAACAACAACGTGGACCAATTCATGTTTTTTTTTTTTTAATTTTACAAAATTCACTTTTTAGGCACACTTTTCACCCTTTGGTTTTTTTAAAAAATTACTGTTAAAAACTGAAACGATGGCATATTCAATGCTCTTTCCAACGGTATCCTTAGATTTGCATGTACTTCGAGAACGCAAGAGTTATGGCCGTTTTAGTGACGTAAGGTCGAAAACACACAAAAAATCTTAAAGTGAAATAACTCGAAAACGAAGCCCCTAAAATCTCTTAGAGGCACTTTTTGTTCAAAACTAGTTGTAGAACACGTGTGCGAAGCTTTTCGGATCATACGCTGGACACCCTGTATAGCTTCTAATATATTATATCAGATGTAGTCTGGAGCCTCCAAGTTTTGTTTTGTCCACATTAGATGCCATAAAAACATCCCCATTTATTGTTCAATACGTTAGACGAAACAGAAATTGATATCAAAACTTATAGCTCACGAAGCTCTGCGCGGCAGATCATGTTTCATTCCATATTCCTTAAAATGTTACAATAGAAAGTTCTCGATTCACCACAAATTATCATGCTAGCAGTCAAATTTATCTAGGTTAATTAGGTCCAAAAATAGCAATTTAGGGGTCACTCTGATGTGCTGATAATTAGTGCCCTCGTTGGATCACTGGTGGTCACAAAAGCAATCATTAAAATTTCGGATTTATATTAATTAGGAGACGTAGTACAATACTAAAAACTAAGTGGCGGTTTTTCATGGCGCACGAGCTGACATTTCACAGGGGCAGTTGAGGGTGAGGAGATGGAACGTCAACATGAAAAATAAAATACTTCAAAAACAATAATTTGACAGTTATTAATATTATAAATCGGTAGCAGTCAAATTATGATTATGTACATTTGTTTATATCATGTCATCAACATAAATTTTGGCTAATGTAATATCATCTCTTGTTTCAGGTAAGAGATACAAGGAACCTTTGTGGCGAGTGTCTAACTAAGGTAACTTTAATGTAAATGTGGTAGAATAAATAAAATTTAGTTACTTGAATCAAGAACGTAGATATGTAACGCAAACGTACAATTTAAAAATCAATAGTGAAAACGTATTTGGCACAAGCTTTCTCGTAATATCAATGTTTGGATCATTGAAATGTTTTAAATAATTTAAACCACATGGATTAGAAGTGGTGCTGATGGTACGATTGTGATGAAATTGATGGGGTGATTAGTTCATGTGTTTTCTTCAACACTCCGAATTTGAGCGAGATCGGGCAACTACGCCATGAGAAAATGGTGTATTATAGGACGATTTCATTTTCTAAGTCTGAGCACAGGCTAGTACTGCTTTGTGGACGACAAAGAAGGAGATTTTCTGCAATCATTTCTTGAAAATTATCATCAAAATTCGTTGGTGGCTGAAGAAATAAATCTGCTTACCAGCACTTGGGGTCACACTGACACAAACCAAAGTTTTCAAAATTATATAAAACGATAAATACGAATGAAATTTTGATTTTAATGAGAAAAAAAATCTCCTAAGAGTTGATACATTGCTGCTTAAGCTACCTGTAATGAACTTGGAAGCCACAAGATTGCTCGCACTAACCGTCACATAGCAAAGCAAATCCAAAACTGTTTAGCAGCATAATAACTAAGTTAAGTGAACCATTTTTGTAATTACCTGGAATAATGGTTTAAAGTTCCTCTTGTACGCTTTCGACCTATCAAAAGTGTTGTTGGATGTGAAATCAGTATTTATCTACAGTGATTGTGTTCATTTTCTTTTAAAATTGTAAAATTATAGGGACTTTGTAGCTTGTGTTTTTGTAACATGTAGGTAGGTGTTTTAAATGCCATAATGGCCTTAAGTTTAAGCCATGATTTAGTCGCCAAGAACTTCTTTAACAACACGTACAAAGCCTATCGTTGATAACGTAACCTAAAGCGAGGAGCTCACGTTCAAAATTGTGCTATCCACTCGTACAAAATTGAACTGATTTGATTGATTTATTGCCTTGGTTATGTGTGTATCTGTAAGTCCAAAAACCCACTACCGAGCGAAAAACAATAACTTCAACGTAAAAATATTACAAAATTCAGCCCTGCACAACGTAGTAAGCGCCGCTTATCTAAGTAATTTAACAAGTAACCTTCATAATTTACTTAATTTATAAGTTTAATTGACCTCTTTACCTTGAAGATTGCGTTTTTCTCCCGTTGAGTGGTTGGTTCTCGGTTCTCACGTCCCCTGGACACGTCATTCCAGAACAAAAGCGGACGATTGTGAACCACTTGGAGACAACTAGCGGCTGACCGGATTCAATTGACGCTGAACAAACGTTTGCCTCACGCGATTTCAACTCCTGTACCTATACAGGGTGTCCCACGAGCTCTTCCCCCCCCCCCCTCCTTAAAGAAAAAAAAAGCTAGCATCACGTGAATCAGCGTAAAAAAAAAAAACCATTGAAAACGTGATTCACGTGATGCTACCCGTTTCTTCGTTCGACACAATTTTTGAGGAATAATGACTGCGTTTATTTTGCGAGAAAAATCATCATTTACGCCGAGTTTCAACTATCAGATTGGGATGATTTTTCACTTGATCACTGAAGACGTTCCCGATCTCCTAGTTTCACATTTCTCAACCAGACCTGAAAATTAAACGATATAACAAACTGAAAACAGGCGCCTATAACAAAGAAAACCCGACGCGAAATAAACAAATTTCTGTCATTATTCCACAAAAATTGAGTCAAATCAAAAAACGGATGGCATCTCGTGAATCAACGTTAAAAAAAATGAAAATTCATATGCCAAACTTTGGATATCACCATTATCCACTATTTGACAATTTGGGGGTTACGCAACTTTGCGTGTTCGCTGAACCAGTTGCGCAACCAAAAAAATTGGTTGAGGGGTCAAATTTTCATGAAGAGTCCCACGTCAAGAAAAAAAAGCTACTAAGCTTATGATCAAATACACAAAAATGTACTGGCTGATGGTCAACACTGTCAGTCCGCAATAAGTTGTTACTGTACAAGCAAGTCCTAAAGCCTGTCTGGACTTATGGTGCGCAACTGTGGGGGTGCACGGCCCGGAACAACCGTGACATTATTCAGCGCTTTCAAAATAATGTCCTAAGAAATTGCGTAGATGGATACACACATATTTCAGAAATGACAGACTTCACTACGAGCTGCAGATTGAATCTGTCAATGAGGTCATTCGAAGCCAAGCCATGCATCACCTCTTGAGGCTACAAGTTCATGTATATGAGGATGTCGTCCAGCTTCTCAACACAGAAGATCTGCTTAGAAGACTGAAGAGAGCCCCACGATTTAATTCACTTAGTGTGAGCATCATGAAGTGCAAATAGGACTAAGGACTAAGTGATGTGTCTTAGATTTCTTAGTGTACGCCAACTATATATTAGGATAATGTTGCTTATAAGTTTATAACTTGGTGCAGTAGAACAAATTAACGAAGTTTTGGGTAGAATCCGAATCTGCAGAATCCGAATTCTGAAGTTAGTGATCACTTGCGCATGGTTGCGCGGAGTGCTCAAATATGATATTTGAGATTCTTGCAGAAAATATGAAGATTAGAAAGGAAAGTTTCTTGTTCACTCCCATTTTGACGATTTTAGAAGACGCGAATATTCTCCTTTTTTTTTTTTTTTTTTTTTTTTTTTTGAAAAATAAATTTGTTGTTTAAGTCCATTGTTGATACAATATACCTTACCGACTATTGATTAACATTCGTTGTATCATTCACTGTTAGCTCAGCACATTTCAGGCGTAACTAATTGACAGATATTGTTCATTCCTCATTCACATTTTATTGTCACCACTGCACTATTATATTATCAATTCAGATTATTTTTTAATTATCCTCGTCGTTCAGGTACCCGTGCATCAGCATTCGATCCATTATGTGTCGTGGTCTTTTCAGCCGTTGGATTGTTGGTGGTAGGAAACCTTCTGCCGCCAATGGATTGTGATGTTCATGATTGTGTTCGTAGAACAGTTTCATGATTTTAAGAAGTACCTCATGGGGGGGTTCAAGGTTGAAATCCGTGTAAATTGTCTCGTTTCGAACAAAAGGTGGTGTTTGGAGGACCTGTCTTTGAAGCATTTTATTCTGATTCAGGGCTATTCTTTGAAATTGTGAGTTTGAACACGTTCCCCCATATAGGCAAGGAGTACGTCCAAATGGGGCGTATAAGTAACTTGTACATTAGTATTTTGTTGCAGTTTGAAACGTTCGCTGATGATAAAAGTGGTTGCAATTGTCGTGCTCGGTTTTGTAGCTTTTTCAACAGGAAAGATACGTGATCACTGAAAGTGAGACGTTTCTCAAGAATAACACCAAGATATTTTGTTGTGCTAGATCGCTGTAACGTTTCCCCCAAGTAAGTTATTAGTGGCTCGGCTTGGCTTTTCTCTTATATGTGAAAGTCACAATATGAGTTTTTGGTGAATTTATCTTCACCCTCCATTTGGTGCTCCATTGTCCGAGCAAATCTATCTGACGTTGCAACTGATGTGCTGCTTCTTCTCCACTATCAGCAGATGCAGCATATACGAGGTCGTCCGCATATAACCCAGAAAATTCTCCCCCTTCGGGAAGTGGTAGGTCGAAACAATAAAAATTGTAGAGGTACGGGCCCAAGACACTTCCCTGGGGTACTGAGGCTCTTATAGAACAGAATCGAGACAGTTGATCCATTACTCGAACTTGGAATGTTCTACCAGTTAGGTAGTACTTTAGTAACTGGAGCAGGTTGTTGGGAATGAAAGGTGTGATTTTATTAATAAGACCCTCGTGCCATATTCGATCGAACGCTTGCTCCGTGTCAAAAAATGCTGCCCTACATATTTTCTTGTTGTGAAAAGCATTTTTGATGTAGGATGTTAGGCGTTGGAGTTGCATCGGACACGAGTGCGAAGTTCGAAACCCGAATTGCTGGTTGGGTATGAGGTGTTCCGTATATACCATCAACTTGGGGATATTCTCCTTAGACACCTAAAACCCAACACAACAGAGGTTTGTTGGGGAATAAGTGAAAATGGTGAAGACTACGATTAGTTACAACCTCCATTCGCCTTCTTCCAATAAATTAAGAAAATCTGAAACATGTATGAAAACAAGGTGAGAGTACTTAATTGAACAGAAAAGAGCAAGAAAAATCGGCCAATATACTGAGGAATAGCGTCAAGGAATAATGATGATTCAAATTGGATTTCGATGAAGAAGTTTTTCAGAAATTTTTATTCCAATATTTTTGAAGCCATTTTTATTTTTATTAAAATTTTCTACAAACGCATCTTTACAGTTAATTTCATGGATACTGGTTTCAATGACAAGTGGATAACTAGGTGAATGGTATAAACATTTCGGTTTTAATGCAGAGTGTTGGAACACCTACTCCATGATCTTCGTTTCACCCGAAAGGGCTTATTTTATTGATGTAACCCCAATGTTTTAGTTTGCCTTCGTTCCTCCTGCCCCAATCTAAACATTTATCAAGATCATTTCCGACCTCCCTTCACGTTTCAAGTTTTAAAACAAGCCAGTTAAAACCCTAATTAACCCAGAACTCTCGTGAATGTCGTGCTCGGCTTCCCAAAAAGACAAATGCGTAGAGATTGAATTTTTTTTTTAGCCCCTTCTATCTTGACCGATTCCCTTTTCCTCTTGGCCGGTTCGAGTTTGTTTCTCGAGCTCCTATAAATCTCATTTGGTCCATTTCGACTCGAGTTAATGAACGAAATACCTGCTTCTCCGGAATTCTGTTTTTCGTTAGAACTCGATTGTACTTTAATTAAATTGAATTTCTCAAAGCAGCGTAATTTTCATTATTAGTGTTATTTTCTCCCCAATGTGAATCTAGTGAATCTTCACTTGACCTTTGCTTCAGAGAATTTTAATCTGAATATTTCTCCAACATTTCTTTGGATTTATATAGGGTTCTTTATTGTTGATGGACATTTAGATTCATTCAGCTGTCTCAGATATCTAAATTAAATTTACTTGATACAACTACAATGAGAAAAGTAATGGAATAAAATAAAATGTTCGACTTTACTTTACTGTACGTTACAAGGGCTGATAATTATGGGAAATTATGGACAAAACCTTATAAGCTGACTATATCTTCACAGAAGTAGAAGCCCGAAGTAAAAATAAACGTTGTTGTGTTTTTCATTTTGACAGCCGCTTAAGATTCTTATAACTAATTGGGAGTGACTCATAGGTTACTCGTTTAGGTAACATAAATGGAACTTTGGAACGTTTTAAATGTTGGGGAAATGTGCAGAATATAAACTTGCTACAACGATTCACATGGTATGTTCCCACAGACACCAGCGCCTTTAAAAGATGATTAGTAGAACTGTGAATTACATGCCATAAAAACAAACAAATATGCACATATATATGAAAATACATTCGCTTAAATATGGAATCAAAATATGAACATATGTCTTTGAAAAAAAATTAGGAATAGGTACAAACACATTGAACATAGTTGGTACAAAATGTCCATACAAGACCGCAATGCATATACAGCTTGGGTAAAAACAGAAATTGAAATGGAAAAAGAGATAGTTCAGTTTTATAGGAATAAATACCAACAATTTTATTAATGTTCTATGCACAACATAAGCATTGAACATTAATAAAGTTATTGGTCCAAACAACTGTTGCAGTTGCAAACATCAACTTTCTTCAAGTTTTGAAACAAAAATGAGGATGTTATTCGTTACTCCTTGGGTTAAAATCGTTAAGAGAAGCCAAATAAGTGGATTACAACATATCCTGATCTTGGGAACGCTGATTTTGGTTTATTATTCAATAATAAACCATTGTAATCGCTCTTGGTAGAAAAATTCTAACCCCCCCTGAACATTGCATGATTTACGTTTCAAAGGGTGTAGAATCCAAATCCGCAATAAACATTTTTCCGTCCGTCCGCCGTACGCCGTACGCACGATTTCTCCCAAATGGCTGGAGCAAAAAAATGTGAAATTTTCATGAAAAATTCATGTTGGTCCGACAACGCCCCAATTCTTTAGCCAGGCGTGCCCTTCTCTTCTTCGGTGTATTTCGGTTTGAACCCTATAACATTTAATTCATGGTGCCTACATTTGCATCCACATTCACTACATTACTAGGTTACTGCGATCAAAACATAAACAACAGCTTTTTTTTTTTTTTTTTTTATCGCAGTAACCTAGTGATGTAGTGAATGTGGATACAGTGAACTCAAAAAGGGTTTATAGCCGATACATTCAGAATTTTCCAATAGAATATTTTTCCATTGTAATCCCTCCAAAGAAAAAAACGCTGCAAATTCTTTCCCTGGGGTTTATATTCAATTTCATTCATTTGGCTTGAATTCATGATTTGAATTTCTACTAAGCTTAGGAGTGTGCGTGTTTCACAGGTGATAGAGCGATTGTTGAATTTCAGGAGATGTGCATAGAGCACTTAAATCAGTTCTAAACCAAAATAGCTATTTGGATTGATCAGGTGATCATATTTGTGTGCCTCCTGAAATCAATAATCGCTCTATCACCTTCAAATCTTAGTAGACATTTTAATCATGAGTGCAAGCCAAATGAATGAAATTGAATAATAAAGAATTTGCAGTGAAAGAATTTGCTGCGTTTTTTTTTTTTTTTTTAACATGTGATTTCCACCGCAACTTTGCGTCATCCCCAAGTATTTTGCGTCGTTGGCGTACGCGATTTCACCATAGAGAAAAGTCGGAATATACTGTAGCTTTCGGTTAGTGAAGTCCACATGTATCGACTTGGTCCCTCCATTTTGATCCTCCATTTTGCAGTTCATCTTTCTATTTTGGAGATGGAATGGTCCAATTTAGTAACAGATTCGTTGTTGTCTTGGCCGATGGCTGGGATTTCTGGATAATTGCAACAAAAATACTAGATACACATATATATTTTTTACCGAGTGTATGTCGCCTTATATCCTAGGAAATGTCGCTTAATTTATTTAAAAAAATGAAAAATAAAATAAAACCAGTCGGCTTAAAAGGGAAATTAAAACCCTGTCCCAACGTCGTTGTTTGTTAGCTCATGTAGAAGATGAGCTTTCTACCTCACGACTATTCGCTCAGTGAGACCGGCCCGCGTCTTTCTTGTCTGGTATTGGGGTCGCTCACGCACAACTGATCTGTTTTCGAGTCACGAAGCCGATAGCGAGCTCCCCATCTCGCGTGATCGATCGTGAGCAACTCAACGGAACGGCGACGGTGGGAGAATTGAAGTCAACACCTGGTGAAAAGTGTTTCGTTATGCAAATGACGAGACAACATCGATAATCTCCCGGTACAACTTCTGACTGTGCAGCCGGAAATGATTCAACTCGCATTGAATGGCTTTAGATCTGATCTTGTTTGTTTCCATTGGAACGTGTTATTCGTATACAAAAAACGCTGCAAATTCTTTCACTGGGGTGTATTACTCAATTTCATTCATTTGGCTTGCATTCGTAATTTGAATTTCTGCTAAGCTTTGGAGTGTGCGTGTTCCACAGGTGATAGAGCGATTATTGAATTTCAGGAGATTCGCATAGAGCACTTAAACCGGTTCTCAACCAAAATACCTATTTGGATTCATCAGTTGATCTTATTTGTGTGCCTCCTGAAATTCAGTAATCGCTCTATCACCTGTGAAACACGCACACTTCAAAGCTTAGTAGAAATTCAAATCATGAATGCAATCCAAATGAATGTTTAGTTAAGTTTAGTTTTCAACATGTTTTATTTTTGTATAAACAATTCACCACAATATAATAAATAAACACCATACGGCTTTACTATTTGCTATCCGCCGGGGTCGCGTATTCTAACCGCCAAAATAATAATAATGATAATAATAATAATAATAATTCCAATGACACGAACAAAGTAAATAAAGCAGAGTGAGTAAATTATTATTCTAGTGAGTTGCAATACGACAAACTTCCATCATTCAATTATAACACTTAGAAATCACAGAACTTCCCATTCCTTGTTACCATCAAATTTAACTAGCATGTATTTCTTGTGCAAATTCTATTAATTACTGAAGTTATATTCCTCAATCCATTCTTTTCTGTACCTCATTGCATCAATAACATACCACCCAAGCCCAATCCAGTTCCTACCATTTAAAAATTCTATTGCTAACTCTTCGGAGATGAATCTAGAACCTAACCGGCTTTTTCTTATTCCGCTTAAAATAGGACATCTAGCTAGAAAGTGTAGAAGGTTTTCATCTTCTCCAGAATTGCACATAGCACACGTATAAATCCGATCTTCTATCCACAATTTACAGTTTAAATCCAACATTTCACACCTAGCTTTACAAATAATTTTTACAACATTAAAAGTTAGACATTCTAGTTTCATGTAGTTAGGAGGGCTCAAGTTCTTGTATAGTATGTGAAACCGTGCGTTGTTTGCGTCAATGAATGAAATTGAATAATAAACCTCAGTGAAAGAATTTGCAGCGTTTTTCAAGTGCGATTATAATGGAAAAATATTCTACTTGAAAATTTTAAATTTCGTAAGACGGAGCATGCATATCGGAATGCTTCAACCCGTGTATCGGCTACCGACCCTTTTAGGAGTTCACTCCAGTATCCACATTACTACATCACTAGGTTACTTATATCAAAACAAAAACAATAATAAACCAAAATAAAGCAAATGTTGGCACCATAAATTGGGCCATACATCGGGAATGGTTTAACGTACGGACCTGGGGAGGGGCTCATTCGAATCCTCGTGGAGAGTTCTTCAAAAGGAGTCGAAATTTAGGCCGCCTTGCTTTTTTTTGAGGTTTTTAGAGATTTTGTAAAACTTTGACAACCCTTAAAGGGCACTTTAAATTAAGTGAGAGAGCTGGCTCAAGAATTGGGGCGTCGTCGGACCAACATGGATTTTTCCTGAAAATTTCAGCTTTTCTGCTTCAGCCGTTTGGGAGAAATCGTGCGCACGGCGGACGGACGGAAAAATTTGCATTGCAGATTCGGATTCCACACCCTTTGAAACGTAAACCATGAAATTTTCAGGGGGGGTTGTTTTTTCAAGACCGATTACAATGGTTTATTATTGAGTAATAAACCAAAATACGTTCTACTTTTGTCTCTCTTTTTCCTGTCGCTTTTCGGCGGGGAGTCCCATCGCGAAAACCTTTTCAAGGTTAAAATCGTCATATTTCCCCCTTCCCCCGAAACAAGTAGAGAAATATTCGAGTCGATGTCGCATCACTAAGTTGGATTCCCATAAAATCTTTCAACGTCTATTGGTGTCGAAACACGGATATGAAGGTCGCCGCTGCCTTTCCCGATCTCCATCGTCCGGCAGTGCGGCGTTTGTCGCCATAAGGTTCAGAACGACCGACCCGCCTCAACTCGCGAGTCTTGCAGGGCGCAGTTCCGAAGCATCTGAGCTGAGGGGCCCGTTTATGGCCTCGTCGCCCATCTAAGGACGTACGGCCTCTTTCTCCTTTATGCCCTCCGTGCCCTACTTTTTGTCCCCTCGCTGTTATTATACTTCTAACCTCATTGTCGCCGCGGTGAACGACCGCCGCTGCAGATGAGATTCTCGAGAGATGGTGTTAAAGGAGGAGTGTGATGAACAGAAGGAGGAGGAGAGGGAGAGCTTATTTCCGTTTCAATGAACTTTTCGTTCATGATGGCACATGTTTTCAACACTATTCCGGAATTCATTATTTACAACTCACAACTTTCCATATTTTTGCATGCCACTCCGTGTCACGTAGTTCGCAATGTGAGACACGTGGGTGGGACATTGGTGGAGGGGGAAACGTGTACTTGGAAGGGGGAGGACTTATAGAATCCATTTCAATGAACTTCTTCAATGTGTAAACATGCATGCACGGACATATTGTATATTTTACTTAAATTTCTTTCCGTATTCTTTTAAAAACTTACATGTACTGCCATTTTGTATCCTGGTATTAACAAATTACATGTACCTTTACTTTTCTCCCTTTTTGGTTATTATTCAATAATAAAACATTATAATCGCTCTGGAAAAAAAAGTGTAACCCCCCCTGAAAATTTCATGGTTTACGTTTCAAAGGGTGTAGAATCCGAATCTGTAATAACAATTTTTCCGTCCGTCAGCCGTACGCCGTTCGCACGATTTCTCCCAAACGGCTGGAGCAAAAGATCTGAAATTTTCAGGAAAAATCCATCTTGGTCCGACGACGCCCCAATTCTTGAGCCAGCTCTCCCACTTAATTTAAAGTGCCCTTTAAGGGCTGTCGAAATTTTGTAAAATCCCTAAAAACCTCAAAACAAGTCAAGACGGCCTAAATGTAAACTTATTTTCAAGAACATACCATGAGGAATCGAATGAGCCCCTTCCCAGGTCCGTAGGTCAAACCATTCCCGATGTATGGCCCGATTCATGGTGCCAACATTTGCGTTTTTTCGTTTATTATTGTTTGTTTGTAACCTAGTGATGCCGATAGCTTCGAGTTGTAGTGAACGTGGATACTGGAGTGATAGCCGATGTGGATACCTGTAGTTTATAGCCGATACACGGGTTGAAGCATTCTGATATGCATGAATCGCTGATAATATATAGGTAAATATTATTCAACACTATTACTGGGGTTTATTATTCAATATTATTACTGGGGTAAATAAGTATTCTTTCACTGGAGTTTATTATTCAATTGGCTTGCGTTCATGATTTGAATTTATACTAAGCTTTGGAGTGTGCGTGTTTTACAGGTGATAGAGCGATTATTGAAATTCAGGAGATATGCATGGAGCACGTAAATCTGTTCTCAACCAAAATACCTATTTGGATTGATCAGTTGATCATATTTGTGTGCCTCCTGAAATTCAATAATCGCTCTTCCCCGTGAAACACGCACATTTCAAAGCTTAGTAGAAATTCAAATCATGAACTCAAGCCAATTGAATAATAAACCCCAGTGAAAGAATTTGCAGCATTTTTTAAACTTCATTGTGTTCAAACGCATTAGGAATAAAACATCCTTGATAATATGACATTTTTGGTAATCCGACACTCTCTCGGTCCCTTAACTGTCGGATTATCGAAGGACAGCTGTGCTTCTTTCTAAACACGTACGTCCATGACCCTCTTGTTTTGGGTGGTACCAAGCCGGAATATGGAGAATCGTTTTGTATAAAATTGTCCATTATTCTGTTATACCCCGATCAGAAAGTGATAAATATTAAGCATATTTATTCAGTGAAATCCTCACAACATCACATTGTTAATTTTATACACACATATTACACTTTTGCACAATATTAAATAACCTATCCTACATTTTCTCCCCATACACCATCTTCCATCGTTGTCGAAATTGCCCTTCAGCTGCTCATGAAGATTTTGAATCTGTGCACCTTAAAAACGTAAATTGGCGAGGTTGGGGGGGGAGTCTGGGGGGAGAAATATTTTTTGCTATACGATTACAAAGTCTCATCATTGGAAATAAGGGACCGAAACTGTTATAACAGTTTTAAATAAGGGCACAGTAGGCCTCGATTTTGCTGAGGAGTTGCCACCTATGGGGGGAAGACCGTGGGGAAACTTTGCACTCACTTTTGGGAGATTGGAAAGTTTTTTCGGCGATTCCTCGACTATCCTGCCCGTCGTCATAATTGAAGTATCGTCAGCAAACGTTGCTAAGAGCTATTGGGGGTTCAGTTTAGAATGATGGAGTGAATTCCGTAGCTCCATCCATGATGTGATCCACAATGTGTTGGTAAAGGCAATGTCTACCAAGCATAATTTCCCCATTGTTCTGGATAAGTTGAAGACATAACGCTTGAATCCAGATAAATTCATGGTTGAAATGTGTTTTCCCATAATTAAACTTATTTCGTCCTAACTTAATTTCATACTCGTGAAATTCCAATGAAGCTTCGGTTCGCCTTGTAGTTGGCACCATTCGATACGTCCCCAGGGCCTCCAATCGTAAAACGCGATGATTCTATTGAATTAGTCCGAGAGGTTATCAAAATTGTGAGGAACTCAGGGAATCCACGGCCTCTTTATAATGAACTTCCCGTCGCTTAACTTTCCTCCTTACCCACGTTTTATGGGGGCCCCAAGGGGATCTTCCCTCGCTCCGGTGAAGTCCTTCGATCGCAATAAACCTCCCCGTTGCTGACTCGGTGTAGCAGAGGGATTGGAGTTGCGGAGCGAAGCTTTACAGCTCCCCCGGTCTCATCGACCTAATAAAATATGCATTCCCCGCTATAATTTTCAATCAAAAGGGGGCGGGAGTCCCCTCCAGTCCCATTCTAACTCCACCTTCATAACTACTTCCCGTTCTATTCCACCCAGTTACGCCGGAAGTTTGTTACCAACGGGAGGAATTATTGTTATCATCCATCGATTCGCCTAACTAGCGAGCACCTACTGTATCATCTCAAGTAAAACTACCCCTATCATGGAAGGTACCCAGTGATTACGTTACTGCCATCACAGCTGTATACATCCACCATTCACATTGAAGATTAAAGTTAAAGTGTTTTTTCATTTTCAATAACGAACCTTTGTAGTTGTTAATGCAACATCATTCCCCGTGAAAATAAAATGAAATGAAAATGAAGTTTATTCCACAAATGAAACAAAATACATATTTCTGCACAGAATACACGCAGAGTTGCTCAACCCCGAATTTGTCAAATAGTTCATGATGGATATATGAAGTGTGGCATATGTATTTTCATTATTTTTAAACGCTGATTCACATGATGCTATCCGTTTTTCGATTTGCCTTAATTATCTGTCAGATTAAGATGATGTTACACTTGATCACTGAAGAAGGTTTCAATCTCCTATTTTTACATTTTTCAACCAGACCTTGAAAATTATTCCCCGTAACAATCTGAAAACAGGCGCCTAGAATTGAAAAAACGGACGCAAAATAAACAAATTTCGGTCATTATTCCGCAAAAATTAAGTCAAATCAAAAAATGGATACCATCACGTGAATCATCGATTAAAAAAAAAAAAAAAAAACAATTAAAATTCATATTTCCTGAACTGGTTTCGCGCAATCAAAAAACTCTGCAAATTCTTTCACTGGGGTTTATTATTCAATAGGCTTGCGTTCATGATTTGCATTTCTACTCAGTTTTGGAGTGTGCGTGTTTCGCAGGTGATAGAGCGATTATTGAATTTCAGGATGCACACGAACATGATCAACTGATCAATCCAGAAAGGTATTTTGGTTGAGAACAGATTTACGCGCTCTATGCATATCTCCTGAAATTCAGTAATCGCTCTATCACCTGTGCAACAGGGACACTCCAAAGCTTAGTAGAAATTCAAATCCTGGACGCAAGCCAATTGAATTATAATCCCCAGTGAAAGAATTTGCAGCGTTTTTTTCAATGGTTATCAGGATACTTCAACTCGTGTATCGGCTTTAAACCCTTTTAGGCGTTCACTCTAGTTTCCACGTTCACTACATCACTAGGTTACTGCAATCAAAACAAAAGCAACAAAAGACCATAATAACGCAAATGTTGGCACCATAAATCGGGCCACAGATCGGGAATGGTTTGACCTAGGGACCTAGGAAGGGGCTCATTCTATTCCTCGTGGAGTGTTCTTCAAAAAGAGTACAAATTTAGTCCGCCTTGACTTTTTTTGAAGTTTTTAGACAACCCTTAAAGGTCACTTTAAATTAAGTGCGAGAGCTGGCCAAAGAATTGGGGCGTTTTCGGACCAACATGGATTTTTCCTGAAAACTTCAGATTTTTTGCTCCAACCGTTTGGGAGAAATCGTGCGCACGGCGTACGGACGGAAAAAAGTTTTATCGCAGATTTGGAATCTACACCCTTCGAAACGTAAACCATGAAATTCTCAAGAGGGGTTAGAATTTTTTTTTTCAGGATATAATCAAGTTGTGGGCTTGCTATTTTACTGTTTTTACATCATTTGTGATACAGTCTACGGACTTGCAGGCATATTCTTGCCCCAGAAGCTGCTTCAGAATGGAAGCAATAAACTTCTGGATTACTTCATTCCAGCTTGACCGGAATTTATCATTCTGAAAGCCATTCCGGACCCTTGAAGTTTGGTTGAATGTCAGGGTAGGTACACCTTAAGCAGAAGCTCGGCAGAAGAGTTAACAATTTGACCATTTGGCATAATGACGGGGCTTGTTGAAGGATCATCAGGAACTTTACCATTTCCGATTTGGAGTAACTTGTTTGCAAATTGTCCTGCAGATAGATCACCCTGAATGTGAGACCGCATGTTTGTATTTAAACCGAAAATTTCGACATGGTTCCATAGATAAGAATTTTTCAAGAAGGCATTGATCTGATCCGCTGTTGTGCCACGTTTTTTTTTTTAATGGGAAATGTCAACTGAAAAAATAAGTCATTTTTAAGGGGTCTCAAGGAAATTATAAGCATTAACGCGCAACTCACTTTCTGTTAAGCGTTATTAGGCCGCTAGGGGTACTCCAGTGCTGGAACACCCTGCGACTTCTGTCTGTTTTCAAAAATCAAGTTCGCACTAAAGGGAAGCCGATTTAAGTCGATGGAAGAAGTGAGGAGGAAAACGGCGGAGCTTCTGAAAGGCCTAACAAAAACGTCTGCCAAGTGGGTGTGGCACATAGCTTCCTCGTATCCATAACATGACTGTATAGATCATTGAATGATGGTTCAATATGGTTCGATCCAAGCTCGAGGCTAAAACTTTATTTTGTCTTTATTACTCACGAGGACCATCTTTACATCAGTCCGAACAATCCCTGAAAATTTCATCGAAATCGGACTATAACTTCGTGTAGTTTTGCCCGTAACAAGGATTTGCTGACAGACAGACAGACACACACGGAACCAAAATTGTTCAGAAAGGTCTAAAACGCAAAATGCGGGTGGAATGTTTGATTTTGGAGACAAAACAATTTTCACATTCCGAAAGTGAAAACAATGCTTCCGCTACCTTGGTAGACTCGGAAGCAAAATCAACTTCGAACACTGCTTCGAACAGTGGGAAAAAGGATTACGTCGAAGGTTTATTGTAATACAGAACTAAAATACCTCTTCATAATAATATGCACGATTTTTTTTAAACTAATTCTATACGTCCACAGTACAAAAAGTGATATTGGCAGACTTTTTTCCTCTTTTGCCATCTTTCCTTCCCTTGATGTTGTTCCAACATGTGTATCCTTCGTTATTTTCAAGTTAATAGGGTCTTTTACAAGGGAACAACGAGCGTTGTACGTATTTTGTCATCACTCCCCCGCGATCCCGGACTTCGTTACGAGTCAAACTGCCTGTTTGAGTGCACACGATCTCTCCCCGTTCTGCAGAATTCACTCCGGTAAAAGGAAAAATCCCCTCCGGATACGCTGATCCGAGATAATCGCGCCTACCGTCAACAGCTTCCGCTGTCAAGACCGCATTCGCGCGCTCACGCTCCCCTTCCGAGCGCATTGTTGTGTGACTCCGTCCTACATTCGTCTTTCACCCACGACAATCAATCAATTCATAAATATATTCAGTCTTGAAGCATTGGCTTGCGAATGGTAGTTTACCTACAGACTCATTCCAAGAGAAAACATGAATATCCTCCTTTTAAGACCGGAAGGTGCCTAACGTTTTTTCACCTTCAAACTGGAATTTCTCCATGAGATGAACGCGGAATCGCAAAGTTGACCATAACATTAGAAAGCTGATTAAATTTGCAAGTTTTCCTGAGGTTTGACAAGTTCCAGCACGTTTTTTGGAAGTATAGTGAAAATAAAGGTAATTCAGCAACTATGATTTTTTTTTAATTTTCAACGTTTGAACTGCAATTCCGGTCCTTAGGGATTCGTTAGCGATTATGAATGTGCATTGGTCGTAAAGGAAATTTCACGCTGAGTTTGAAAATATGGTCAAAAATAGAAAAAAAAATGTTTTAATGTGGAGAAACGTGGGTTCTTATGTCAAAAACCGTTTTCTGGAAAAAAAAAACCTTTAAAAAATTATATCTAGAGAACGGATTGAGGTAGAGAAGTTCGGTTGGCGGAGTTACCACATTTTTTATGCAGATTACCAGAAAAATCGCCTTTTTCGTCACTTATCCAAATCCACCCTATAAAGTTGAACAATGTCCATTGTTTTTCGTTCGATTGTACATTGAGTTTCCCGTTATTTACTTATACCTATCGTCGCTGTTCTATAGGTGTATTCATCGTCTCGAATAACAGGTCGGTCTAATGCATTAAACCATTATCCAACCCTCAGCAATATCTGTAGGGCACAGTCTGCCAAACGGAGGGTCTAGTTATAGTTACGAGCGGTTCGCCCGGAAAGGGAGATTAATTAAATCAGGCCATCAATCCCCCCAAGCCGTCTGATCGCCCAATGAATATTGATTAATTGCCGAAGGCTGCGGATGAATAGAGTGACGGGTTTCGGAGTAAGGAAGGATGAATGTCAGGGCGGCGGATAACACGGCGGCTGATTCAGAGGGGGATTCTGACTCCGCGAATGCCGTCTTGAAATGGGACCCGTTGGCGCAAGATACGATTATCTCGAGGAAGGATGGAGAAGGGGTGGAGGGAGAGTGTTGCTTCCAGGTGTTTGTCTATATAGTATATGACATAGAGCGACGCATTGTATATTGTATATATGACAATGCGTCGCTATTCAACACACTCCTGGAGGTCTGGAACAGCTGAAATTGAATTCAAGTTATTAGAAAATATGCTGCGACATCATTGGAATTGTATGGTCGTATGAAGCAGCCCTCTATCAGTTATCCAATCATCAGTCTCCCAAACCTTTGAAAGCGTCCTGAATACCTTGTGTGATCTTCTATGCCTCTAAAATATACAATGTGTAGGAAGGTAGGTGTTTCATTTCACTCTGACGAGTAAAGCCATTGGTTGTTTTTGCTCCTTGAAATTTTCGCCTATGGTGATTAAGGATCAGACCCCCAGCAACATAAAGCCAATTCCATCAGGCACAAGCATTGACAGTGAAACAAATTTTTGGTTTATTATTCAATAATAAACCATTGTAATCGGCGCTCCAATTATATATTGAAATATTGATACACCCAGGTTGTGTAATGGGACGAGATTGATCGTGAAAAAGGTGATGCTACATATCATTCAAGCCGTAGTACTCACAGGGCGAAGTTGTATTCATTCTAAGAATACCTATTATTCCCTCACCCAACACCATACAATTCAACAGAATACAGTTCCCTTTGAAACGTTGTTTGCTGATAGACTTGCAGACATCATGTTTTTCTCATGGACAGTTGTATGTGGCCTGTTCCAGACTTGGCACACTCCAAATGGAACTACGAAAAATTTTGCCGATCACGTTGCTTAACAATAAAAGGGACCGTTTATTGCATGAATGTAAACAGTGTTTTACGCATTTACAAAAACCTTACTTTAAACCCGGGTATTTGCACCTATTCATTAATAAAAGAGGATAATCAGCCCAAATTATTCAAAATATTCGTACTTTTACGAACTTAAAAATTAACTGCCGCTAACGGATTACTCAGAGTTAATGAAAGTGAGAAAAACATCAAAACGTAAAGTTATGAAGAGAACTAAACTAAAAATTGAATTCCGCGAATTAATATTTAGATACTCGATAAGTCAAAGGGTAACGAAGCTATCCCTTGTTGATAAAACATGAGAAGAGAGCAAGGGGTGAAAAAAAGTTAGGCACCATTAATATTTAATTATGGCTGAGACTTCAACTGCTCTCTCCACCCTCTCGTCTGGAATATAAAAACGAAAGGAAAAATTTGCTCTTAAGAAAGTTGCGATGAAAAAAAGAAAGAGATATCGGACCCTTATAATTCCCAGACTTGAAGATTCTGTTCCATTAACGTCTTTTGCGAATGGTGGCGACACAAAGGAAGAAGAAAAAATAACTGAGGATGGAAATCGTTGGGGAAAACTTTTTTGACTGGTCTGAAGGTTTCTTTATTGATTCAACTTCTGCGGAAGTTGTATTTTTGACTTAGTTAATCCCTGGGTTACTTTTTAAAAGACGGAAAAGCTGTATTTTTGACCTTCCCGATCCAGGCCCAATGTCGTGCTACGCTGTTATTGTTGTGTTAGGTTCCATTCACCGAAACCGTTGCTAAATGGGTGTATCACACCACCCACTAATCCTGTTCCTGTTCCTAATAGTCTGGGAACCCGGCTGAAAAAAGGCAGCTGATCGATGGAAAAGTATCAATTATTGAATTTTGTAGTACTCACTGAGGTCATATATAAAACGTACGTCTGCCATTCTGAAGCCGTCGGATTAAAAGATAGCGGTCAGTCCAGACCACAAAACTATGAAAATCCGACTTAAAGGTAGATGGATACCATTTCGGCCAAAGATAGTTTAATCCATGAGAAACTCAACCATGTTCGTCTGCCACTTCACAGTGGCTGGGTCTTACGTGCAGACGTAGTCAAAAAACACGAATTCGAGGGTCCAGAAACGACTGATTTGTAGATGGGTGAAATTTTGGCCAAAAATGCTTGGGTTGATAGGTGCTGTGGGGAACAACTCCACTAGGGGCCTCAGCTGATATATGGTTGCTAAGTTGATGCTTTCTTTTGATACTAACGTGGTCTTACGATAGAGGTGTGTAAACCCAGGTCACCTGAGGGAGTAGACGACCTGCACGTCACTCAGTCCAAAGACAAGGTCAGTGGGAGAAGTTCACCAGTTCACTCCGTGATTGAATGCGACTTGCAGTTCGTTTGCTCCATTCTGAGGCAGTCAACACCACTATCGCTATCTCGTGGCATGACCATCAACCTCTATTATCTTCGTCATCCGTCAGAATTCGATAAATGACCGTCATCTACTGTTCTCTTTTCCTACTCCCTTCATTTTTCGAGTCCTCACGCGGACTTTCATATAAATACCTACTTATTAAATATAATCGACTCTGTGATGAGTATAGTATCGACCAGTATAGTTCAGTATTGAGCAAATTTAAATGGTATTGACTCTGCAACGAGGAGAGCTCTTCGTTGACTAGAAGAAAACCCGAGCTAATGGCGGATGGGTGAACTGCAGGTCACTTTGCGAAGAACGGTTTGCCAGACCCGCAGGTTTCCGAGTAGGTAGTTCGCAAACTAGCATGCTGACGCAAACGTCTTGTGATGAACTGCAGGTCCTCCCTCTGCAGGTCATTTGGGACAAGTTCACTTGAAAGAGAAGTTCTTTGAGACAAGGTCACTCACTCACTACCCACCTCTAGCCTACGATTTGACAAGTTTTTCCTGGTTTTCTCTGTGAGTTTCCCTTTTCTGCTGGCGCCAAATTTTCCTTCCGCGCTTACGTTTATTATACCTTGTTTTGAAGTAATAAAATACTCAAATAGGAATCACGTTCGTTCTTCCTTCTATAGTAACATAAAAATGCACGTCTGCCGTTGAAGAGCCGCTGGATTGCTAGGGCAGACGAAGTAAGTCCGTATGTACCCCAAAAATGTGTGTTTTTGGCAAAATCCGTCTGCCCTAGCAACCCAGCGACAGTGGTTAATCATTTAGCTGGTTTTCAGGAAAGTCGTAGTGATGTTACGGATCAATTTGGGTTCGCTATAAAAAATGAATAAATTCTTGCCTGAATAGGATTCCTCGCCTTTCATAAACGTCGACCTGTAAGAAGACGGCGTGAAGTCGATGATGCGACAACAGGGGCAGTAAAGGCACTTGGCGATTCATTTTCATAGCTTTCCGTCTTAATTAGACTCCGCCCATCTCTCGTCGCCATTAAAAGCGGGCAGAAAGGCGCTTAAAATTTATATCCCGACCCCCCCGTCCCGTCGTGGGGCGCCTTAACCCGGACTGTAATGCTAATCCGGCACATCCCGTGAACCCTTTATCCTCGGGGAAAATTTGAATAATTCAATCTCCGGCGAAGGGGTGGGAGAGAAAGTAGCTCGAACTGATCGGAGAAGCGGAGGGGGTGAGTTGTCCGGAAAAACGAGGGTTGAAAGCCCAATTTTTCTGATATCCGTCAAAAAAATCAAAGCAAAACGGAAGAGGGGAAGTTTTTTTTTGTTTTGTTTTAAAAATAAAACCTGCATTGAATGATCAAGTTGGTGAGAAATTGAACAAGAAAAAAAGAACACAACTGGGATAAAACACGATCGAGTCCTGTCGGGAAATTCTACTTTTTGTGTTGGTGAGTTAGAGTGGGGTTTTCCTAATCCACGCGGGGAAAACAATGTTACACACCGTCGCTCCGGATTTCCCTGTTGCAAATCCACGCAAAACAATAAACTGGGGGCAATTTCCTTTTGTAGCGACCAACGCTTTTCTTTTGTGGAAATGAAGGGCGGAGCTGAGGAAAAATCCAGGGTAGGGAAAACCGATAACGCATGTGTACTACCAATTTCCTAAATGCTGAAAGGTCGAAAGAACGTTATGGGATGACCCGGTAAAAACACCAGGGAACTTCCCGGAGTAAGGCAAAGAAAAACGGCTACAAATAATTACATAAAGGTTTATTATTTTGACAAGAGAAAGCCCTTCAAACTTAAAAAAGCGGGACAGTAGACCTCTAGGGTTCTACAGCCAGATCATTTAAATGATTAATTTTACACATTTAAGTACCGAAGATGAAAAATGGAATATGCAGCCTACAAATATTGGATTCTAGCTCACAAGAGGGGAGCTAGTAAACAGAGATGAAAGGTACGGCTGGGGGGGGGGGGGGCTAACAAGGGTTTACGTGAGCGCATTCTGTGTTAATAAACGGTACTTACTAAGCCTAACAAACTCCCTGGAAAAATCTGTAGATTCAACCAAAGTGCTTACCAAGGTGGCAGGTACACGAATGACCCCCTCGGGCGGATGGAAAAGTGGTGATGCCGTGATAACAAAGGGCGGAAGAAGCCCACCCGAAGGTTAGTTGAAGGAGTGTTGAGCGGTGAGGGGAGGGGGGGGGGGGGGCAGAACTGTCGGGTCGGTCGCTAAAAATAAGATTGTACTCCTGTTAATCATTTAAATGATAATAAATATAAATGACTTAGTGCTACTTAAATGCCCTCGGGGCTCTTCATCTTGTAATTGCCGTCAAGATTTTCCAAAGAGAGTGGAATGACTTCGTCATATAGTTATTAGTTATTTCAAATGTAACTTCTTATCACCAATCTTACAATACAAAAGCTGATATCGAAATTCTTCTTCTCTCTCTCTCTCTCTCTCTCTCTCTCTCTCTCTCTCTCTCTCTCTCTCTCTCTCTCTCTCTCTCTCTCTCTCTCTCTCTCTCTCTCTCTCTCTCTCTCTCTCTCTCTCTCTCTCTCTCTCTCTCTCTCTCTTTTTCTCTATCTCCCTCCCTCCAAAACATGCAGTGTCCCTCCATTTTAAGGGGGAAACGTCATATTCTCAAAATTGTAATTGTGGCTTACTAATCAACGAATTAGGTGCTCAATGCGCTCAACTGGGGAACCCCACACTTCTCAAACTTTGTCCAAGTTCAACGGAGACGCTAGTTTATCCCAACAGGAGACTAGTAGCAGTACTCCCGTAGGAAGAAATTTCCGATATTGCTCCATTCTCACTACTCTCAGGAATTTGAAGGGGCGTGTTCAGTATTCCGATCACTCTTTGCGACTGAATTGCTTAAAATCGAAAGTTTCCAAACATTCGAAACCCATCTGGGAACGCGAATTGCTTTCGAGTGATTGCCTCCGGACTCTCCCACTTCCAGTGGCTGAATTTCCCGTCTTCTCATTTCTTCAGGGACGAGGGTTGGTGGCTCGCAAGCCAAATATTTGCCCAGCCGTCCCATCGCATTTCTCGAGGCGCCCTCCTTCATCACTGGGCCCCCCCACTAAAACAAATTCTACTTCTTTCATGCCTGCCTACTCAGCTATACCTCCAGAAACCCACACATGAGCTTCACTGAAACGACCCTTTGGATGGTACACGAAAGGTGGGAAAGGGTGTGCAAACGAGAACTTCAAGATTCATAACAATTCAACGCTCCTTCTGTGAATGTTCCTTGAATAGGGTTTTATCGTTTGCGTTCTAATATTTTGTTGTTTTATTTTATTCAAGTTCATTTTGCCGGTTTCACCATTGGGGGGGGGGGCTAATTTATCTGGATTCCGCCGAAAAAAGAACAAATACTTCAACTACAACATTGTAGTTGTATTCGTTAGTTATTCAATAATAAACTACAATGGTTTATTATAATTAATTAATTGCTCTTGAATTAATTAGTTAATTGCTCTTGAAAAACAAAATTCTAACCCCCCTCCCCCTGAAAATTTCATGGTTTGCGTTTCAAAGGGTGTAGAATCCCAATCTGCAATAAAAATTTTTCCGTCCTTCCGCCGTACGCACGATTTCTTCCAAACGGCTGGAGCAAAAAAGCTGAAACTTTCAGGAAAAATCCATGTTGGTCCGACGACGCCCCAATTCTTGAGCCAGCTCTCTCACTTGATTTAAAGTGCCCTTTAAGGGTTGTCAAAGTTTTGTAAAATCCCTAAAAACTTCAAAAAAAATCAAGGTGGCCTAAATTTGGACTTTTTTTGAAGAACGTTCCACGAGGAATCGAATGAGCCCCTCCCAGGTCCGTAGGTGAAACCATTCCTGATGTATGGCCCGATTTATGGCACCAACATTTGCGTTATTTTGGTTTATTATTGTTTTTGTTTTGATTACAGTAACGTAGTGAATATGATCAACTGATCAATCCAAATAGGTATTTTGGTTGAGAACCGATTAACGTGCTCTATGCATATCTCCTGAAATTCAATAATCGCTCTATCACCTGTGGAACACGCGCACTCTAAAGCTTAGTAGACATTCAAATCATGATTTGTTCTCTTCGTAATCATATCTTCTTAATTACTTGAAGAAAGTATGGTTCCTCCTACAGCAGTTTCAATTCTATTTCGGTTTTACAATCGATTTGTTACCATTCTGATGGGGGACGTTTCCCAAAATCTCGTATGCACTCCGGATGCCCTGGCACGGCCGCCTAGGAACAATACCAGCTGATGAGGTCGAGGAGCTATCGATTTCCGCACTGATGCTCCGGGCGATGACGTCGGGTGTTTAATTAATCCTGGATCGCGCGGCGGACTCCGTAGGTACCGGCCCGTATAGCCGCCGGCCTCCGGGTTTCAATTAGAGCAGCTGACCCTCCTCTCTCTCCGCCCACGACCTCGGATCGCTCTTTGATGTCGATTGTTTAGAGGCCCTGCGGTGACGAGTTTTCATTTACATGCTCCGAGAATACGACTCGTACCTCCGACATTCGGCGGTTTTCAATCCGCGGGTTGCCGACTGGCCCTTTGATGCCGCGCCCCTGGAAAAGGAAGTGTTTGACGGCACCGTGTCATTATCACGGACTGAAAGCATGCAAAGTGTTTTGAAGCGCCTCATTGTGCGACCGACAAATTATGCTTCGTTTTCGGGCGTTTCGATCCGCTGTAGCTTTATTTTTGTAATCCAAGAAAAAACGCTGCAAATTCTTTCACTGGGGTTTAGTATTCAAATTTGAATTTTACTAAGCTTTGGAGGGTACGTGTTTCACAGATGTTAGAGATATGCATAGAGCACTTAAATCGGTTCACAACCAAAATACCTATTTGGATAGATTAGTTGATCATATTTGTGTGCCTTCTGAAAATCGATAATCGCTCCATCACCTGTGAAACACGCACACTCCAAAGCTTAGTAGAATTTCAAATCATGAAACATTGAATAATGAACCCCCAGTGAAAGAATTTGCAGCGTTTTTTTCAAGAGCGATTACAATGGGAAAATATTCTATTTGAAAATTTTAAATTTCGTTAGACTGAGCATGCATATCAGAATGCTTCAACCCGTGTATCGGATATAAACCCTTTTAGGAGTTCACTCCAGTATCCTCATTCACTACATCACGAAGTCACTGCGATGAAGAAAAAAAAAAACTCTTGTGTTTGTTTTGATTGCAGTAATCTAGTGATGAAACAAAGTATATGGTGACCAACCCTTGCCGAAGACCCCCTGAGCAGATACAAGTGGATGAATGCTCTTTTGAAAGTGTTGACAAATTCACATAAGATATTATCTTGGCTCATTGGTAACCCAGGACAACGAAGTGGAGGCAGAAATTCAAAAAAGAATTGTAGCGGCCAACAAATGCTATTTCGGGTTGGTGCGACACATGAAATGTAAAACTCTGTCACGCACAACCAAGCTGCGATTGTACAAAACGCTAATCAGGCCGGTATTAACATACGGATCCGAGACCTGGACACTCTCCAGAACTCAGGAGAACGACCTGCTCCGTTTTGAAAGGAAAATTTTAAGACGAATCTTTGGAGCAGTTTTCGATCCAAACGAACTGGCCTGGCGAATTAGAACCAACGCAGAGCTTATGGAAATGTACAATCATAGCGATGTGGTTCGTTTTATCAAGCTAGGTCGGCTCCGCTGGGCGGGTCACCTTGCCAGGATGCCCCCTGACTCGATCCCAAGAAAAATCCTGGAGGAGGAAATCCATTCCACAAGACGACAGGGGCGACCCAGACTGCGCTGGCATGACGGAGTGAAGGCCTATGCTCGTACATTGCTGGGAGTCAGAGACTGGAGAGCAGCTGCAATGAACCGAGATGACTGGCGGATCTTACTAGGGAGGTCTTGACCCCTCGCGGGTTGTTGAGCCATGGAAGAAGAAGAAGAATCTAGTGATGTAATGAATGTGGATGCAAATGTTGGCACCATAAATCGGGCCATACATTGGGAATGGTTTAAGCTACGGACCTGGGGAGGGGCTAATTCGATTCCTCATGGAAAGTTCTTCAAAAAAAGTCCAAATTTAGGCCGCCTTGACTTTTTTTTTGAGGTTTCTAGGGATTTTACAAAACTATGACCACCCTTAAAGGGCACTTTAAATTAAGTGCTAGTGCTGGCTAAAGAATTGGGGCGTTGTCGGGCCAATATGGATTTTTCCTGAAAATTCCAGATTCTTTGCTCCAGCCGTTTGGGAGAAATTGTGCGTACGGCGGACGGACGGAAAATTTTGTATTGCAGATTCGGATTCCCCACCCTTTGAAACGTAAACCATGACATCTTCAGGGGGGTTACAATTTTTCTTTCAAGGGCGATTACAATGGTTTATTATTGAATAATAAACCAAAAATATTGGTCACTAACTATCGATATCCGATACTATTGGCCATTGCATCATCGATAGAAAATTATCGATATATTGAAGGAAAATATCGATATTTCGGTACTATCGACTATCGATGGCCATCCCTAATTCCGACTCGATTGACGGTATCCGCCCGTACCGCGACAGTTTGAAGCGCCCTTATGAAGTTTCCCATTTTGAGTACGTATGACGCTAATCCTTCCAGGAACCTCTTAGCTGCATTTCAGTTGTGTTCGATTTTATACCTGTCGAAACCCCTTTCCTAAGGTAATCTACAGATTGCCTTTTTGCAGCTCTATCATTCGAAAATGGGACATTTCAAATGGAAGGAGACCCAATCAAGATCTACGTGACGCTCCTAATATATTTCGGATCAAAAGGAAAAGTTCTTTGACGAGTCATTGGGGAGAGTTTGGGAGAAAAAGGAGGGAAACCGAAGACAGTGGAAGAGAAAGACAATAAAGGAAGTGGAGAGAAAGAGGAAGGCAATAGGCGGGTTGGAAGCTTTTTCGACGGAGGGAACAGTGAGCGAGAGCGATCGGGTTGAAGAGAAATTTCTGAAAAGCAGCCGCTCGGATTGAAAAGGGCGGATCTTTTCGGGGTAATGCCGGCATCTCGGAGGGAAAAGATGGAACGAATGTGGCGGAGGGGGACAAATATTTGAATCAGTTTCCTCCGATCTTTGAGTTGAGATGAGTGGGATTTTCAGTTCATGAGTCGAAAGGGCTTTGAGATGTGACGAGGGTGAAGGGCTGCGGGGGGGGGGGGGGGTGGAGCGAGGCTTCATTGCAAAGTGAAGAAAGTTGTCAGAGAGGTGGGTGGGGGTTCGAAATAAAGCGGCTTCTAATACCCCGTTTCATTGGATCGCTGTAGCCCTTTGGAAGTGCGGGGATCGAACGAAATGAATAAAAAGAACGTTCCCGGCGGTGGAATAATTTTCTATCCCACCGACGTGCCTACGGGTCCATTTACATATTTCTTGGGTTGGCATCAACGTGGCGGTGTGCTCTTAATCACCAACAACATGATTGCATCATAAATCTCTCCTGTTTCCAGGTCCTCGTTTTAGAGCATGATTATAACGTCACAGCATCAATTGAATATGGATTAATCAACGCTTGATTAAAGATACTACTACAAAAACGCTGCCAATTCTTTCACTGCGGTTTATTATTCAATTGGCTTGCGTTCGTGATTTGAATTTCTACTAAGCTTTGGAGTGTTGCTAAGCTTGGGAATGTGCGTGTTTCACAGGTGATATAGCGATTATTGAATTTCAGGAGGCACACGAATATGATCAACTCAAAATGTTTATCGCAGATTCGGATTCTACACCCTTTTGAAACGTAAACCATGACATTTTTTTTTGTTTTTTTCAAGAGCGATTACAATGGTTTATTATAGAATAATAAACCAAAATGGATCTTTCACTTGTGACACAGGAACCGTTCCGAATTTTTCGCGTAACGCCACACCCCTAGTCTACGGTATCAGGTATTTTATTTTACCTCATTATATCTTATGTCATGTCATGTGACCTCTGGTGACTCGTCAGTCAACGAACTGTCTTCTGTAACGGTCAAGAACTTCTGAACTCGACCAGGAACCCAGACCAAAATAGTAGACTCATTTTTCAAAATTTTTCATTGTTCTTGGTACCTTGGTAGTGTAGTGAATTATAAAGTGTTCTTCTTTTACTCAATTTCGATGACCTTCATCGAAATTTAGAAGTTTGTAATTGGTGAGTGAGGGTTTTTGACTCATTTTACTATGATTCATTCCAGAACCCCGAGATTTTACATCCTATTATATGATGAAAACTGTTCGTCTGCAAGGCATAAGTGATGGCCTTCAGGTCGACATACAAATTTCAAAATTTGACCTTGAACGTTCAGAATTTGGATGATTTGAACTTGGTTCATTCTTGGACTTAGTGATTTTGCAACAAAATAAGAGATGATGATGACGTGTGCAAGTCATAAGTGCCTTCAAACCGACAGACGAATTTCAAAATTTTACTTTAGATGTTCAAACCGACTTGGAGAAGCTACAGCGTTTCTAATGCACGAGAAGGGAGATCTGTGACTCTTTCAGCTTCCGCGGATTCTCGTGTTTCGACAACGATCCGAGAACCTTCTCGGTAATTTTGCCGTCCAGGTCGGCTGGCTGGCCAGGAAGGAGAGAAATATTGAATGAAGGTCAGGCCGTCGCCAGGTCACCTCGACCTCTGACAACCTCTTCACATATCTGATGTCTACTTCGCATTTGCCCAATCACTTAATGGATGTGTCCTAGTTATTTCAACTTTTATCAAGGTATCAAGTGAAAGGGCTTGTTCAGAGGAAGTTAAAGTTGAGAAAAAATGCATGTTAAAAATG
Organism: Creontiades dilutus; assembly: GCA_031894815.1. NCBI lineage: Eukaryota > Metazoa > Arthropoda > Insecta > Hemiptera > Miridae > Creontiades > Creontiades dilutus. Next base: position 1,257,322 of record JAVIWC010000230.1, read on the forward strand.
AAGAAGCTCTTTTCGTAATCCCCCTGAAATTTGGGGTAGAGACTTCGTTTATTCTTGATTTGAATCTGTAAAATCGGTTGATTAAGTTTGACTTGTGTGATTTGGCGAGATCGGCGTCATCAGCGTTGGTTTGCAACCTGTCTAGGAGAAGGACAACTCCAAAATCAACCCCGGAACGGTGTTTCGTTCTGCAGTAAGCTCTAAGCTGAAATAACTGGAGCATTCTTCCAAACACCCAATTGATTTCATGAAAATACCAACTAACGGCACCTGTTCATCTCATTCAGTCTGTGCCATTCCAGCAAAATATAGTCATGGAACCGCTGAACGAAGAATGCTGCCAAATTTTTATGTTGGGCTTGCGCAGTACTCAAAATGCAGGGTAGTATTGTCGACCACACCGTTGTTTACTTAGGTCCGAGGCTCTTTGCTGCTGGTCAAGCATATGTGGCCTTAAGTACGGTAAAAGCGTTAGAAGGTCTCCTTACGGAAGAGCTAGACTGTTCCAAATCAACCGGCTAACGACCATGCAACAATGATGCTTTGAATGAGATGAACAGAACTCAGAAACCTAGCTAGCCATGACTAAAAAGTAATAAATAACGTAAACGAAACAACTTTTTTAAGAAAGCTTCTATTTAAATGCCCTAAAAAAGAAGGAAATAAATTTTTACTAACAAATTTTAACTGTCAACTTATAGCCTATATACACAATTCATTATATCATAAAACCTTGTCGCAACCCTTGCGTAAGTAGGTACTAATTAAACTGAAATAAAAAATAAACTTATCGGAATACGTTGGTCAATAAAATTGGTACCTAGGAAGTAATTAATTTACACAAGCCTAAATCTCGCGACACGCTTTTATGATTTCATAATTTGTTTCAGTTTAATCAGGTAAATACTTACAGATACCTCTAATACCTACTTACGCAAACGTCGCCACAAGCTTTTATGATTTTATGTATTGTGTATATAGGCTACAAGTAGACAGTTTAAATTTTAAAGTAAAAATGTATTTCCTTCTTTTTAGGGCATTTAAATAAAAGCTTTCTTAAAAAAAGTTGTTTCGATCAATTTTTTTATATTCCTCTATCTTTCAAAGCGATCTATGCCTATTTCACGCATGTAGCAAGTCCTTCCACACTTATAATAAGTAAGTCACTTTTCGTCTACACTAGAATTTATCTAGTAACTAGAAATAATTTATGAGGCAAAACAACGTTTGCCGGGTCAGCTAGCTCACTTTGAAAATTCACTAAACTACTTATTTGGTATCTAATAAATTTTATTAGAAGAAAACCAAGTTTTAGTGAAATTAGTTTATTAACACTTGTGTAAGGGAAAGATAGGCGCAGAACTGCCTATAGACTCGAGACTAATAACCATATTACGAAAATACTGATATGTTTTCTTTGTTTCTTCCGAAATTATCGGGTTTGCCTTGATCTCAAATATTGACGGACGGAACTCGTCCGAAACCAGGTCATTTCGAGCTTGGGTATTGCCCGAGGGCCTCTCGCGCGGATATTCCTCGGGCGGCTTTAGAGGATATTGGACGCGGACCACGTTCGCCGAACCTAACAAGAATCGATCCGCTCGCTTTTCGTGCCTCGAGCGGAAGAAAAGGCGGGAGAGCCGAGTAATTAGGAGAGACGGCGATCTTTTCAGAACAGAAACGAGTTTATATCTGATGGGTTCGGCTGTAGGTTTTACTGGAATCTGAAGGAAGATGAACAAGATAAATATATACCGAGGAGATCCTTCAGGGCAAGGAATACAGTGAGATATGAGTGCTAGAAAGGTTCCTGTATTTCTATAAACAGTCAAACACAATATGCAAACTCTGCGAATGATTAAATATTTATTATTTCTGTGTCGGAATAACCCATGGACTCTAATCACTGATCTACCACACTGATTACACAGCCGCAATGACTTACCGTGTGACTGTTCGAAAATCAAAAAAGTTAATAGCTTAGTTTATTTAGGAGTGACATTTGATTCTCAAATGAAATGGACCAACCACATTCAAAGTTTGTGTCAAAAGCTAAGGAAATGTGCTTATACCCTGTATAGAATCAAATTTCTATCAGAAGATCTGAAGATCAATATTTATCAGGCGCTGTCAATCTTACAATTTGCGATTGTAATGTGGGGGAGCACTTTCAAGTACCTAATTGATGCAATTTTTGAGATTAAAAAACTGACATTAAGGTATTGTTCAATGAGATAAGGCGTTGTCCCAGTGACACATTATTTCATGATTTGAATTCGTTAACTGCCCACCAATTGTGCTGATTAAATATGCTATAACTAATCCGTAAACACAGAAGTGTATATTTTGCTGATGTGAGACAGCGGCATTCAAAATCGTACAGACAAAATAGGTACAGAGGGCCGCAAATAGTCAATAAAGATTTTGAAAAAATTAGAAATCTTCACTAGATTTTACTAGGTGAACAGCTATTCAAAAACGCTGTAAATTCTTTCACTGGGGTTTATTATTCAATGATTCATGATTTGAATTTCTACTATGCTTTGGAGTGTGCGTGTTTCACAGGTGATACAGCGATTATTAAATTTCAGGAGATATGCATAGAGCACTTGAAACGGTTCGCAACCAATATACCTATTTGGATTGATCAGTTGATCATATTTGTGCGCCACCTGAAATTCAATCGCTCTATCACCTGTGAAACACGCACACTCCAAAGCTTAGTAGAAATTCAAATCATGAATTGGAGTGTGCGTGTTTCACAGGTGATAGAGTGATTATTGAATTTCAGGAGGCACACAAATATGATCAACTGATCCATCCAAATAGGTATTCTGGTTGAGAACCGATTTAAGTGCTCTATGCATATCTCCTGAAATTCAATAACCACACCTTGTGATTAACGTCTGGATGGCAAAACGACTACTACCGTCAAGTCCTGGTCCTTTTTTACGGAAAACTGATATCCGAATACATTGGAATCCGCTAATGGCATCACTTTGGGACCAAACCTTTTTGTTCACAATAACCGACTGGAACCAATATACGAAGCCAGAGAGAGGCGAGAGAAAAAAGCGAACGATAACGTTCGTCTTCTTCCTCATCGTCGGAATCATTTGCAGCACTCGGTTGTGTGGTGATGTTCGCACGAATTTCGTCTTCAGTGATGACTTCAGCAATGGGTACCTACGTCACTGTCCACATTGATAACACTGTTCGTAATCGGGCTCAGTGAGATCGGGTGGTTTTTCGACTGGCAGAACATCAATTTCCTCTTCTCCATCCACAAACCCACCATGTCTAAAACAATTTCTCACCGTTGATTCGGTGACCATACTCCATGCATTGTTAGCTAGGTGTAATGCGTCCAAGAAATTAACTTTTTTAGCCAATTCGTTAGCGCGAAGGGAGTTCCCAGTGTCAAGAGCCTTATCTATAGCAGAAAGTTCAGTCTGTAGTGGGCCTTTAGGGTACGAATTATACCCTGGTTACAAGTTTGAATAAGATCTTCCGATCAGTGTTGATATGGAATAGTTGGCCTCTAATTTACACTATAACCGAATGGGTGTTTACATCGACCGACCTATTTTGCACGGTATTGCTATACAGCGGGACAATTCTAATTCATTTTGGTCATAATAGCCACTGGAACAATTTAAGCGGATTCCACTATACCTAGAATGGTGTAATATTCTGTATATGGTCAGTACGTAGAAATCCACGAATTGAACGATATAAAACACCTACCTATGTTTCACTTGTCCACAATTATATACCTAAGTCTTGAAACCTCAACTGGAACTCTTGCAAACAAAATCAAGCTTCATATGATACAAGGTGATTACTATGTCCTAGGACGTTCACGTCAACATCCCTGTTGACGGTTTTTTTTTCTATCATTGTTCAAACTCTTAAGGAGAGTGACTGGATGAAGGTAAATCCGGTTGGGTTCATTAGATTCGAAGCTTTCCTTGGAACTGTCTTATTCCATTAAACCTTATTTAAAGCTTTGCTTGGAACTGTCAAACTTCACTAATCCTTAGTTGAAGCTTTGCCCAGAACTGTCATATTGCATTAATCCTTATTTGAATCCTTGTGCGGAACTATATTAGGTATTATATTATTAAAATCATTTATGCTCGTCGGGCTGCATAATCGATTATTGATCAGTTTTTTCACGGTCACACTCTATAGAATAGGTGCGTACCTACTCAGATTATCTTCTATTGAATGTCCTTTCTTGACTTCCCAGCTTGTAACGCGCATCTTATCCGTTCAACAAGCATCGGTGGTTCAGTGGTAGAATTCTCGCCTGCCACGCGGGAGGCCCGGGTTCGATTCCCGGCCGATGCAAATTTTATTTTTGAATATTTCACATCATTGACTTTCACGTCAGATAAAATTGTCTATCAGGTTTATTATTATTAAGTATTTATGGTTTTGTACTATCGTAATTTTCCTAGAAATCACATGTTCAACGCCCCTCGCATGAAATTTTTCGATGGGTTTCTCCAAGGCTAAAGCTTGTTTCAGCACGAGTTTTCAGGATAAACTCAAGTGTAAAATAATAAAGAATACATTTGATTCTATACAAGGTATAGGCACATTACCTTAGCTTTTGACAGAAACTTTTAACGGCCCACATCACCTACAACGTATAAAGTTTTACTTTGAATTACATACCATGCATTGATACCTCAAGAATCACTCAAATTCTATCATATTCCTTTTGATTATCTAATCAATCTAGAGTTGAATAGTGATCCTGCTACCTATACAACTAGAAACAATACAGTCACTGATGCTGTATTCACACGATATATAGTATGGAAACAATACATTTTATCTCATTTTTTTTAGCCAACAACCATTATTGAGCGTTACTAACGCTACCGCCAATATTTCCAAATTTTGACAATTTTGTTCATTAATGATCAGTGCCTAAACATTTTTCATAAAATTTCATTTCATAATTTTAATTTTCTAATTACACCTCCAACAATGCACATATCCGTGATCTATCGTTTTCCCCCCAAATTCCTTTAAATTTCATTGCGGCTTTTACCTAATGTTGAAATTGTTATCGTCATTTTCTATTACTGACAGAGGGTTGGTTTAATTTAACTGGTAACGTTTGACGTGGTTTGTTTACCTATTGCTGAAACAACGGATTCGTATGCGGTTTAATTAAATTTACGGAATGTTTGATTCAATTTGTGTAAACTTTAATCCAATTAGCTGGAAGTTGAATTCAATTCACGATAGGTTCGATTCAAAGCGGTTGCTATACAGGGTGTCCCAGTAACACCGCCCCCCCCCCCCCCTTATTTTCTCTCATTTTAGAAGAAAAAAATAGTACTAACTCTATTCTTCATAATTTTTTGCGTAGAGTTCAAAAAGCACGCAACCTCGCAACCATGCGCAACGTAGATCAACTTTGTTTTTCTTTTCAAATGGAAACCCCCATTTTCTATTGCAGATTCGGATTCTAGGGAAAATTTCATGAATATTTGGATCCTCAATCGATTTTTTTGACCGTGCACAACCCGCTCAGCGAGCGCTCAAAGGTGCGATGCGCCAAAATTGAGATGAAGGTAGTCCTCAAGTGTGGCACACGAATTTTAATTGTTTTTCAACGCTGATTCACGTGGTGCTATCCATTTTGTACTATCCATTCTTTTCGAATAGGAAATCATCGATTTTCTTATGAAGGATAATGAATCAATCCGATAAAGTGTTGAAAAAATAGTAAAGTAACAGGTAACTTTTACACATCACAAAATTTCGCAAAGAATTTTCAGTCTTCTAAAAACATCTTTAAAATAATTATTAATAAATTGATAAGTTGTTCCGAACATTGATGATAACTCACAAAATACCAGCTAAAGGAAGCAATACTTCCTACGCTTCATCTGTTGTACATCGCAAGGTGAAAAAATGATAGAAACAATTAAGCGATAAATTTTTCGAATTGAGCCTAATCCTGACACATCTCTGAAGAGAAAATGTTTGGATTGATTCATTATCCTTCATAAGAAAATCGATGATTTCCTATTCGAAAATAATGGATAGCACGAAATGGATAGCACCACGTGAATCAGCATTGAAAAACGATTGAAATTCGTGTGCCACACTTGAGGACTACCTTCATCTCAATTTTGGCGCATCGCCTCTTGGAGCGCTCGCTAAGCGAGATTTTTTTTCGTCCACAATTAGAGAAAATAGGGAGGGGGGGGGGGGCGTGGTTACTGGGACACCCTGTATATCGGATAGGAGAATATGTATAAAAACTCCAATTCGATTTTTTATTCATGAAAATATCCAATTCGTCATTAATTTCTATTTTCAAAATACTATTATTGAAATAGTAAATTGGATTTCGGGGTGGAAATAAGTGTTAATTATCTGAATGATTCCGACACTATTTCAAAGGATGACCCCTCTCATCAATCGGTCGTCCTATCGGCCACATCAGTCGGTAGGTAATCTCATCAGTAGGCCGTTGATGAATCGAATTAACCTTCTATTGTCTTTCGATTAACCTCTCTCTTTTCGTCAGGCCGTTTAAATCCGGCGGATGTGCCACCGCGGCGGCTTTGTGTTCACTTCTAATGAAATGAATTCGGCTTCGTTAAACGCAACGACCCGCTAATTGATTGGGGAGACGCTTTCAAGTGCTCGACCGAAACAATCCGCCCTCGCCGCCTCCCCGATCGTAAATATTACTGGCCCCCGTCCTCCGCTGGAATTTTATCCCGACCTGATTATCATTAGCGGCCCATTCAACGTGCTCTAACTTCATTACAATCTGATTATTAACCGAAAATGGACCATCACGGCGGTGGTAAGTAAATAATCATAAATTGTAGTTCGCATCAGTTATATGTGGTGCATAAAATTTGTTGAGTTCAGCTTGAAATACTCTAATTATTCATTTATTTTCACTTTTGATAAAGTCTGGCATCAAGGACTTGAGTCAAAACTCGAAAGAGACTTACCAAAATAATTTTACTTAATCTAGAAATCTTACCTTGCTGAAAGACATTTCAGGGTGAAACATGAGGGAGAGTATTCCAGTCTCAGGAAGATAAGGACAGGTGTCCAGCAAGGTAGCGTGCTTGGCCCTTTGCTCTATCTTCTGTATACACGTTTATTTATTTATTTACAAAACCACAATTACAAATGAGAAAAAAGTTGTTCCTGTGGAGTGTTGAGGTGCAATAAACGTTTGTTTTTACAAGAAAAAATCAGAGGAAATTTCATAGAAAACAATTAATTAAACTAGAGGGAGTGAGAAACCTCCGCACGAAAGAACTGCAGGGTCCGTTCCTGGAAGAAGTCTAGGGCAGGATTGCACTGGGTTAGGTGGTTTGCCAGCCGAGGAATCCGGTTTAGTGGTTGGTTTTGCAGGTAGTTTGTTGTGAAGAACTGAACTTGGAAAGTCGGATGATTACGGGAGTAAAAGGCTGGTAGGTGTAGGCGAATTTGAGAGAGGAGTTCCGCGCAGTCTATCCAACCATTCAACAAGCTGAATACCATGTCGGCGACACTGCGACGCGCTTCAAGGGTCAGCAAGTCACAACGATGAGCAACAGCCCGCGTCCTCCTCGTAAGGAATCCTCAACTTCCACCCGATGTATCTCAGGAATCTCCACTGAACTCTCTCCAGTTGCTCCCTGTAAATCTGGTAGAGTGGCGACCATACAATTGAACAATATTCCATTTTGGGTCTGACCAATGTGGAATACAAGTTTACCACAGCCGGAATGCTGTTAAAATCTGAGGTATTCCTCTTAAGGTACCCCAGGGCACGCATCGCACGGCAGACCACAGTGTCGATGTGAGTGGAGAATGTGAGGCTAAGTAATGATGAGTGATGGTCAGATGAGAACGGTGGAAGGTCATCACGGGATATACCTACCAATAACGACACAATAGTGGCAACTTTCGCCGATGACACAGCACTTCTAGCATTGGTTGATTACAAAGGTTCATTATTGCAAATAATTAACTTAAATACCTCGTTACTTACCGTTCTTGCACTTAGCAGCAGTGACGAATGACATGGAAAAGTGGTATTTTCATTTATTTTTAAGCCTCAAATCATTGGAAATTTCATTATTATATTACTATCCCATAGTAGGCCATTGGAGTCGACGAGAACCACCCTCAATTTGTTATATGAGTTAGCCTAGCTAAATTAGCCAAGCTGGATGTTACCTTACGCACATATTCCAAAATTTACTGAATAAGATTTTCTATCGTTTCAGGTATGTACCAGCGGACATTCTAACTAACTGGTTTCTAACAATGTAAGTATGCACCTATACATTAGCAGTCCACGAGTCTTATGCGGCGGACTTCCGATCTGTAATACTTGATATGACTCGTTATATCATTGGCGGCGGAACGAAATTTCGGCAGGGGGGTCAGAAAATTTAAAGGTCTAAAGGTCCGCCCCATAATAAGTTTCCTAAGGTAGGTTTAAAATAACATGTATTTCGTATATTTGCACGTCATATAATAATCATATCATAAAAGGAATAAATTTATATAGGCCTAATATTTCACTATCCTCTAGAGAAGAATTCCACACGCCCAGCGTCAAAGATGTAGGTATCGACTTTAGCCGAGCATTTGGTCTTATTAGGCACGGTATTTTACTGGCGATCCTTGGGTAAATAGGGGTATCTCAGAATATGCTGCTCTGGTTCAAGTCATACTTGTCTGGTCGCTCGCAGAGCACTTAAGCACCTGATGGTACTCCTTCGTCTGGGCGTGAGGTGCTTATTGGCACACCCCAGGGGTCTGTGCTCTCCGGATTTATTTTTTTTAACTGTTCGTTTAATATATATGCCGACGACCTTCAGTTGCAATATTCATGCAAATTGGACGAATTGGAGGACGCAGTTAGTAGAGTGAATGCAGACCTTGCATGCCTGGACAACTGGTGTTCCGAGCACGGCATGATAATGAACGCGGTTAAGAGCAAGGCTATGTTTCTGGGTAATATCAAGTTACTGTCATCCCAAAATAATTCACTCAATCAAGGTAGGAGAGTCGGAACTCGAGACTGTTAAAAATTTGAAAATGTTAGGTATCCTAGTGACGAGCGACTTGAATTGGAATGATCAGGTCTCAGCCATATGTAAGAAAATGTATGGGAGCCTACACCAGCTGCGGAGGTTGGCCATTGATTTCCCACAGCATGTGAGAGCTCAATTGGCTCAATCTTTACTTGTCCCGTTCTTTGAATATGCTCCATTGGCTTACTGTGATTTAACAGCGGAACAAATGGACACATTGTAAGTAGCTATGAATTCCATTGTACGGTTTGTATTCAGGCTACGTCTAGATGTTCATGTGACTCCACACTACTTGAAGTTAGGTTGGCTGAAGATCCCTGAAAGGAAAAAACTTGCAATTGCCACAATGCTTTTTAAAATTTTGAAGTTTCAGAAGAACAAATACCTTTTTGACCAATATCAGTTCCGACAAGATGTTCATCCCGTCCCGACACGCAATGCTGCCTTACTTCTACAAATTCCAAAACATAATACAGTTCTTTACAGCAAATCCTTCCACATGCAATCAATTAAACTTTTCAATTCAAACCCATATTTTTTTGATCTTGGTAAGTCTGTTAATAGTTTCAAGAATGAATGTAAAAAACATCTATTAGAATTACACACGGAAAAGTAAAAGTAAAATTATCATACTAGGAAAGCGATGGAGAAATTTTCAATTTATTTTAGGTGTAATAGATTAGGCTGTGCTAATATTGTTTGTGCGTTTTATCATTACAGTAGTTGTTTAATATTATGATAAATTGAATATTATTAATGGGAATAATAATAAATATATTGAAATAATTTGTACCTATATATGGATCAGAGAGGACCATATAGTTCCTAATCCTTCATACCATGCTAATTGTTGATTAAATAAAGCTGTTTATTCGTCATTTGATCTCTCTCTCTCTCTCTCTCTCTCTCTCTCTCTCTCTCTCTCTCTCTCTCTCTCTCTCTCTCTCTCTCTCTCTCTCTCTCTCTCTCTCAGTGATAATAACCCAAAACAACGCACCAAAGCGATGAAATCACGTAGAGTATAATCCATCCCGTGTTTTGTGGTTGAGTTCAAATGGATTTTGGTGAATAATTCTATTTATTTTCATCAAGTTTGAAGATTTCTTATTCTCCTTTTATTTTAGGTCTTACATTAGGCTGTTAATATTGGAATTGTTTGTAGTTTTATCATTATAGTAGTTGTTATATATAATAAAAGTTGATTGTATCTTCCGAGGAATATATATGTAATTTGTACAGGGAGGATGGAAAGAGGATCATATAGTCCTTGAAGTTTTCTCTGTTTAAATAAATACCGTCTCTCTCTCTCTCTCTCTCTCTCTCTCTCTCTCTCTCTCTCTCTCTCTCTCTCTCTCTCTCTCTCTCTCTCTCTCTTTTTCTCATTTTCTCTCTCTCACTCGATAAAATTACTTAACGGGTTCACCACTTATTTTGGTGGGGACATTTTTCATCCTAGGATCTTAATGAAAACAGCTAAGTTTATCGACAGTGTTCAGAAAATATGATTTTCATTCAACTCACTGTTTCTATTCACCTGAGGCCGGGAAACGTCACGTGTAACTCGACAGTTCCCATGAATATTTCATTCGGCTTTTGCGCAGCCTTTTAATATTGATAGGTCATATGGTAAAAAAAAAAAAAAAGTGAGAATCCATCGTAGATAAAAACGCATTACCGAATTTAAGAACTCCATTAAAGAATGATCTTCGGGCCAGCGGAAAAAAAAAAAATTATGGCGGCACTCGGTACGAGGGGCGAAAGTCTATTTGAACTAATGGAGAAACGTCGTTTGGGAGGTGAAAGGTGCCATTCGAGGTGGAAGGAGAAGATGGTAATTTTATTTAAGGTCGGAAGGGCTGATGGTGATGGGGCGAGGAAGAAAAAAACTGCTTTTAGGGCGACCCCGGGCTCCTCTGAGCTTGTTTGCACCCGCAAAGCAAATATACAACAGCTCGTCTTCTTCCTACAGAAGAAGATGGATTTATTAGAAAAATTAGACCTTTTTTTGGAATAAATCTTCGGAAATATCGGTGGACCGCTTTCTTTATCAGTGCAGAAGTTCAATCAGCTTTGTATTCCTGCAGGAGGCTGCAAAATTTATACAAAATAGTGATTCTCGTTGTCTTTTTACGTTGCACTACCTTCTGCTCCGTATGGGACATTTTTTCCCTCATGGTATGTGTGACATGAGGCAGTTTGTTTGCACCTATTCCAATATAAATTAATGGCGATTCAGTATTTACGCCCCTGTTGAAACTTGTGATATTCCGAGACCACGAAATAGATGATGAAATTAAAAGAACTGGAAGAAAATGGGTACGTCCATCTTTTGTCTCTGCGAAAGCCTGTATCCAAGGACCTGTTAGGGCAACACATGGGCTACAGTGCTGCCCTTCAAAGGTACGATCTTGATGCTCCCGTTATAATGCTACCCTGAGTTCGTTTGATGGATAAGACGGATGGAAAGAACGACCAACTTGTTTAGAACTCCACGTTACTTAGCCTGACAACGTGAAACGAGGCAGGAGGTAAATAGGTTAGACGAAACAACTACCGTTCACACCTATATATCGCTTCTTGGAATCAAAATTACGAGAATTGTTAAGGTGAACCCAAGGAAGAAGAAGGAAGGGGGGGGGGGGTATTGAGGTTCAATAAAAAAAACGCTGCAAATTCTTTCTTTCGCTGGGGTTTATTATTCAATTCGGCTTGCATTCATGATTTGAATTTCGACTAAGCTTTGGAGTGTGCGTGTTCCACAGGTGATAGAGCGATTATTGAATTTTAGGAGGCACACAAATATGATCAACTGATCAATCCAAATACCAAGGTATTTTGGTTGAGAACTGATTTAAGTGCTCTATGCATATCTCCTGAAATTCAACAATCGCTCCATCACCTGTGAAACACCCACACTCCAAAGCTTAGTAGAAATTCAAATCATGAACGCAAGCCAAATGAATGAAATGAATAAAAACCCCAGTGAAAGAATTTGCAGTATTTTTCTTGTACTATACCCGTGATTTTGAAGACGCTTTGGTCTAAATGTGAATTGGTGCCTTACTAGTTTCCAGAATCTGGATTTCCAGAATAGCTGATATTGTTTTAGCTTTTACTTCTTTCTGCATTCATTCTCTTTTCTTGTCAATTTTCGTTACCTACTTTCAATGTGATTTTCAAGGTGATTAACAATGGACCATAGGTCCCCCCCATTTGTTTGTGATAGTTAGGTAACTTAGAAGGCTGAATTTTCAAGTCATTTCATTATATTACCTTGCTAAATTGCAAAAAAAATTACGAGTGTGCTTGATTTTTTATGATTATCAGTATTAAAAAATGCTAAATAACTATGTTATTTGATAAATACATAGTAAATAACTATGTTGTTTGATAAATACAGCGAGTTTTATACTTTTTTTCATGCTGTGTTCCTCATTTCCTACAAAGTATGAAATTCGACGAGTTCGTCAAGTTTTTATATTTCCCCAAATACGCGGTAAGGTGTTTGCCCACTTCATGGGGTTCCCCACGGGACCCCATAGATACTAGATAGATATTATTAATTATAATCTTAGGTGTAATCTGTTAGATATATAATATTGATCTCTGTAAGCAATCTTTGTAAGCATCTCAACTAACTCCCCCTCGCCGCACAGGGTCCGCCCTATGGCTGAGGGGTATATTCCAAATATTCTAAAACTTGCATTAACTTTAAAACCTTTTTCTGGAATAAACGCACTATTCATTCATTCATTCATACTCTAGAGCTCGAAAAAACGCCTGATTTTCGAAGTTTTTTCCTGAGAAATACCCAACCTCTGAAGTGTCCCATAATTTTGAAATGACTCATATTGCAGCGTTGTAGGTACTTTGATATCAGCTTTTGTTTCGTACAAAGGGACATCTAGAAGTCAAATACATCATAAATAGTTGTGGATGCAGAGTGATCACCTGAACCCTTGTGGCTAATTTCGTTCCCTAATCAATTTATCGTTCTGATATATGAAAGGGCTCTTTATGGCATCATGATTGAAACTACAAGATAAGGAAGCTCTAGGCCCCGAATTTAGATAATGTACTGCAGACTATGTCTGATACCTATGGATCAGTGATTTAAGTCAAATGGTTTTCGTAGTACAAAATGAATAACATTTCCTAACTCCTTTCATCGTTTTTATTTTATATTCTTGTAATTTTGCTTCCAAGAAGCGATTCATAGGTGTGAACGGTAGTTGTTTCATCTAACCTATTTATCTCCTGCTTTGTTTCACGTTGTCAGCCTATCATCAGTACATTTTTGGACAATCCCCCAGGTCAATCCCAGAGCCCCCTATTACTATATACTTCTTTTCAATACTTGTACTAAACTGTTCTTTAGACATGATTTGAAAGAATCCGCTCTGAAGTGGAGCGAACAGAACAACCGGAATCGTGTCTTGCGAGAAAAATAGACTTGGAGGTAGGAGTATAGTTATGTGGGAATTAATCGAAATGCCTGTATGGAAGAAGAGCTCTAGGATTTCCCAAATCTCTGTGCTATATTTGGGTTTGGAATCTAGATATAACGAAGGCATCAGTGGTCGGGACACCAACTACCCATCGTCCGAAAAGGGAAAACTAATTAGTTATGACATTAGTTAACTAAATTATCTTTTGCCTAATGCCTTACTCTGCCTCCTGCCTTGTATCACATTGTCAGACCATCATCGGCACAATGTAGAAAAAATCCCCAAGTTCAATCGGTAGGTCGGCGCATTATCCGCTTTCTTCGTGTTGAAATAGGCAGACAACGTAGCGTTACAAGTTGGGCGAAGGAGACGCGATGCGCCTCTCCGGGGTGATGTAACCACTTATGCTCTCCTTCCTTTGGGAGTTGATTGTATTGTGGCCCCGCCGCACTCCGCCTCGGATCCCGTTTCCAAGATGCGACCTTGTTATGTTAAATGGTGTGAAAGGGCCCTTCAGCCCCTAACGACCGAATCAGTGTAACGCCATCTGACACTCGTCGGGCCCCGTTTCAAGGAGACGGAACAACTTTACCTCGGCGAAACAATTTTATTCCGTCGAGGCTGTTCACGTGTGGGGAAACGCCACTTCGTAGTATATTGGGAATTTTCTTAAGAATTAGTGCTGCCCGCATCATTGGAAACATATCATCCTCCGTAAAAAAACGTAGTAAGATAGAACGTTGTCTATATTTCAACGAAAGTAAAGAGTTACACAGTTAAATCGATTTCGACGGTTTGGTCCTCATCAATAAGAAACAAGAACAGTAACAGTTTTTCCGTTTTTATCAGACTAATTCGGTCTTCAGTGTTCAAATGGCACCTGACCTTGTTGGACAACCTCAGGATAGTGGATCATTGGTGGCAGGTCTGAAAGATAGCAGCTGTTCAGTGAACATTAAGTACAGCACCACAGTGATTAGTAGTGCTATTGCTTGATGGGTGTCGTAACTGTTACATGAAAGGGAATCTGTAATCTAGGGGTTATGATTAAATTTGGAAGCTGGCAAAGGTTCCCTCTTCGGTGAAGAAGTACATTCACCCACATGGTTCACCGCAGCAGAACAGCGGATACAGCTTGCTGAAACTCTACACTCAACGACATAAGAACTGAACGGAAGAGACGAGGGAGGGAATCATCAGATTGCCACAGAAAGGAGCTATGGAGCAAGGAACTGGTAGACGATTGCTGCAGTGAAATTCCACTGTGATTCTCTGATGACAAGATCCAGAATATCTAGGAGCTTGAGGCAGTCAATGCCCTTGGATATTCTGTCGAAGAGGGTGTCAACAGAGGGAAACATCCAAGTATGTAGTCGTAGTTCAGTCTGTGACCGCATTCAGCTAGGCATAACTGCGTTGTTGGCCTTTTTGCTACGTATGTACAAAAGAAAATTCTGGTAATGATTTAATTTGCAGGGAACGTGTGGTTTATAGTGGTATCCTAATACTTACACTTCTCAAAAATCAATAATTCACACTGTTCATGGGCAATCGTAAAATTTGTCTGCCACCATTTTCTCAGCGTCTTGTGGTTCTTGCTGGAATTTGGAGGGTGGATGGGGACACCGGATTTTATCATCTTAAATCAATTTAAACTCGATCGTATCATTGCAGAATAAGAAAGGTTCGTTCAGCTTTTCCCAATCTGGAAAAACAAAAGTATTTCTCTCAGGACAAAGCTTCACCTCTTCAACAGCAACGTTAAGTCAGTGCTCCTTTATGCCGACCTGGAAAGTCACATGTGTCTTGACACGCAAGCTACAAGCTTTTGTGAAGGAGTATGGTGGCCTGATGTCATTTCCAATGATGAGCTGTTCAGGAGAACTGAGCAAAAATCAATCTCTGTTGAGATCAAGGAAAGGAAATGGGGATGGATAGGCCACACCCTAAGGAAAGACAAAGAATGGATGGAACCACTTGAATGGAACCCCCAGGGATTTAGAAGGAGAGGGAGACCGTGGATGACATGGAGGCGTTCCATTGAAGCTGAGGCGAGCCGAGCTGGGAAGACATGGCAGGAAATCAAGGCCTTGGCCAGGACTCGAGACGGATGGCGATCTTTCACAACGGCTCTATGCTCCTCTTAGGAGTGACAGGATATCATCATCATCTTATCATTACAGTATCCGCTATAGAATTAGCGGGATTCATCCTATTGAAGGAGTTGATCTTGCGAACACATTTACCTACCATTACATATTCGTCAATGGGAGAGGAACATGTTTGATTCACATAATCGGAAAATTCTATTCAAATTCAACTGTTTGGGGTCAGTCTCACCCCACGGTGTGATTCTATGTTTAACCTAGTGCAGAACTCACGTTATTCCCTCGAATCAAGTTATCAATAATTGTCTAAGTGGCATATGTCAAATAGGACGAAAATCACGCGGTCATCAATAGGCTGCCTGAATGCCAATTACCGCTAATGCGGTTTATTAGCCATTCCCGCTGGTTTACTGTTCACAACCCTCGTATGGGAGTAACTGTTTGGGCTTCGTAATAATTCAGGCGGTTGGGAAGTGACTTTCCCTCTCGGCTTGCACCTGTTTCATAGTCATACGCGTTTATGGCCTGTTAAGTTGAACCGAGACAGCTCGCCTCAAGCCCCACTTGAAACTATAGTGGGAAACACAACTGGCGCCCGGGACCTAGCACCTTCTGACTGATGCCACCGCGTGATTTGCAAGGCTAATCTCCCAGCCTCCGGAATTACCATAGCAATTCCTTGGTAGTAGGAAGCCGAGGGAAAAGGAGGCGCCGCTAATGAATTCTGCACCTCTACTACTTTGTTTGTCGCTTTCGTTCTCTCCTCCCCCCGTCGCGCGGTTGTACCAAAGGACTTGCAAACTTCCTGGTCTCACAAGTGAGAGTGAAAAGACAAAACGTAATTTCTCTTCGTCAGACCTTCCCGATTGTTTCCGAACCGTCGATTGATTTTGAAAGACTAATCCAGTCTTCAGTGTTCAAATGGTTCACATCGTGTCTTCAAGAAAATAAAAACATATCTGGGTCATTTCAAAATTTCGATCACATTTGGGTATTGACTTTTCTAAAAAATAAACTTGATCAATTTTCTTGTTCCTAATCAATCACTGTGGTTCTCTCAGCATATTACCCAAGTGAGCACACATAATCTTGAACCGTACTGCTGATACGCCATTTTGAAAAAAATACTCTTGTAAGGAGTGAAGTATATACTTCTATTTTTTCACCTCTTGAGCCTCCAACCTCCCTAGGAATCGCCGCTCAAGTCTTTAAATTTAGGTGAATGGAACAGCACAAGTTAGCTTAATTTTAGCTGCAGTAAATACAAAGGTTTCCATGCCAAATTTCGCAAACTTACTATAAGCAGATCTCACTTCCTACAATTTATTAGGCTATGGATATTGAAGGGAGTGAAGGAGTAGGGAGTGAGGTTATAGCCTTACATCGCCTTTACAGGCCACAAATCAATTGAAACTGTTGTACCAAAATGTTGTCAACGGACTTCCAGCAACTACAATAATTGTCAACAAGTGTGATCAAGTTTCAGTTCAGAAAGTTTCACCAATTAGGCCACAGTCAGTAAAATAAATAAATTGTTATTGGAGTGGCCCAAAAACTGGTTAATAAGACTGATAAAAAAAATCAAGAAAAACAAAAAACCCACACTGCTGCGTCCAAGTGGATGGTTTTCCCGAGTAGAACTGACTTTTAGAAAGGTCTAAGCAAAATCCAACCACCAGCGTTGGGACCATCTTGAACAAGGGATGTCAACAGAACAGAAGCAACTTCATAAACACCCTTTCCCACCAGTTGGGGGCTAATTTTCAAAACATTGTAGGGAGTGAAGAAATACCCGGTGACACTGAAATAATGGGTTGGTAAGGTAACTTGCTTTGATCCAATTTTGCTTCCGAGTCTGCGAAGCAGCAGGAGTCTTGTGTTCACTCTCGGGAGCCAAACAATTTTTGTTGTCCGAATTCAAAATTTCCACTCCCATTTTGCGTTGCATAGCTTTCTGAACAAATTGTTTCCCGTGTCTGTTGGTCTGTCTGTCCGCATTTCTTTGTTACAGCCATAACTCCTTCAAGTTTGAATTAACTTAGCTCATATTTTGAGGTATTATGCAGATAAGGTCTCTTGAGGTCCCATAGGAATTTCACACGATATATAAATCATATGGAAACAATGCATTTTATCTCATTTTTTATCCACAACCATTAGGTATGAGCATTACTAACGCTACCACTAATATTTCCAAATTTTGACAATTTTGTTCATTAATACTAAATTCCAACACATTTTTCATAAAATATCTTGTGCACGTTTTATTTATTTCATCATTTTAATATTCTAATTACACCTCCAACAATGGATATAACCATGATCTATTGTTTTCCCCCTAAAGGAAAGATTTCTTCGAATCTTTAACAAGTTTTTTCGATTTTTGGATTCTTCGCATCTTGAAAAGTAAAACAACATATTTTGAAGGGGATTAATCTTTCATCCTGGTCGATCAAAAAGATTGATTATGGCGGTTAGGTGGTTGTACAATGTCTAACAGATTCAATAGAAACTAAAGACTCGTCACTTCGTGTAGATATTTGGGTCAGCCTCGAAAAAATCTCAGAAAAAAGGAGAAAGCTCCAGAAAGTAATGGATGGATAGCTTGGAAACCTTCAGGGAAAAAAAGCGCCTTTCGTGTCAAAACGAGTACCAGATACTTTCATACTCCCTCCGCCTTGGCTAGCATTAATAACGAGGTCCCATTGATTAATGGTCGCTATGATGAATATAAAACAACCCTTTTTGTGGAGTGTGGCTTAGTTAGTAAACGGCGTTGCGGTGTAGGCGGGAAACTTTAAAAGATCAAAATAATGAATGGAGGGGAAGCCGTGGGTGGGGGAGCTCTCGGTTACTTTTATTACCGAGTTGACTCTCCCTTGTTAGGTTTGATGGATCATAAGGGGTCTCCGAGTGGTTTTCTTCGACGGTATCGCGTTCCACCTTTGCTTCATTTACCTGGCGACTTTCCGAAATTAGTTTCCAAGAAATGATCGAGTGGAGTCTGTCAAGTGGCGCGAAATGGTCGCATGCGTCGTGTGACCTAATCTCTCAAGGATGAAACAGAGTAAGTTTACACGCTAGCTGATTATAATTACTCGAGTAATCAATTACGTTGTGTTGCAAACTATGTCACTTTTCATTACTTTCCGAACTATTAGAACTATCCGAACCGAGAGAACTTCCATTAAGGAATTGTTCATCAAGGCGGACAGTTTACCATGGTGCTTGTCAACACAATCAATCAACTTCAAACGGTAAATACTCGAAAATGTTTAAAAATCCTAATCTAGGGGGGGGTTGACAAGTTTTGGAGGGATGGAAGGAGAGAGAGAGAGAGAGAGAGAGAGAGAGAGAGAGAGAGAGAGAGAGAGAGAGAGAGAGAGAGAGAGAGAGAGAGAGAGAGAGAGAGAGAGATGAGAGAGAGAGAGAGAGAGAGAGAGAGAGAGAGAGAGAGAGAGAGAGAGAGAGAGAGAGAGAGAGAGAGAGAGAGAGAGAGAGAGAGAGAGAGAGAGAGAGAGAGAGAGAGAGAGAATATGTGTTCGTAATAATTTTATAATCCTATATTATATGGTCAAATGCATACACTCGTGGTCATACACCCAAAGAAGTCGAAGGAGGGCAACCTGGTCCAGGACACAATATCATCGATAGACGGCAGGAGGTAGACGTAGTAATTACGTCAGCGAGGACTTGAGGCCACTAGACGTTACGGGGAAAGATTGTTCTTGACTTCGGCTGGTCACGAACATACCCGAACCTTGCCGACATCCATCTGACACTTCCGTGTTACCCTCCCGTGTTACCCATCCCCATCCTGGAGGAGGGATGGACGATGGAAGAGGTAGTTTCGGTCGGCAAATGGTACTTACATAGAAGAGGTGCCGAAAACCCAACATGAGAAAGGAGATAGGGACACGAAAGTTCACCTCTGACCAATTTAAAGAAGAATCTCAAATCCGACCCCCCCCCCCTCCCCTTCGATGCTCAAGATGCAGAAGACGATGCTCCATCATGAGCGCCTCGTAGTCAATCCTGATCCCGGGGTATGCGAAGTTTAAAGGCCAGGAAGCGGAGGAATCTTCGCTGGATCCTTTCCAACTGATCAATGTACGTTTGATTGCGACCAAAGTGTGCTGCAATAGTCGAGAATGGGTTTAACAAGCACCTGGTAAAGAAGGACTATTGCTGAAGGGTTGATGAAATCACGAGAACATCGCTTTAAAAAGCCCAACATCCTCGCTGCTCGCCCACTAATGGTGCTTATGTGATCCGTGAAAGACAGCTGAGAATCCATCAGCTCGCCAAGGCCCCGAACCACCATCCTTCGAGCCAAAGGAACCGATTCAAGAAGGTACTGGTGCGAGTAGACTTGCTGAGTGCTGGTGTGATAGATCATTTTGAAGGGTTGAGGGCGAGACAATTTGCATTGCACCATTCAGAATTCATAGAAGACTATCCAGGCAGGCCTGGAGTCTCACAAAAGCAGCATAAACAAGCTAAACCATGTCCCATGCTAAAACCTGCAGTAGGGCTAGTTGTTTTGTTGTGAGTTAGGTATATTTTCTTCTTCCGCGGTACCTACTCAAGCACTCCATGCTGGTCCATAATTTTTCCTGAAGTTGAGATCACTTACGTTTCCTCCTCGTAAGATGATAACGGAGCCGAGAATGTTCTGGATCGTTCGTCAAGTGTTCTATTAGTAAAAATTCCAATTTTTAATCGACCTATACTAGTTTTCTGTCCTCAACGTCATCGCAGCTACTTATACCACAAGAAGTACTTGTATGGAGATTACTTTCCAGATTTTCTGCATGAGGTTGAATATTTGCTATACCATAAGCCACTCCTTACGTCCAAAAGGGAATACGGGTCCTGTAAATTAAGAAATAAGACTGATTTTTTTTTAAATTTTAAAACAAAAAGAACTACAATTCAATATTGTCACCTTCAACATAACTTCCTTCTCAGTGCACACAACTCTGGAGACGTTTCTTCCACGCCTTATAGCAGTGCTGGAGCTCCGATACTGAAATATCATTCAGCGGGTTGGCCCTTTGAATTTTTTCAACTGTCCCTAGATGATTTCCCTTGAGGTAATTTTTCAACTTTGGGAAAAGAAAAAAGTCACAAGTCGGGCGAATAAGGAGGCTGAGGAGCCACAGGAATGTTTTCACTGCCCAAAAACTCGTTTATTGAAATTGCTGTATGACAAGGAGCATTATCGTGATGCAACACCCACTTGTTCTTGATGTTTGGTCTCACACGAATGACCCTTTTTCGAAGTATTTCAAGAAACTCACGGTGCAAGTATTGATTGACGTTTAACCTTGGGGTGCAAACTCTTTGTGAACGATTCCGTGGATATCGAAAAAATTTGCATTTGATCTTTGACTTCGCCATCCTTGCTTTTTTTGGCCTTGGAGAGGTTGTGCCACACCATGCTCTGGCGCTTGGTTTCTGGGTCGTACTTAAACACCCAAGTCTCGTCACCAGTCTTCCCAAAGTTGAAAAATTACCTCAAGGGAAATCATTTTGGGACAGTCGAAAAATTCAAACGGCTGTAACCGACCAGCTGAAGGTTATTTCAGTATCGGAGTTCCAGCACTGCTATAAGGAGTGGAAGAAACTTCTCCAGCGCTGTTATTTTGAAGGTGACAATATTGAATTGTAAACCTTTTTGTATTTTATTTTATTGTATTGTATGAAAAATTAAAAAAAAATCAGTCTCATTACTTAATTTACAGACTTCTTATTAAGTCGTCTGTCTGTCGTCTTGGCATTATAATGCTGTATTTATTAACCATTTCAGCTCCAGCTTTCAACTCCATGTACCTTGAATGATCATCTCCAATGTCTTTCCAAACGTTCTGCCCTTGTCCCGTCTTGGTCTCGTATCAGCAGACACAATCTACATCACCTTCACAGACATTTCTCGAATATTGCTCTAATTAGAGGTATTTCATCTTACAGTTCGAGTACGTACCTATCTTACGGGCACATCTACGCTGGACCCTTCCATTTTACTCACTACCTCCTACTTAACCCCTCCAACGGCAATAGTTCTTATTAGAGTTGGCATATTTTCCTTTAAGATTTTCGTATCTCATTTCCCTCTAGCGGGAATAGCTTAAGTACGAATTTTCGGGTTAAGTTTGAAACAACTCGTATTTAGCTGTAGAATTTAGTGTCATTTACTAAAATTGTGTTTGATATCAGAATCAGAAGATTATTAATTTTGTACCAAGCCGGAATTACAACGTATTAAATTTGTATCAGAAGGTTTTCTTGTATTTGTTCTTATAGCCTTAATCTGAGGGTAGTGGGTTAATCCCACAAGTTATTACCCATAATTTTTCTTCATGAAAAGCTGCAAATTCTTTCACTGGGGTTTATTATTCAGTGATTCATGATTTGAATTTCTACTAAGCTTTGGAGTGTGCTGTGGAATTTAGTGTGTTTCACAGATATCAGTGATAGAGCGAATCACAACGTATTAATTGAATTTCAGGAGATATGCATATTGAACACTTAAATCTGTTCTCAACCAAGATACCTATTTGGATTGATCAGTCGATCATATTTGTGTGCCTCCTGAAATTCAATAATCGCTCTATCACCTGTGAAACACGCACACTCCAAAGCTTATATGAAATTCAAATCATGAATCATTGAGTAATAAACCCCAATGAAAGAATTTGCTTTGTTTTTATTATAAAACTGTATAGTTTTATAAGTTGCATTTTCTTTAAGTGAATGTCTTTTGGTTGGTCAACAATAGAAATAAATTAATTGCCACTAGTAAAAACTACTCTCTCAATATCGATTGGCCCAAAATTAAGCTGTAGACCTGGGTAAAAGTTTCGTTTCAACCGGAACTCTTCCAATTGTATATATTTGAGCCGTATTCTCAAGTATTTACGAGAGGTTTCGAAGTGGCTTTCGTCCTTCGGCCTGGTTGAAAAAGCCTTGAAAATCGATTTCCCCCCTCTCCCCCCTTCGCCGGCTCTTTTCATCCACTCGGAAGGTTTCCTCTTCCAACCCCCCGCTCCGTATTCCTCCCTCGTGCAACAGTTGACTCATCCCTCTGCCTTCTAGATCCGGAGGGGTGTGCTCGAGCGGCGGTGGTGCGGGTCATCGAACCGCTCCCCTATTTCGTTTCCAGGTGAAGGGGGAAACTCAGCTCTTCGCCAATGCTTCACTTCAAAATGCTGTTTGCCCGTTACATTTTACGATTTCCCCCGGCTATTTCTCCCCTGGCATTCACGAGTTCATATTTCGAGTGGAGTCAATACCATACGCGCCATTTGCCGCTTCGGAACAGCGTAGGAAAATGTGAACAACAGAAAAGTATGTAGGTAGGCACTAAAAGTGTAATCGAGGGAGGAGCAATACTTGTTTACTCTACAAATGTTGGTTAAGGAAAATCAGAAGAATTTTTTTGTAACAACTTGTTTGATATGGTCAAATGTTGAGCCCACGTCATTGAGATTGTGGTGATTATGAACGATGACGAATTTCAATTAAGTATATCATTGGACATTACCACCTAGTTGGGCGTATTGCATTTGCGTCACCATGTCAACAAGCTTCAACATGGGCCTCCACTCCAATGAAAATAACAAATTAAAGAACACCATCCTCAGCTGGATGAATACAGGAAGTTCAAGAAAGCTAATGTCCTGGAAGATGGAAATAACGACTGGCACCAAACTTTAAGTACCTAGTTTCTTCATAGAATTGCTGTTTTGATTGAGTTTACCAACTGCATTTTATCTTCGTTTCTTCTATCATTCCCATCATCATCAATCTCATCTTCATCATACCATCACCATCACAGTTCATCATACCATCACAGTTCGTAGGTGATGAATCGTTGAAAGTCACATCTACGGCGGTACTCCGGCTTGAATGATATGTCGCATCTTTTCACGATCAATCTTGTCCCACTACACAACCTGGGTTCATCAATATTTCGGATTAGTATAATTGGAGCACCAACCTTATAATCAAGTCGTACACATCGTTTACTAAGAGACTTAGTTCCACGTAGTTCCTCTCCTGTGGAAAATATTCATTGATGACCTATTTCTGATATGGCACCATGAAGAAGATGAGTTGATAGTTCTCCTCCAGGAGCTCAACTCGCAATTTTCAGTGAAATTCACGTGGGCCTATTCCAGGACATCCGCCACATTTCTCGATGTGGATATGATGATGGTGGATGGACGCTTTTCCATAGCAGTCCATCAGGGGACATAGAATTTGGGGACATAGAATAGTTGTTTGGTCGAGAAGATCTAGAGCGTTTTTTAACTGGATAGCGAGGTAAGCTAGTAGAGAGGGGCTACCCCCGAATGATCCCCGCGAGAGGCCGCTACAGACGAAATCCGCCTGCTCCTTCAGAACGAGTGCCATTGGTCACAACATTCTTATTCGGTGCACAGAAGATCAATGGCATACTCCGAGAGCTCCATACCATACTATCTTCGAATCCCCAAACACAAGAAGTTTTCTCTGAAACACCACGTGTTGCCTACAGGCAAGGGAAGAAGATTGGCGAGATTTTGTCTCATCGACACTCGGATCTGCAGCCAGAGGAATCTCAGCAGCCAGGGACACATCCTTGTAGAAGGCCATGGTGTAGATTGTGCAATCTGGTGATTGAGGGCTCTACTTCCTCCTCCTCGAACTCCAATCACTCATACAAGTGCCGGAGTTCATCAGAGTGTCAATCTAGGATGTGTGTTTATCAACTTATCTGCAAGAAATGTTCGCCCCCAGGAGCCTTTTACGTTGGCAAAACCACGACGCCTCTCAACATCCGGATGAACAACCACAGGGCCTCAGTAAGCCAGACCCAGCAGCTTTCTGTAGCCATCCACGCTCAGACCCATCAAGCCTCATTTGACGACTGCTACGGCGTGAAAGTTTTACGCACCATGCCAAAGGGGAATAATCGGCTTCTTCAGCAATCGGAGAGGGCACACATATGAATTTTGGGAGCCAACAAACCACCTGGGCTCAAGCTAAATCATTACAGTGCAACGCTGAGAAATGAGGCAAAGAAAAAAATGGATACAACCCGAAGATCAATTGTTGATGCTGTGCCGGTTGGTTATGAAAAGCAGCATCGAAGAAATCAAGCAACCAATCACAACAACAACCTGTTGTATTCATTCTTGTTTCTCCTAAAAGTTTTGAAAAATTCAATACGCCGAAATATCAACTACATTCTTTCTTATTTCTTCTTTATATGTCAAATTTATAAATATCTGTGTATATATAAATACAGTGAGAAAGAGAGAGAGAGAGAGAGATTCACATAATACGTTTGTATAGTTGAAACCGTCACAAACTATTTGCTCTTAATGTCATGGTCAACCTTGAATTATTGGAACAACATATAATGTAAGCATTTAATGCATGTTCGTGGTATACAAGTTCTCTGAACGTCCTATCCTACTCAATCTGGTAATGGTTAACTTCATTGTGGAAGCACCTACGCCATTATTTTAATTTTTGCGATATTAGGAAATGGTTCTGTACAAATAGTGTCCAACATTTTTCTTTCATTTTACCTCAATATTATTACTATTCACTATTGTCTGAATGGCAGCAGTAGGGTATTTGTTTTGTGGCGAATTGTATTTTCACGGAGAAAGTTTTGAAGATCTTTTAATCTTCTAGACGTTGCGTTGGTTCTAGGTCGAGATAACACTACAAGACAGTCAACTAAGCTAACTTGCAAACCCAAATATCGAAACTCCCTGATTTTCGAAGCTAATGAACTAGCAACGAAACTTTGAATACTCCTCATTATTTACTCACATACTTGTTCACTTATTTGTGTGCCCTTGTTCTCAATTGTAACGCTCGTTCATCAGTTTGATGCCTTAAACCGTCATTTATTAAGCGCATCCGCACATCGCATCATCAGTTATTTGGAGTTTGAGCTCATTCATTCGCTCTCATTTGCGAGCCAGCTTAAATTAGAAGGGAATTCAGTGGCTCAAATGAAATAGCGGCCCGAATGAGGCTTACATCTCGACTCCGAATTAAAAAACAATTTATTATACAGAAACAACAAAAACAAAAATTATACAACCAATGTTATTCTACTTTATAAAAATTAGGTATTCATACTTTAACAAAACAGAACCCCAGAATCTGAAGTTTCCAGCACAAAGTGGCTGGAACTTTGAATGCTTTGAACATTTTGACAAATATCAGCCATCATGGAGTTTTTAGTAAATCCAGAGCCCCTCAATTCAGCATTCAGCAAATTCGTCCGTCTAACATAATAGCTCTCTAGTATATGAAGACTCTGGTACAGAGTAACAGTAAGTGCCTCTAGTTAATTTTGAGTGTAAGGAGCACCGTTAGTAGGGTATTTTTGAATCAATTCCGTAAAAATGTCAGCCGTTACGTAGTTTTCAGTGAATCCTCTCAATTCTGCGTTCTGGAAATTCTTCCAGGGCAAATGGGTGATTCTCATTCTACGGGACAATCGAGGTTTTGATTCTGACTAAAAAATTTTGTTCTCCTAAATTTATGGTTTTTTTATAATACAATCTAGATGTTACTCTAATGGTATAGTGATGTACAAGTGCTCATGATTTTCGTTTGTTTCCTCAAAATTCAGGTTTTAAAATTTCATAGGACACGGCAATGATATGTATTCATGACAATGAGCTTTGTCAACCAAATAACGATAGAATTATGTAAACGATGTGTAGGTAAGGTTGAATGAGACTGATATTTAAATCAAAAACATTTCAATTCATAGTTGAAGCAAGATGATTTATTAAACTTCAGCAATTAGGAGTCTAATGAACACTTATAAAAATTGAAACTTGCATTAAATAGAGTTTTTACATCTTTATCCAAAATGAATGCTAAACAAATCAATAAAATTGATTAAGAGTGATTCTCGAACCCGTAACAATCAGAAGTATGAAACGTACATACTTGTTTTAGAAACGGCTAACTTCATTTTTGGGCCCCAACTGTATAGAATTGGGAGAAGCATGGTGTTTTCTCAAAGGGCAAGGTCAGCAACGCTGAATAAACTTTGAATTTCCAAAAAAAAACCCTCATTTGAGAGAGCTACGATGATTTCTTTCAAACGCATGACAGTGAGACAGAAGGTTTGGGACAAACTTTGAGCACTTGATTCGTGTAGACTATCTAAAAGTTAGTCCCACTTGTAAGCCCACTAACATCCAGTAACTAATTCTTAAGAAAATACTAGTTAGAACATTTCCGGTAAAACGTACTTTGAGCGGATGAAATTTCGAAATAAGTTCAAATCCTGACTCACGGACAGACCATGACAATGAGATTAGAGGTACATTTCGATCAATTACCGGCATGTAAAATGAAGAGTAGCCGAACTTTATGATTAGCAGCCCTACTTACTACATAAAATCTACAGAAATGATTTTTGGAAAAGTAGATAATAGAAAATTATTTATCAATGAAGGACAGCGATCGTCCCGTAAAATAGGAATCACCCTAATGCTGCCATTGCACAGCGGGCCAGATCGCATGATTAGTGAGAAAAAGTTGAATTTTCATAAGCCGGAAGGAAGTTGGTGGGTACTGATGAATGAGTTAGGGATGTCAATATCGGCAAAGAATATATAGATATCGGCTATCAATATTTTTTTAAAGTATCGTTTTAGTAATTCGATATACCCAACGAAAATATCGATATTTCGATAAATCGGTCATCGCTATTTTACGTATGAGTCCAGTGAAATAATAATGCATTATTGAATTTCATTCTACTACAGGTGAAGAATTCAACCACTCAAAAATTCAATGAAACATTATTCATGATAATAATTATCTACAGGATCCAGGGAAGTAAGTTATCAGTAATATGTAGGGTTGTAAAATCAATGTAAGCTGGAGTAAGAAGGAAAACTGAAAAAAAAAAAAAAACGCTGCAAACTCTCTCACTGGGGTTTGTTATTCAATGATTCATGATTTGAATTTCAACTAAGCTTTGGAGTGTGTGTGTTTCACAGATGATAGAGCGATTATTGAATTTTATTCAATGATTCATGATTTGAATTTGACGTACTAAGAAAAAAACCTATTTGGAGTGTGCGTGTTTCACAGGTGATAGAGCGATTATTGAATTACAGGAGATGTGCATAGAGCACTTAAATCGGTTCTCAACCAAAATACCTATTTGGGTTGATCAGTCGATCATATTTGTGTGCCTCCTGAAATTCAATAATCGCTCTATCTTCTTAATCGATCTGCGGTGTCAAAATTATAAATGGAGCTTCAATGGGCTTCTATTTTTATCGTTTCTGTTTTACTTGCATCACGCAGTTGAGTCTGAGCGGTGAATTAAAAGCGGTCCGTCGCGCGTGTCTCGACTCGACAAGGGCGAGTGGACGAGGCGAAACTATTCGGTGGAACGCGCGGGAATTCTCAATCGCTTATCGACGAAGCCGGTAAAAACGGAAGGCGACGGAAGAAGACGGAGTGGCCTCTTTCATCGGGATGCGACCCCTCGAAGGACGTTCGTCGGCAAATAACCCGGAGAAGGAGGTGGATATGGCTGACATGAGCAGGGACATGGGCACGAGAGAAGCGTAGACAGCAGGGACAGGAACATGGAGAGAAAATTCGCTCCTCTAACACGTCAAACATTCGATCTATCACCGAGAATTAGATTGTACGTGAATCCAACGGAATCTAAATGAAACTTCATCAGAACACTAAGGGGGTTCTACCAGAACGTTTCTTCGGTCGTATCCCGACTCGTCCCCAAAAGGGTATGACAGGTCCCAAAGGGTTTAGAACCCTGTCCGAAGGCCCCGTCATTTTGAGACCCGATAGTGTAAACGCCTTCTCGTCGCTCTCCGCGAGTTATCGCCAAAATTCAAGAAAGTTTGTGTTATTGAGAGTAGAACTGACGAGTTTTCATCATGGCCAGGCCAAATAAAACGCTGCAAATTCTTTCAATGGGGTTTATTATTCAATTTCATTCATTTGGCTTGCATTCATGATTTGAATTTCTACCAAGCTTTGGAGTGTGCGTGTTTCACAGGTGATAGAGCGATAATTGAATTTCAAGAGGCACACAAATATGATCAACTGATCAATCCAAATAGGTATTTTGGTTGAGAACCGATTTAAGTGCTCTATGCATATCTCCTGAAATTCAATAATCGCTCTATCACCTGTGAAACAGGGACACTCCGAAGCTTAGTAGAAATTCAAATCATGAATCATTGAATAATAAACCCTAGTGAAAGAATTTGCAGAGTTTTTTCCAAGAGCGATTACAATGGAAAAATATTTTATATGAAAATGTTTAATTGCGTGAGACGGAGCATGCAAATCAGAATGCTTCAACCCGTGTATCGGCTATGAACCCTTTTAGGAGTTCACTCCGGTATCCACATTCACCACATCACTAGGTTACAGCGATCAAAACAAAAACAATAATAAACCAAAAAAACGCAAATGTTGGCAGCATAAATCGGGCCATACATCGGGAATGGTTTGAGATACAGACCTGGAGAGAGGCTCATTGGATTCCTCATGGAAAGTTCTTCAAAAAAAAGTCCACATTTAAGCCGCCTTGACTTTTTGTGAGGTTTTTAGGGATTTTAAAAAAACTTGGACAACCCTTTAAATAACGTGAGAGAGCATGCAAATGCTGGCTAAAGAATTGGGGTGTTGTCGGACCAACATGGATTTTTCCTGAAAATCTCAGATTTTTTTGCGGACGGACGGAAAATTTGTATTGCAGATTTGGATTCTACACCCTTTGAAACGTAAACCATGAAATTTTCAGGGGGGATTAAATTTTTTTTCATGAGCGATTACAATGGTTTATTATTGAATAATAAACCGAAAAAGTAAAAATTTAGGGTTGTAGGTATGTATTTATTAATGACAGATTATAAAAAAATAAAAACAAAAATTTGAAAAAAAAATGTTGAAGGTGAACAACCTTCAACACTTAGGGGTATGAATAATAGATAGTAGCCGATTCTCAGACCTACTGAATACGCATATAAAATTTGGTAAAAATCGGTGAATCCGTTTGGGAGGAGTACGGTAACTAACATTGTGACATGACAATTTTATATATTAGAGATATACACATCTTTCTGAAGCTAATAACGTGTTCCTCTCTTGCAGGTACGTATGCTGCGGTGATATGGAACCATAACGTCTGTTTTCACTTCATATTCTGAAAGGTATTCAAGCCTCTAGTTTTCAAGCTTCAACTACCGTGAAATGTCTAACAAGCTCTCAATTTTCCAACTCATCCGCTGTTTCAATGATTTAATGCTTTCTCAAATCTCGTATCACTTCCTCACAACTATTTCAGAATATTCTAATGAAAAATTCCTCTATCACAGCTCAGAATAAATCTAAAACTGATTTGAAAAACCAATTTTCAGATGATTGTGTACCTATCCATTTTGTTTAAGAAGTTGAAAGCAATGTTTTACTGTTGGGTATTTACACCTAGTTAAGATAATGCTGGTGTGGAAGTTATCGAGTATAAATCTGTTTGGGTTGTAAACAGTTGGGAAGAAGATTGTCACATTTAAAAAGAAGAGGTTTTCAGGAGAGTCTTCGAAACAAAATTGAAGAAACTTCAAATTCACTAAGCACCTCTCTAATATCTCTTCTTCACTTTCTACTCATTAAACTCCAATCTTTACTTCCATTACCCTCTCCCCAAGGCAATTTTCGCAGTCTACTGAGCTACCGCTTCCCGCGACAGAAATGAAACGTTTATCACTTACAGCTAGCGACCACCTTAGGATCTCCTCAAATTCTTCATGATGCCCGCACATCCGTGTAATGCAGACCCGCACAGACTCATTTCCCCCTCTCGTACTGCTGTGAGCGCGGAGATTCAAAATATATCGTTTGTACGACTAGGTACAAACAACTTAATATGCAATGGTGGTAGGAGCACGTTATTGGGATCTACAAGGTTTTTGCGTAGAATGTTCTTCTCACCAGGCTTTAAAGACTTTCCAAGCAGGCCAGTTCTTTCTACAGCAATGTCGAGTTCTAGCTCTACCGTCCCATTCACTCAAGAAACATGGACATTTCGTAAATCCTTTTTTTTCTCAATTATTCAACTTTATTGTACATGGTACATTACAGTTTTGCTGAAGTTTATATACAAATAACTTGTAACATGTGCAGTGATCCTCACCCAGTGGTGGTCTACCTGACATAATTAGGATAATCGAAATATATTGATATAATTTAAACAAAACAAATAGAATTTATGGATAAGTTAACAGTTTATTTTCATTAGCATGCAAGCCTAATTAGGTTAGTCTAAACATCATTATCTAAATAACTAATGCTAAATAATGATAACAATAATAATAATAATTTTTGTCAGGTGGGAGCCAGGTCAGACTGCCGTTTCCTCTTAAGACGTCGTTCGCTGCGAGGTGGGGGAGGGTTCTCCGTTATTTTTTTGAGGAGCTCGTTGGAGTGATTCCTCAATCTTTCGTGATGGCGTTCGTAATTATTTTTCAGAACTTCTTTGACTTCGGGGATACCCAGGTCATTATGTATGGTGCTGTTTTTAACATACCAGGGGGCTCGTGTCATTAGCCTAAGAATCCTATTTTGAATCGTTTGGACTCTTTTAATTTGCGATTCACAAGCTGATCCCCAAATGACACACCCATATTGCCAGACAGGCCGAAGAAGTAGGAGGCATATCAACTTTTTTGACTGTAAATTGAGTGAAGGGTTTATTAATAAATGTTTAAGAGCGTACATACGAGCTCTGGTTTTTTGTACAACAGCAGGTTACTTTTAAATCACCACATATCATCCAATCATTCGCATAATAACCTATTTTATTTAACACTATTTCTAGATTTTCGTAGCTCTCTTTCATGTGTACAGAATAACCGACAGGTACAGAATCATATATGTTACCATTGTGTTGTAAAACAGCCTTCAAACTAGTTTTTGATGAATCAATAAACAACCTCCAGTCTTGCTTGTTGTACTCAATTCCAAACTCATTCGTTAGACCAGGAACGCCTGGGCAGTACACCAAACCCCCTCTTGTTCAAAATACTTTGAAAATTGCTGTTCCCTCTTTGTATACATGATACACACCAGTTTTGTTCATTAGATCTACTTTTTCAATGTTATTTGAAAACTATAAATATGCTGTAAAATTCTAAAACTATTGCTTAACTCATATATTTAACTATAAATTGTGAATAAGTGGTGGGTGATACACCTTTTTTAACACTATGCTTGGGTTCAGCAACCTAAAAAAACATAAAAGTCATTCTTTAGTATAATTTACATAGTGTGTATACACACATGGTCAAATGATCATATTTCTTTCTATAAAGGACTTGCTTAGCTTATATACCAAAACAACTTAATTAATAATATTTCTTACCTAACTATGTCATAACTACTGGCATACTTTAGGCATTGACATAGTGGTGCCACCACACATCTCTTCAGTTTGTTTGTTACTGAAACTAAAGATTTTTTATATGTTATATTGCCAGTAGTTATGACATATTTAGGTGAGCAATATTATTAACAAACAAACTGAAGAGATGTGTGGTGGCACCACTATGTCAATGCCTAAAGTCTGCCAGTAGTTATGCCATAGTCAGGTAAGCAATATTATTAATTAAGTTGTTTTGGTATATAAGCTGAACAAGTCCTTTATAGAAAGAAATATGATCATTTGACCATATGTGTGTATACACACTATGTAAATTATACTAAAGAATGACTTTTATGATTAGGTATAGACTGAAGAAGTCCCCGCTGCGGGACGAAACGTTTCTGACGTGAATAAACAAATGTAACGCTCCAAATTAAGAGATTCGGAATGAATGTGGTCACTCCACTACCCACACCCACTATTAAAAAACATAAGAATAAGGTATTTTCAGTAAAAAAGTTTTTTCATCGTTGCCCTGTGTAATTTATAAGGCAAAACAACGTTTGCCGGGTCAGCTGGTTTTCTATACAATGTAGATAAAAACGTTGCATAGTTGTAAAGAAATGAAAAACGCGAGCCCTCAAGCGTCTGAGCTTCGCCAAGTCTGCGGCCTATCAAAAGGAAGTTTCGCTTTCGAAATGTTTCAAACAGATTAAGAGGGCTGACCGCTACTAATCAGGAGCCCCAGGCTGTTTGCTCTCGTCCGCTGACCGTCTTCGGTACAGGGAACGAACAAATTGGATTAAACGATCGCGAAACCCGAGTTGGAGGGAGCTAAAAATGAGTTTCCACGGCGATTGTCGGTCAATGAAATCGATGCGAGAGGATGGAGAGCAGATGGTCGGAACTAATACGACCCTAATTTGAGTTGTAAACGAGTCGAGCGTGAATTCAGGCTCGCCTGCAATCGAGATTCGGTATGATGTAGTTTATGCTCTGGAGGCTGAACGACCCTGCGTTCATCTCGCAACAGCTTAACAAAGCTCCGATGACGATGTGAATATCCGCGCCTACTGTAGTTCTCTGATCCTCGTGAAGTTTGAAACGATAGTTTATTCTGGAACGAAAACCTGAGAGGATTCCAAACTTTTTTGTAATATTTATTATGCTCAATAATGAACTTTTGTAATCTACCACGAAACTCCGGTTGCTTACTGCTTAGAGCCTGCGACTGAAATTCAGTAAACATGGAACATGCTTTAGCTGCGATTTTTTGTGTTTGCCGCTTTCAGTTTGCTCTTATTTGGCCCGCAATTTAAAGATATCCGATTTTCCGCATTCAGTAATTTGGAATTTCAAATTTTTATAGTCCAAATTCTGAATGGCCCATGGATCAATGGATAAACGTTAATTGTCGGCAGGAGGTAGACTGATGGTTACGTCAGCAAGGACTTGCGGCCACTAGACGTTACGGGGAAAGATGGTTCTTGACTTCGGCTGGTCACGAACATACCCGAACCTTGCCAACAGCCGTGTGACACTTCCGCGTCACAAAAAAATGGTTAAATAAATAAACAAACTACAATTACAAAATGGTAATTGACCTCGACATTTCAATAGTTGAGGCGTTTGCTATTAAAAACGGATCATTCCTTATTTTTCTGAAATCCACTTAGTTAGGAACGTTCTTCATGAGCTGACGAAGAGATACAGCTCAATCAAAATTGCATGGCACGATTATAAAAGAAACGGAACGAAATCAATCCTGTATCATCAACGGATCCTGTAAAATTGGGTATCAAGTTGATAAAATATCGTTTAAACACAGTAAATACTCTTAAATATTCGCGCACATAATCATGATGCTTGCTTAGAACTCTGCACTTTATGATGAGATGACGCAGTAGCATTTGAAAGAAAACAATCGAATATGTTGACCACCCTCCACAAACACTACCCTCCCTTTAGCCCTGGTTGTTCACTTTAATAATCCCACGATCCTAAGCGTATTGCCGCCCCACCATCCGTTACCTTCCCTCTTTTTATACCAGTGCGTTTTCAAGGCTTCAAACAGCGCCAGGAGCGACCAGGAGGTAAGACCGCGAAAACAGTTTTGGTCAGTTCTGGTGGTGGGGCTCCCGCTCTTAGCTCCTGGTCGCTCCTGGCGCCCTGGTACGTGTGACACTTCTCCATTACCCTCCCGCGTCACCCATCCCGCTTGACATTTTTCGGGTAGTTAGTCCAAAGCTAAAGCATGTTCTATGCTAAACATTTGTACCTCAAGTGAGGGACACCGTGTATACATCCATTGGATTTATCCTCACTTTACCAAGTGGCTCTTAAGTGAGTTGATCAACTGTTAAACTTGATGCGAACCCTACAAATCGCCAACGTCCCACAAATCTATAAGACTTACTCAAGTAGGTATGAAAAGAGTCAGGTCACGCTTAGCGGGTTTCAAGTGGAAAGTTTTTGTATCGGGGAAACAATCAAGTTGCCGTTCGAGCTTATTTTCTCAAAGAGAACTCGCCGTAATAAAAAGCTTCCTCCGCCACTCACTTAACCGATAGAGAAGATCCAGAGCGGCAACCAATTTCAAAGTGTAATCGAATAAGGTGTGTCCCCCCTCTCCCAACCGAGGTCTTACCCCAAACTGTCTTCCTTAACCCCCGTCCTCTTATACGCCCTATAACCTTCAGATAAGAGACGGTTAAACGGGTTTCACTTTCGAAACACCAAGTTTTCTTTTCGGGGAGAATAGAACGGAATCGAATGGCCTTTGGGGGAAAATCGATTATGCGGAGAACGTAGGATGACAGCCCTGAGCTCGGCAAAGAACTGCGGTAGTTTTTTATTTTTATCTGAAAACATTAAATGTCATTCTTACGAATTATTCTGATATACCAGAGACGTATTATTTCAAGCGTTACCTTTTAGAACGTTCTTTTGAAGCTGTCATAAAGGCAGTATTACACTTTTCACTGTGAAATGTTTGGTAAAAATGCTTTATTCAAACACACTACAAAAACTACTGTTTTAGAGTAAAGCAAAGTCTTAAAAATGATATTTGCTCTGCTATTAGGTTATTCTAGATAATTGAAAGATATTGAAACAGACGGTTCTGAGAGAAATACACTGGATTTACTAGTTTCCGTTGCAAGGGGCGCCATGGTATGCTATTTTCGTTCTATGATTCATATCAAGGACGACAGCTGAAGGTTGGGGCAATATTTCGTGAGAATGAGGAGTGGACTTGCAAAGGAAAACCAAAATGATAGCTATGTACCGAATCTACGTAGGGTCTTAATCGTAGCGATACACGCTCGGAAAGGAAAACAGCGCCCCGATGGTAAGTAGATTTCGCTCACGATCCATTTAAAACGGCTGCGATCGATCGAGTGCCAACTGCTTCGAATAGTTGAAAGTGACACAGGATTCAGTAGGATAACATTGAAGAGGACTTTGGATACTTAGCTAATGTTAAAAGATCAGCTATTCTTCATCTTGGGAATAAATACATCATTGTCGAGTGAACCAGACTATAAAAGTCTTTCAAAAGGGGGTACCAGTTGAGTGGCAAAAAGAGTTGCAGAATAACACGCTCTTCGATAGTTTTCAATTAATGAACTCGTTGGAATCTGATTTTTGGGTTCTAACCGCCCTGGAAGATCCTCAAAAAGACGGACGTAGCAATGATGTTTCACTAATAGGCTAAGATCACAATCGTACTCGTACCGCAATCGTGGGCAAATTAGTCCGTAGCGAGCGACAAGTTATTGTTGGATGAAGTGTCTCCGCTGAAGTATTCACTTTCCTTCGGTAGCAAAGCTTTATTTTTAACCACAGATAAAGCAGAGCTAATTATATCTCGAGACTCAAAGGCCAAAACTGCATGGCTTAGAAATCTGTCTGCTAAAGGGATGGAGATCCCTTGGTCTGGTGAAGGTCCTTTCTGGATCTCTATCTACTGGGATACGTACAACTAGGGTAAGCCGCACTGGAATCATTCAGCTTTATCTAATGGGATGCCCTATAATACTTTGAGCAGTGGTGATAACGTTAGGTACCTACAAACAGCAACTGATGCACTTGAGTGACCTCTCAACATCATTCTGTATATTGCACCGTTAAACCGAGGGTCAACCTCAACTCAACGCCATTTTCGGTTTATGAATTCCGTTGAGTGTGCGTTTGTGATGAACACTCAGGGTGCCCTCAAATCACTTCTATGAATCGCATTGAGTGGATAGTTAACCTTACCCCTAACCTTTGGGGACTATTCACACCCAATTCCTGTCTATGAACTTCCCCCTTAACGCCAGCAATACGTTTTATTTAATTAAAATAAATGTTTCCCATCGGTGACAGCAACGATTCCGTTTCCTACATTCATCTTTTCAGTTGAATTTTCTGTGAAGTTTACATCAACATTAACTATTGGTACATCAAGAATGGATCAAATTGATAAACGTGAAATTTTCGGTTAATAATGATTTCTACACGCTATAGTCGCATTACAAATGGCCATGGAACATTGAATAGTGAATGCTTTTAATGGTTTGTCAGCCGATGTTTAATAGCGTCGAAACATTTGTATCTCGGATCAGTTCTAGGAGATTGAGCGTTCGAATGGGAGTGAAATGTCAAGGCCGTTGACATCGTTGCGTTATTGATTAGCTCCGCTCTGCATCCACCCCCGACTGTTTGGGGTGGTTTACACAAGGACATGCATTTTAATGGAAGGTCGAGTGGTGAGTAGTATCGATCGGCCGTTTGATATTGAGATGACAGAGTTAAATTGTGGAGCATTTAAACTGTATGAAACATTGCATTTCTTGAATGATTATGTTCACTTAGATTTAGAACTTTTCCACTTGGACTTGAGACCTTTTCCAGGTAGATTTGGACCTTTCCAACTTGATTTCAACAGTTTTTTAATCAGGTTTAGACTTTTTTCGCTTAGGTA
Organism: Creontiades dilutus; assembly: GCA_031894815.1. Lineage (NCBI taxonomy): Eukaryota > Metazoa > Arthropoda > Insecta > Hemiptera > Miridae > Creontiades > Creontiades dilutus. The sequence goes on from JAVIWC010000230.1 coordinate 1,294,371, forward strand.
GGAATTAACAGCAGTTTAAACCTAAGTGGAAAAGGCTAGACTGGTTAAACCTCACTCAACTGTACTGCTTAATCCAATATCGTAGTTAAATAAAAACAGAGTAAGATGGAACGTTGTCTATATTTCCACGAAAGTTAAGAGTTACACTGTTAAATCGATTTCGACGGGCAGGTTATCATCAGTAACAAACATGAACTGAAAGTACATCACAGAAAGCATATCTTATATAGGATCAATTGAGAAGAGATTGAATCCAATTGGCTCAAGGAAGTGAAAGGGGCGGGGAGGACCAACCAATGCCACTCAAGGCTTACTAAGTGAAAGGGGAACAAAGAGTATCATTATGGAGAGGCGGAGCCAAACTTATTGCAAGAAAGAACCCAATAATGGTGAAATATTTTGAGGAATGACATCATTTAAACATTTTCCTGAAATATCACTCTTAACAATTTCGAATTTTTCTAGCACATCCAACATACCTCCCTTTGGGCAAAAGTGAGGAAATTCTACATATTGCTTGTTTGTCAGATCAAAAATAAAGCTTTGATTGGATTCATTCAGATGACTTGCAAAGGCAGAATCACCTTTGTTGTCCCTGAAATCCTTTTCATGCTCTTTTATTCGTTCCTTAAATTTCCTACCAGTTTGACCACAGTACTCAAGCCCACATGAACATTTTATTTTTTGGAACATTTTTTTTTACTTTTGTGGAAATATAGACAACGTTCCATCTTACTACGTTTTTATTTGAAATGGGTTTCCGCAACTTCGTCGAGAGTGACTTAGTCCTTACCAATATCGTAGTTTTCGATAAGAGCAGAGCTCTACTTGAAGATGAACGGCCGTCAGTGGCGGTTTAAACTCAGTTCTATGGATTTCTAGAATTGAACTTGGGTTTCAACTGACAGCTAGTGCGTTACTCCGTTGTGTTTCGTAATATCAGCATTTAGATTATGCGAAAGTGACATTGACAGTACGATTTGGAGTTCATATAAGTGCTTTTGAGATGGCCCTCTGTAATCAGTTCCCAAAGTGGATGGAAGAGATGTTTTCGAGAGTTCGCACATCCTCGGTGACCGCGAGGATGGCTTCACAGCAAGTTTAGCGTCACATGAGCACGTCAACATCTTAGGTAATTTTCGTCATTCTGAACGAGTTTCTGTTGGTGACAGACATTTTATGTCTCTCTAGGATTATTCGTCAAGATTAATTCCAAAGGAGATTAGTTGATATCCAGTAAATAGGTTTCTGGTGAAAGTGGACCTAGATCTGTGTGAAAAGTTCTACGTCGAAAAGGAACCAGTCTGACTTATTTAGGTTTTGCTGTAATAAGCATCACAAATTGTAATGTGTGTTCGAAACTTCCAAACCTCTATATTCAAATTGTTACTAAATATTCTTACAGCTTGTTCTGGAAGAGTATTAGGAAGTTCAAATAATCGTCAAATTATACCTACAGTTATATTTAGTTATTAATTTTTATATGGTACCCGTAAGGAAGCCTAGAACATACTTGCTCTTACGTTGTCTTTTAAAATATAGAATAAAGTTGTTCTCCCATATACAAAATTTCATCAGTTTTAGAAACTCAGATTCGCTTATTAGGCTCTAATCATGGGTACAAATGTGAGTTGAAGAATAGAAACACTTCAGGAGGACAACTATGTCAACTGGCGAGTACATGTGGAGTCTTTACTCTTAGAAAATGACAGGAAAGATTTGTGGCTGGAACGATTAAATGACCGATGCTCAGTGAGAATGATCCTGATTCAAAAACCGCTGCAGAACAGGGGGACCATCGTGACCAAAAGGCAAAAGCTGATATCATTCTTTTGAAAACAACTACAGAAATAGAACAAGTTGAAGACGAAAAAACGTTTCGAGGTGTGAGGTTAAGACCTGAAACAAATTTCTGTCGAAATGAAACGAATAGGCGTTTGATACAGATAATGGTAGGGCGACTCAACCAAAATGACGATGCTCATCAGATTCTGCACTTGACGAAATTCTTTGACATCGTAACAAGATGCTCACCATGCAAGTATAGGTATATATCAGAATTTCGCTACTTTGCAGACCTCCTGGCAGTTATGAGATCTTTCGTTGCTCCTTAGAATCAAGATATGGACCTGCCAACACTCGAAAGTGAAAACAAAGCATCTGCCAATTACAGGTAGACTTGGAAGTAAGATCGTGAGCATTCACGGCAACATCTGAAACTGGTTTTGTCAAACGTCGACCGAATACTCAAAAGCAAAAACCACCCTCAGTTACTCCAAACGATCCCCTGCCGTATCCCGATCGTCCCCTTCACGCCGTAAATTTTTCACGCAGTTCCCAGCGCCTCCTCTTCCTTCACGCAGCTAACTTCTGTCCTGTTCGGAAATTTATGGAGCGAACTCCTTCGTCGAGAGCCCTGCATCTCTGCCGCCGTAAGCCTCTTTTCTTCGGCGTGTAAATAAAATAGGAGGAATTCAATTCTCGGAAGCCCCACAAATACCAGCACGCGATCAATAGGCTGCACTCGTCGTTCCCTATTACGGAACTAAAGGTGACGACGCTCTTCTGTCACCATTCGGCCTCCTGATGCGAGTTGATCAGGTTCCGATGCAACAGGCAGGATTCAGGTTGTTGAATTTAAGCATTCTGGCCTGAACATGGAATGGATTGCGTCACTGTTTGTTCCTGCCACTCCTCATCATAACACCATTGGTTTCAGAACTTTAACAACCAGTAAGGAAGGGAAAGAGGGAATTTTCTCGTCCCTTCCACCCTAAACAAGGAAACTTTCCCTAAAACATGGTATCAGGGGCGACAACTCATGGTGAAGAGGTGTCAAGTGTTCTCTGACTGGACTGTCACACTCGGGTTGTTCCAGGTACGCACTTACCTGCCTAGTGAACCTCCTCACTCAACTATGAATTCGTACTAGGGATGGGACAACGATATCGATATAATCGAAACATCGATGTTTTGCTTCGATATTGCGATGTTTTGCCATCGATGCCTCATGTTTGATGATATCGATATATCGATGTGTTGGATTCGGTAACATCGGTTTGGTTTACTCTTTGGTTCACAGAAAAAATCCATCTAGTTCGCTTGCTACCTGACGTGAAAAAAGAGTAATATTAAAAATTCTTTCAACATCCGTAGTATTAGCGAATTTTCGAAGAAAAAGAAACTGCCTATTGTTATCGGTCCAAAATATTTAAAATGAGAATTTTCAAAAGATGTTTGCATCAAAATCCGTTTTAAAGCATTCAAAATCCACTGTCAAAAGACAACAAAAACACATTCCAGACGATAACTCGCGATAAAATTGAGATTAAAACTCAAATTTGCACAAAAAATCTACCTTGGCTTTCAAAAGGCTAAGTTTGAAGATGAGCACAATCGCCTCACTCTAAGGGGAGATTTGGGGCATTTCAAATGGGGGAAAGTTAGAGGAAAACCCCCAAGCAGGTGACTCTCTTTTATAATGGTTTTTTCACGCTGAACGCGATGGTGAAATCAGATTGGAAATATCTAATCCGTACAAACTAGAGCAGTTTGAAGATGGTAAAACAAGGTAGATTGTCAAAATTCGCCAAAAAAAAAAAAAATTCTTCAGCTTTCAGAAATTTTGAAATTAAAATGAGGAAATCACAATTCAGAAAATAAAATTGTCGGTTTTTGCGTAATTGTTCCTCTTGCAAAAGTCGTTACTTTGAAAATTTGCTCAGTTCGTCATGCTGCATGATTGGAACATTTTTCATCATCTTCTTCAACTTTGAAAAACCTATAAAATGAGATATCATTTTCCAAAAAAACAAAATTTTCAATTTGGCGCCAATATTCCTCATAATTTGACTCCCACGGCTATTGCATCTGGCACGGTTGGCGAAGTCAAGAGGCCATGTACAGTGTGAGAATCCAGCATCCGTCCAGTATCCTCAAGCAGGCCCGTTCCAAAAGACTCCAAGGCGCCCTAAGCTGATTAAACCAGTTATACCTGGAATCGCAGGAAGGCAGCCTATACAGGTCAAAGAGGCGTCTTGCACACATACCAGACAGTCGGTTGGGAGGCATGGATAATATTTTAAGCAGCCACTGTAAGGCAGCCCTCAGTACCAGAACACCAGTACTGATTGAGAGCACATCAGTCTCTGCACGCACCACTGTATTTGAAGTGCCACGAGGGAACAGTAAGATGCCCTAAGATTATGAATGTATCAACGACGATATGATGAAAGTTTGTCTTGTTGTACTGATCTTCATGGAAAAAGGCCCTTTCCGATCTTGGATTGGCAAACATTGCTTAAAGCGAGTAGGTACCTACCACGCGTCAGCATCCTGCAAGAGATGTGTACTACCCAACCCTTTACCCCCTCCCCTCGGTTGCTCTTTAGAGGCAAAGACCCCCTTCATTCATATGCAGATTGAGAGCGATGAAACCTCGGGCATCCCCTCTCACCCCATCCTGTCCTTATACCCGCTCTGGTTTTGCCTTTTGAATATGAAAACATTTTCTAAGAGGGTTCACCTTGTCGGGTATCACATTCGGGGAGACCAGCAGCTTCCGTTCATGACTCCCTGAATGGCCCTCGGGGTTAGCGATCCCTTCGGAGGTCGGCGGGAGATTTCTAAGGACTTTCGTGGAATTGAATCTTATCACAGGATACCCCAATCTCCCCAATAAATACAACTTGAGCTAATACGACTAGGTACACACAGAACACAAATACCTCCAATTGAATCGTTTTACCCGAATATTTTAAAAGGGAACCAATGCATTTATTTAAAATGGCTTCAGAGTTAATGATTTATTGTAAGCCTACAATACTATTTCATGATGTTTCTCCAAATAATTACCTATCTCACGTGTTTTTTTCCAAAATAAAACACTTGATATTCAATCATCAATGTGTGTGGGTCTCAAACTATTCCGATATTGATTTAGGTAAAAGTATTTCTAATCGTTTCAGTTACAATCGTTCCTTTTCTTGTTTTTTGGTCTTTAGATGTTTGATTCCATATTTATTTTTTGTTACTATTCCTGATATTAAATCGTGCCAGTCATTATATCTGACAAATTCGTTTCTGATGAAGACGTTATTGTACGATATTTTCAATTCAAATTACCTTTTTGACATTTTATGTCTTTACTTTGCTACATAAACTCGAAAATGTAACGCGGACAGCGTCAAGAAAATATTTCTGATGGTTTTCGCTTACAACAGATTCGTTGCTACGGATCATTATCATCATCATATCCATTTATGATCGTACAAAACTCATTCACCACTCATCTGAAAGCTGTTGATTTACTTAATCTTGTTACGTTAACCCCTGGACATTTAGAACCTCAGTGACTACCTGATGGAACCATATTGTTTACTAACTGTGACAGTCCTGTGAGTGGTGATGATTATGTCTTTACAGTTTACCATTCGTTGCTTCGGAACCTCAGTGACCAAACGATGGAACCATTACATCGCAACCATCAACGAGCACAATCTAACGTAGTTATCATTGGTCCTACGAAACGGCACTCGTTGGAACTAGTGCGCGAATATCGTTTACCCAAAAAGCTGCTTATGAATACTACATTATCCACAAATGAAATTGAAATTGGCGAGGTACGTGATACATTTATCGAGACGCCTCATTCTCTCGCCGACGTTGAATTTGATAAGCGTTTTACATCAAAACTGGCCTCCAATTGGAAGTACGTGGTGTGTGTGCGGGAGGGGGCGCAAAGACATAAAATGCCCTTCGTGGTTGCGTACTTGCTTAAAAGCTGTTTATCTACGATTAGCCTTTTCAATAAGAAGCTGAGATATCAGCCATTCGAATTCCAGCCTCGTGAGGTGCATGAGATAAGGACGCCGACTATGGGAAGTTCAAACCTCAAAACCGCTCACTTATTCTGGTTTCAGATGATTTTAGGTGTCCGAGTAATATTCTCTAGATGCTGTTCCATCTGATGATTCAAAAAAACCAAAAAATTATTGCATAAGTTGCAACGTTTCTAAGACATAGGAATCAAAGTTCCCAAGACCATTTCAGTACACATTCTCATTGGGAACCGTTACAAACCAATTTCACCATTTTGTTTAGTTAAGCCACTGCAATAATATAGTGGAAATGTTTTATAACCCTCGTGCTCAAACGTTGTGTGTCCCGTTGATGATCGTTTGAGAATTTCGTTTGCAAAGCTCGTTTGGTTTAAACAGGCCACTCATGAATAACTTCGAAAACTGAATAAGCACTGATAACTAAATGAGCTACGCCTGGGGCGGCAAAAGGGGGGAGCAAAGAACTGATTGTGCTCCAGTCTTGGTTTTTTGAGCTCTCTGATTGGTCAATCGCATATTTCCACCTCAATGCTATCTTAGAATGCCCCGAAATTCCGACGCGGATAACTACTTTATTGGGTGACCTTGTATCATGTGATCAAGTCCATCTGATTGGTCCAAATAGCATCCAGAACCCTGAAGGTGTTTTTCGCGCTTTGGTTCAAATGTGGAAAGGGCAGTCGTGTTTCACAAGCTTCATCGGACGGATTATTTTTATCTTTTAAGTTTATTGGTTGCACGCGCTCCTATCGGCAGCCTCTCATTCGGTTATTGACAAGGTAAGGACTGATTTTGAAATAATTTCCGAGGTGAAGGGCGTGTTACATCATCGAACGGTGACCAGTAGATAGCGTATTGCACGTGTCCGTGAACGACTTCCAGGGCTATATCACGTGGCAGCTGAAAGAAAGAGGTGGTCAATACTTTTGGAAGGAAAAAATCGTCTTTCGGCAAATCTACCTCGAACCGTATCGGTGGCTCGTTTCAGATTTATTACAGGCCATGAGCCCGAATGGAGAAAAGCCCTGGCTTCTACCTGTGCCACTCAACCTCGACTAAGACAATCTTTTACCCCAAACGAAACCCAAGCTTGAAAATTTCGACTCTTTATTGGGCTGAACGAGGTCATCTGATGGCGGGAATCCCAACCACCTTGAATCGATGTAGGAAAAATAAATTGCTACTTCTGGTTTCCTATTCCCTCGATGAGCTTCAGAATCCACACTTGGTAATCCCACCATGTCCATAGGTTATCGAGAAACAAGAAGCAAACTGATGGGTTACCGGATTCGGTGATATACAAGGTGGAAGCGGATAAGCGCCGAAAAAAATTGTCTATTAATCTGCATCAAAATGTAATAAAACCCCGCCAACCGCACTTTTCTATCTCAACCCATTCTCTAGATATAATTTTTCAAAGGTTTTCTTTTTCCCAGAAAACCACGTTTTTTGACATAAAACCCCACGTGATCCTTTGATTCTTTAAGCCCTGGGGTTCCTAGTTAGTGGTTTTAGAACGTGTTCAACTTTTTTTTTCCTTCGAACTGGAATTTCTTTATGAAATCGATCCGGAATCGCAAAGTTAACTATATCATTGAATACCTGGAGACAATTTCACGATTTACTGTAATTTGGTAGCTTCCAGCACGTTTTTGCTTTCGAGTCTGCGAAGCAGCGGAAGCCTTGTGTTCACTTTCGGGAGGCAAAAAATGTTTGTTGTCCGAATTCAAAATTTCCACACCGCGTTTCAAAGCTACTGAACAAATTTGGTTCCGTGTCGGTCGGTCTGTCTATCAGTCATATCCTTGTTACAGCCATAACTTCCACCATTTTGAATGATTTTAGCTCAGATTTTGATGGAGTATGCGGATAAGGTGTTTTAAGGTCCCATAGGGATTTCATCTCAACATTATCAGCGGTACGCTTTGCTCATGCGCTAACGTGAAATTCTTGAAACAGCCGTAATTTCCACTTTTTTTCAATGAATTTAGCTCGAATGATAAAGGATGTAACGAGGAAGCGGCTGTGTCCTTGGAAGTGTATTTTTGTCTCGTATGCATAGGCTTCTAGGAGCAAAGCGTGGGCGATTTCACGGGGTATGTGATTCCCATTTTAAATGCATTATATAAATCATATTTCGTATTTTTTGTCAATGACATCAAACGTCAGTTGTCGAGTCACATTTGTCATAATGTTTTAACATTATGCTTCATTCTGCAAAATATTGTACTTTTTTCAAGTTTTGTTGGAAAATACGGGAGAAAGAAGACAGCTTTCCACAACCTACGCATTTTTCACTTTTCGACACTCCCAGTAAGCATACAAACTTCTATTTACTGAGGGATTTATTGTGGCTCCGGTCTATGACAATAATATTGAATGGATTACGGTGGACTGATTAAACAACATAATACTTATTACAACATAAAAGACAAGACAACCAAAACAATCTTTACGAACAATAACTATTGTTCTGTACTGATGATGACTTAACTATCAAAACCGATTTAACGTCGTAACTCTTTGATTTTGAGAAAATAGACCAAGTTTCTTTTACCAACTCTGTGTCTTTCTTCGTCGCACCCTGTATAAACTGTGGTTTCCCTTTTTTACTTACGAAAAGTTTAAAGTTGAAAATGCAGTGCTCAGGGGGGTGCCGAAATAAAAAAAAAACATGGTTTTAAAGATTTAAGGTCTAAGATACTCTACCTCAGGGCATTGGGGGGGGGGGGGGGGAGTTACTCGCCTTTGAAAAAGGAAAAACGAGAAAAGAAAAGAACAATTTTCAACTGAGGAGTTTTCTTTCAAAACTGTGTTCATTCACTTCCCATTTTTTGGGAAATGGGTAAAAACGCCTTCCGCTCTCAATGAAATTGCGTGGAATGATTCACGCGACGCTTTCCTTTTTTGATTCGACTCAATTTTTGCGGAAAAATGACCTACATTTTTAAATTTTAGGCGCCTGTTTTCAGATTTTTACGGGAATTGATTTTCGAGGTCTGGTTGAAAAATGTAAAAATAGGAAAAAAACCTTCTTCAGCGACCAAGTGAAAAATGATCTTAATCTGAGAGTTGAAAGTCAGCATAAATGATGATTTTTCACGCAAAAACAGTCGCCTTATTAGTTAAATAAAAATTTTAAAAATCTAAAAAATACGGTGAATAATAATTTCGTGCATTGGATCAAATCGTAACGATCCGCGTCGTTAGACCAGTCTCGACATGTATATTGAGAATGAATTAGTTAGATTGATTCCATTTGCGAATGGTTGGAAGGTGTATTTGGCTGAGAAAATCACCTCTTCCTTTCCCGTTGTGGCAGCCCTCTGTGCACCGGCTGAGTTTCAGAGGAGGAGTCGCCTCTGCCCAGAATTGTAAATTATTGCTACCTATTGGTACAGTAGGCTGACGACACCACTGTTGATACAATTTGAGCTCCAAATGGTATAGTGAGAGGCCTTCTGTTAGATTTTGATGGCAGTAAAAGAACCGGCGAGGTTCTTCCAGTAATTGCGTGAGTATGGGCATAGAATTGGCAACTCGCATCTCGCCCAATCTGGCGTTATTACCTCCTTTGAGAGAAAAAGTGAGAGCAGCGACGTCAGTGGATACGTGTGCTGCGAGAAGCGACGGGTGATTTGTTGTTCTGTTTACGGGCGTCGAAACATCGCAAATCAATATCAACACAAAAGGAGCGCGTTGGAGGCGGAGAAGGGAGAAAAGGCGGCGATATTTTATCTGTACGAGGCCATTGAAGTTACGGGCGAGGATCGAACTACTACGTGACGTCACGTTTCCCATATTATTATGAAGCGGGGGGGACCTACACAAGTACCGGCAGAGCTCCGTCCGAAGCTCCGTCCACGGCATCTCTCCTAGGGAAGCTGTAACGATGGAACAACAATCTTCCCCGAATGTATCCGACTCAATAACGCAGACGTGACTTCAATGAAACGGACACACTGCCTGCGCTTTCCGCATCGATGTTCGATCGGTGTACGTTGATTCGCAACCTGAAGCCATTACCGTGGATTAAAACATCCTATGGCCCAACACTCTAAGCTGCACACTGGTCCACGATCGTCGAAAAGCGCTTAAAACTCGATGTTTACCGTGTTATTGGAGCCGGAAACTTGAACTTTATCACTTTTGCAAGTCTAAAGAGCAGGATTAAGGTAATATAAAAAAACATTTTGACGATTATTTGATTCGTTAAAATAAGAACGACAAATACCGCTTCAGAAAAGTTGAATAAAATAACACCTGACGTGTTGGCCTTAGACTCTTAGTTTTTTTTCTGGACTGACAGTGGTATCCATCAATGATGTGTCCTCCTCACCCTTTGTGTCGGGGTCTCCTTCGTGGCATACCGACTAAAAAACTCCGTTCCTCTCTTCTTTTAGGACTGTCCTGGGACTGCTTTTTGGCATTACTTCAGGACAGTCCCCTTTTTACCCTAGTGAGGGTTCCTCCTGGTCTCCACTACTTCTGCCCTGGCTCATTCCCAGCTTCTGTTCACTACCTTCTCTTTGAGCACCAGGTTAAAATGTTCCATCATAATGTGATTTTGCTTTTTTCCAGGTTATTTTCCAGTCTTTCTAAGCGTGAAAGCAGTGTCTTATCGCTGGAACAATGCTTTCCCATAAAATCAATAATTTTAATGAGAATTTCATCGACATTTGGATCTTTTTCCGCAACATTTTTGTTTCGATTCTGTTTGACACAGTTGGCGTCGGACACAGAAGCCCTTCTCGCTTGTGTAGGCGCGTTGTTTGCCTTTCGATTATTTGAGACCTTCACAGGTTTCCTGGAATGATCCCGCAGTTTTTGTAATTCTTTCGCAACTATACAACCTCGATAATTGGTAGGATGCTGTTTCCCTTAATTTACACATTTGGGTAGCTGATCGGCTGCAAGGGCACAACTTTTCGCATCATGCTTACAAGCGCATTTCACGCACCTCGGGGTTTTTTCACAAAAAGTTTTTGTATGGTTGAACCCCTTGACATTTTTTTGCATTGGTGAATCTGTCGACCAGATTTCCTCAATGGTTCGATGCGAACTACTAATTCTAAAATTGTTTTAATGTCATAAATTTCTTAGCCCGAGCGACACATAATCCGCATCAGAAACGGAAATCCGGTTGGTAATCTAATCTATTCAATACAGAAATAGAAAACCTTTGTCTAATCATTTGCAGAACCTTTTCACGCAAAGTTGAGGGACTCGCTAAGGTCAGTAAAATTACACTGGTTCGGGATACTTATAAATTTAAATACCAACCCAACTTAAAGGTGGATAGAGGTGTAATAGTAACTAAAAATAAAACCTCTTCATCTAATCTAAGCACATATAAACAAAACACGTTGCCACCAATGCTTAGATATGGCCTAGAGGACTTATTTCCGTATATTATGGAGGGTCGTATGTCCTGTTTACAGCTGCCAAATGCTCTAGGGCGAATCGAGTTTGTGTGCAGACTTGGCAGGGACTCAGGGCAGCTCAAGCTAATCACTCAAAGCGCGCGCCTTGATAGACATTGATCGCGCATTAGTGATCTTTGTTCTCAAATGAATTGGTCAAATTAGGTCCTGGAATCAGGATTCCATTGAGGCGTAGCGGATATTTAGACAGCTTCATCCTACGCCGTCCATGATCATTCAATCCACCAAACATTGTGATTGAATGTCCTCCGCATCTCAAAATGTTACAATTCACCCAATAATAACTGAATTAATTATTGAATTGAGATCAAATGAGTAATTATGGAGACGGTTTAACCTCTGGGAGGTTAAATTAAGTATAAGCTGTCGTAAATTCACATATCCAACATGCACTATATTTATCAAGCTATTCCTAAAGAAAATTTCGTTCAAAACATCGTTAAAACAAAACCAATTTTGGTTTGTTTTCAACCCACCTACTTTTGTTATGAACCATTAAAAAAGAAAAAAAACATTTGACTCCCCTCAGAATTTGGTTTTTACGTTTCAAAATGCGTAAAATCAACGAATCAAATTGATAATTTAAAAATAACCGTTTGGAACTTTTCTGCTAAGCCACAGGACCAAATTTGATGAATCTTGAGCCATAAATTTAAAAATTAAGGGGATACCAGTATCTATCTGCGCGTAAACTATCCCGATCTTTACATGGCTTAGGATGTCAAATTTAATTGTGAACTAGAAATAATGAAAATAATTGTACCTTTTAATATGAATCACCTTGTATCGAGCCAACTTATCAATTCTTGAGCTATCAATCATCTCAATTTGAGTCTCTACTCAAATCACAAATTCGAACAATTCATTTGTATATAAAGAATTGATTTCTTGATCGATATCTCTCCTTTTAAGAAACTGTTCCTTTCGTAACACTTTATTATGCATTATAATTCTTTTCAGGATCTTTCTACAACATCCAGGTTCTTTCAAAATCCTTCAAATCCATCGCAGACTCGCACCTCGGGGCACTTTCACCTCAATAGAACCTCAGTGTCGTTCCATTTCCATTTTTCTGAACAGTAGGGGATCAACAATCTCTCCCTCATCCCTTAGGTTAAGAGATTAAAGTCTTAACCAACTTTTTCAAACACAATCTTGGCTGAAAGAGAAGTAATTTGATTTCGGTTTAACGCTCTGATTAACCCTCTTGTCACGGCTGAGCCTTCATTATAATAATCAAGACTCTTTCGGGACCGCGGATAAGAGAGAAGCGACGGTGGTGGTGGGGGTAAAGAGGTTTAGGGAAGGGGAGGGGAGGAAACAATCAAGGTTTTCAACGGGGTTGTTCTTCTTGAGAGGTTTTAACAAAGTAGCGACGTAATTATCTTCCCTGAGGACGAGGAGGGGACCCCCCGGCGTAATTCAGAGGCGCCCAATTATTTGGTCGTTGACGAAAGCATGAAGGCAACCTTGCAACGGAGGAAGAAACCTGTGTTTCGTTTTATGAGGGGAGGGAGGGCACTGCGATACTTCCTCTTTGTGAATTTCTTTAAAGTCTTCGCCGTGTTCTTTCGTTTGTTGCCCTCTAAAAGCTTCACTTTGTGTTAAAATGATGTTAAGTAACGCGCGCGTTACAGGGGCTCCTTTTTGGAGAAAAACAAATTTAACTTAGCGAAGGCGTTTCCCCAATCTAGGAGGGCGGAATCAAACTAGTAGGTACAGTAAGCACTAGTAGGATCAGCCTTTACTCATTAAAATCCCCCTTCCCGACATCAAATTCCAAAAATTAGGATCGAAAAAAAGGAAATCGGTTAAGAGTTTCAGGTTGAGCATCGAGGTTTGACAAAAACACAATTGTCACACACAACGATCGTTTCCTCACGGATTAATGTTGAGTTATTTTTTCCCCCACGTTTCGATCTCCCGAATTCCCAAATTCTAATAGGCCTCCCTCTACTGGGGATTCCTTGCTTCAGAGGGACCTTTCCGAAATCCATATTGTCTCGGGGATAAATCTCCTGATTCTGCTATTGCCGGGAGTAAGCGAAGCAGTAGGAGCTTCTCATACCCTTTTCGTGCTGTATCTAGCATGCATAATGGCCTCCAAGAGGAGGGAGAGCTTGGGTTAGCCTTCCCTTTTGGAAGAAGAACGAGGCGGGCTTTTTTCCACATATTGCTAAAGATCCCTTCTCTTAGACATGAATCGTACATCCTCATAACAGGCTTGGGCAGACTTCTGCAGCTATTTTAAGCACCTCAGAGGGTATTTTGTCGGGTCTGGGGGTTTTCTTGTTTTTCAGGGCTTTCCTTAGTTCCTCTTTAAAGAACAGGAGAGAATCAGCCACTTCCACTGGTAAATAATTGCTGTGCCTTGGAGGGTGAGTTGGGAAGAGTCCATCAACAGTAAGGTTCATCTCTTCTTCATTCATGGGTTTTTGGATCCCGATGTTTTGAGTTTCCCAGTAACTATCTTGTAGCCTCGGCCCCATGTGTCAATGTATACTTCTTCAATGAAAGCTTTACAGGAGTCTGCTTTACTTTTGTTGATTGCATGGTGCAGTCTTTTTCTTGCCTCTGTGTACTCTGTCTGGGTCAATTGCCAGTTTTCTCTTCGTCTGCTCCTCCGGGCTCTACGCCTTACTTGGTTACAGGTCATCCTGAGTTTTGCAAATTCTACATCATATCTGCATTTACATAGTTCCCGTTCAGCTAGTAACCGATTTCCTACCTGTAGGGCTGTTACCATTACCTCACGGTTGATCTTGGCCAAGCCCCATCCGATAACTTTTCTACTGACGTACCTTTGGTGACGTCTCTGCTGGTTTAATGGTTGAAACTGGAAAGTTATGTACTGGTGGTCACTTCCTGTATAATCTTCAATAACCCGCCAATTACTAATTTTCCTGGCAGTGCTTTCTGAGGCAAAGGAAATATCTGGAATAGTTCCACTTTGACCTGGGCGAAAGATGGTTTGTTGCCTTCATTCAGTAGTATCAACCCTGTTCTAGTCACCATTTCTAAGATGAGCCTCCCTCTACTGTCAGGGTCAGGCATGCCCGATTCCAGAGCCCTAGCATTGAAATCGCCTGCCACTATCCTTTCCGCATTTGTTGTTTGAATAGCATCTTCTAGGCCCTACAGATTTGTTTCTAAGTCTCGAATAGACTCAGCTGAAGTAGCAGCTGAAAGTGACTCCTCCAGTTCTTATCCATACATATCTTTCACCACTTCCATGCTTTTCTACCTACAACTGTGTCACTGACCATATGGCAGCAATTCCAAGGTCGTCCACGTACCATTTTTGGTTGGTTTGGTTATGGTGCTGCTCGCTTATGATAGCGACGTCTGTTTGTTTTTCACGTACAATTTGTTGAAGAAGCTCTGAAGTAGTTTCTGAAATTGGTCTGAGCGTGACTGTTCACAATCTCAGGCAAATCATTATTTCTGGCTGTCGAGTTGGCAATGAAGAACGGTAAAAGACCCGGCCATTCTTCTGAAGTGTAGGTGGTTATGACTCCAAATGTCCCGGAGATGAGTCGCGCTGTGGTCACGACGCCGCTAGACGACCGTCATTAATTTCCAAATCGGTATGGAAGGCGTCACATTTCACCGGAGCGCTTTTCATTTGTCACAACCCCGCCGGAAAGCCAGGTAGGATTTTATTAGGTGACTAGAGGCAGCCGGGAATGGGATTGTCGGGAGCTAACAGTCGCGTTTGTTTCGGGCTCGGCGTCCCGGGGAATGACCCATTTACGGCTGTAGAGTTTAGTGCCGTCGGGGGAAAAGAGCTGCTTTATGCTCGCAGATGATATTCATCCGTTTTCTGGGGTCTCCGGCCCGTGAGAGGCGGTAAACAGGGGGGGACCCCGTTTCTCCTTCAAATATGTTAGTTTCAACACCGCATAATTCACGTCGCTCCACCTCACGGGGATTCCGCGCCATTTGTACGGGGGTAGATTCCCATTTGCCATTCAAGTAAATTTCGAGTCTTCACAAATGGAAGGGAGGTTTATTATTCTACGTCAGTGAAGGGTATAGAAATAATTTAAGAAGTTCAAAAAGTACGAACAGTCAAATATGAGTAAATATCAATGAAATTCAGGTATTGCTTTTACTTTACAGACTCTGTTTTTACCACAAGCATCCAAATTATTTTTTCCTCAATCATAATCAACCCTTGTACGTCCTTCTGTCGTATCGTCATTCCCTGCAACCCCTTCAAATTTGATTTCTAGCCATAGGCACATATATTTCAGCCTCGCTCTCTTGTTGAGGAATACAAATTCTTATGTGCAGTCCCCCTCCTTTTATTCCCGGAATCAGTATAAGAAGCTGCTTTTTACCTGGCTTATTCAGGTGGGGCCCACTAATACTGATTCCTTATTCACGAGCATTTATAAAAGTTAAGTTGAATTAGTCCATTTTTTTTTCGCCTTTAATGTATGGAAGATTGACAAAATTATTATTTTTGTTTCGAATCAAGCTCCACCATAACCTAGGTACTGGCAAGTTTTCGTGCAACCCATGATACACCATGTGTAATATAACATATTGATTGACTGGACTCCCCCACGCAACACGGAACTGTGGTTCCACAGCGCTGGGGTATTTTCCAGTAGGTAGTAAATATGGCAAGAATAAGTATTATTTTGTATATACATACGTTTTGTAATATTAATATTTTTATAACATACTTAAATGCTTTGGACATTCATTCATGGAATAAAAAAAATATTCATTCATTCATTAATTCATTGTAATGAGCGAGTTTCTCCCATAGCAAAATTAATGTGGAAATCGGGAAAACTTCGGAAAACCCTCTTGGGGAGCTAAAGACCTCTCTCTGGACTATAGTTAACGTCGAAGAGAGCTAAGATGACAAGCCCACTATCCTCTTTTCCTGGATGAGAGATCAATCTCACGTTAACCCTTGATGAGGCACAACAAGCCTCCTCTTTCAAGCCCCCAGCTACCTTATCATTTCATAAATTTTCCACTGATTTTGGAAAAACGTCTGCCGACTCTCTAAATTCTCTTCAACCCCATTCAGCTCTACCAGAATCCACTTCAACGAAGACTATTATTCGTCCCCTGGACTACCTACGTATAGACTCCCCAGTCAGGAATGCAATGAATCCGTTCGAAAGATGCAATCTGGCTGACTTTTTGCGAAACACCAAGAAAAATGATAATAGAACACTCGTGAATTTCATGAGGAATTCGGGAATAGTCTTACAAAATTGTTCCAAAATTGAAATGTGATCAAGTTTTATAGACATAAAATAATCCAATATAAAGTTCTTAATATGAATATATTAACTTATAATTTAGTTGAAAAAAAAACTGAGTACTTAACTGGTATATGTTACACAATCGTATATATGTAAAGATGAAGTCAGTGAAGGGAGAAAGGGCCCGAGCGGGGCGGAGCGTCTCCCAGGGCAACCGATGTGCTCCCCTCCTCGGGGACTTGGAATATACGATTTTTTGACTTTGCGTATCGTTTCTATACTCCCTCATTGTGTTATTCACCTATTTTTTTTTTTTCAACCTGTATAGCAGTTCCTTTAGACTAGTGTTTAATGTGACGCAACCAATAAAAAGGAAAGAAAAAAAAACGCTAAATGAAAAACGGAGTAGGATAGAACGTTGTCTATATTTCCACGAAAGTAAAGAGTTACACTGTTAAATCGATTTCGACGGTTAGGTCATCATCAGTAACAAACATGAACTGAAAGTACATAACAGAAAGCATATCTTATATAGGATCGAGTGAGAGGAGATTGAATCCTATTGGCTCAAGGAAGTGAATCACCCTTGTTGTCTCTGAAATCCTGAATATTTTATCGAATAAAAGAGCAGGATTTCAGGGTGATTCCGCCTTTGCAACTTATCTGAATGAATCCAATCATAGTTTCAGTTTTGATCCGACAAACAGGCAATATGTAGAATTTCCTCACTTTTGCCCAAAGGGAGGTATGTTGGATGTGCTAGAAAAATTCGAAATTGTCAAAAGTGATAGGTCAGGAAAATGTTTAAATGATGTCATTCCTCAAAATATTTCTCCATTATTGGGTTCTTTCTTGTTTGGTTCCGCCTCTCCATAATGATACTGTTTGTACCCCTTTCACTTTGTAAGCCTTGAGTGGCATTGGTTGGTCCACCCCTCCCCTTTCACTTCCTTCAGTCAATAGGGTTCAATCTCCTCTCACTCGATCCTATATAAGATATGCTTTCTGTGATGTACTTTCAGTTCATGTTTGTTACTGATGATGACTTAACCGTCAAATCGATTTAACAGTGTAACTCTTTACTTTCGTGGAAATATAGACAACGTTCTATCCTACTCCGTCTTTATTTGAAATGAGCTTTTCACAACTTCATCGCGAGTGACTTAGTCCGTAAAAAAAACGCTGTCACTTCTCAAAACGAAAGCGTTTTGTTAGTGATTGCCTGTTTTTATAGTACAAAGTACAGTCACCGTATTTTATGTTCTCCCCTCCGCAAACTATTGTTAGTTTCGTTGTCTGGAAGCTCGGTGTTGCCGTGACCCCGAGGTAATGAATAGCGGTGTTTCAGATCTTCAGCGTCTGGTCGGGTTCAAGGGAGACCGCTGACCGCCGAGGTGACGCGCTCCGCTTGTTCCACGCGGGATCCAGTTACGAGTTGTAGGTACCTACTCCAGTTACTTAACCGACTCATACCAGTACGCGGGGAACCTCCCTATGCCGGTTCTAACAAGAGATTTCAGGTCGTATAGTTCCAGATTAAATCTAACTCCCTTTTTGATTCACTCAGATTCCAGGGAATTTTGCCTTGAGCATGTGTGAAAGAACAATGGACCAAACCAAAACCTACTCATTCTTCAAAAACATCGCCAAAATCGGTGGACGGATGGTGTCTGATTATTCTGATCATCTAAAGCAGGGGTGCTCAAACGGTCGATCGAGAGTGCCTCGAGAAGAAACAATTTTTTAATAAGTAGGTAACTAAACTACAAAAATTTATTACGTAATAACACTGCTTGCAGCAAAAGGCGGCTTTATCAATGGAACACGCGGTACTTGTTGAAAAAACCGCGTTGTTTCTAGACTATACCAGCTACCAATATATAAACTGTTGTGCATTACAACCGAAGGAGCTCCAGCAATGACTGGAAACAAGAACGGTTTTGTGGCATTGTGTCAAGCTAATGAAGAATTCCCTTCTTTTTTTTTCATTCCATAGCATTATACATCAACAACTTTTGTGTTCAAAAGTTTTAAACACGGAGGAAATTATGGGCATTGCAACAAAAATTGTGAATTCCATCCGTGCACGTAGCTTGCAACGGCGGCTCTTTAAGTTGCAGTTGGAAGATATAGTCCAGTCATCTGGTGGTTTGAGCTTGCCAAAATTCCCAACTTTCCGCAAATTTGCTGGGTTGTTTCTGCCCCCCCCCCCCCCCCCCCAGGGGTGCTACACCTCATTTTGCGGACAAATTAACCTTGTGCTAACATCAGGGGGGCCCTAAAACCGCGATTTTCTCGGACTTGTTTCAGTTTTTCCGCTATAACTCGAAAACTACGCACCCTAGCGAGAAAACCACTCTATTATAAAATAAAGTAGACAACATTTTCTACGAAATGATTTACTCACACATAATTTTTCACCAAGCTATCATCGAGATATAGGGGCTCAAAGATTGGCAAATTTTCCCAATCTGGCAAAAATCAGCAGAAATCACTCTTTTTCGCCAAGTTTATTGTAATTAACGAACTTGATGATGATATTATAATTTATTTTCATATTTTGTGTTGTTATGCTACATCTCCTCCCCCTTCATAGCCTAGCTTCTTCACGCCCCCCCCCCCTCCCACCCCAACCAGCAATAACAGCCAGAAATGTAGGAATTAAGAATATGACACTGATGTATCTTGAAATCTTTTCAATTGCTTAAAACTCGAGTTTAATTGGTTAAAACTCGAGTTTAATTCGTTAAAACCCGAGTTTAATTCGTTAAACTCGGGTTTTTCGGCCTCCCTGAAGTTAGCACAAGGTTAATTTGTCCGCAAAATGAGGTGTAGCACCCCTGGGGGGGGGGGGTAGAAACAACCAAGCAAATTTGCGGAAAGTTGGGTATTTTTGCAAGCCCCCCCCCCCCCCCCCCCCCGATTTTGCCACCAGATGACTGGGCTAAAACGGCGGAGTCAGCTGAAAACACTGATTTAGTTCTTCACGCGGACGTCAGATGGTTGAGTCGCAGAAAATTCCTAAAATGTTTCAAGAAATTGTTGCCCGAAATAACAGCTTTTCTAGACGAAAGAGGTGATGACACTGAGATGTTGAAAAACTAAAAATGGCTGACTGATTTCCCTAGTTTTCCGTTTTTTTAAAATTATTTTATTTTTTTTTTAAATCAAAATGTGATATTCTCATAGGACATTAAACAAGCTTGTGCTTTGACATGCTCGTGTTTGTTTAATGAGTGTTTGAGCGAGTATCTGGAATGAACTTGGCTCATCCCAGTACTGTCGATAGTTTTTTAATTTTCGCTGACATAGATACCTTTCAAATTTGACGATTGGTATCAAAATGTAACATGAAATTAAAAAAAAAGCAATTATCACGTCATATTACAAATACAACACTGCTGAAGAAAATATCACACTTTGAGAACATATTGGAAGGTCGTATAGTCTTGATGGAAGCGTTTCAAAAAGACTCGGTCTGATTGAATTGGAAAACCTCACCCGTTCCAGAATCATTTGCTTCATGAAATGGGACTGCCAGAAAGAACGAAAAAAAGAAGAGCAAGACACGAGGTAAAGTAGGTTCTTACAACTTACAGTGTTGTTTGGTTAGTTTGAGAAACGCTCTAGAAAAATTCCGTGTCGGGAAGGAGATAACCGCCCGCCCTTCTGCTCCTTCTCAAGGAAGCGACCTCTCTCCGTCGGCAAACAGATCATATTTCACCGCCGTCATTCGTGCGGGGGAAGATGGCTGAGGACGTGGTGAAAAGATAGTCAACACGACTCTCATCGACCGCTTTCAGATTATCTGCTGGAAAACGAACGTCCAAACGACCCCCAAACGGGTTCAACTTCTTCTTTCAACCCTTATTGCACCCCGGTATGTCTCGCTATGTCTGCGGTTTATAGTTCGGTGGGTGAATAAATACGTTCAATTACTAGCAAGTAATGGAAGATATCTGTATAAATAAGCCACATTGCACCAATTCAAGAAATACTCTTGAAACCATGATATAAAATGATTTACCAAACCAGTCGTCGTATTTATGCATCCATTGCTTTTATTACTGCAATATTGATGGCCGCCTTCAACAGGAGCAATCAGCTGTTATCAAATGATAAGGACTCAAGTTCTAGTTGATTGTTGCATAAGACTACTATGATCCTCATAGTAGAGTTGAAAAATTTCTCATAATATGATATTTTCCACTGGGAAATAACCCCCCAAAAAAAGTTAGAGGGATGTTGAGGGGGGGGGGGGGTATGGACTTATTCAGAATGGAGAATATGGACTTAATACTTATGTACTTTATTATATGGAGGCAGAACACGGACTTTTTTTGAAGAACTTTCCATGAGGAATCGAATGAACCCCTCCCCAGGTCTGTAACTCAAACCATTCCCGACTTATGGCATGATCTTATGCTGCCAACATTTGCATCCACATTCACTACATCACTAGTTTACTGCGAATGTGGATACTGGAGTGAACTCCTAAAAGGGTTTATAGCCTGTACACGGGTTGAAGCATTCTGATATGCATGAAACGCTGCTAATTCTTTCACTGAGGTTTATTATTCAATTTCATTCATTTGGCTTGCATTCATGATTTGAATTTCTACTAAGATTTGGAGTGTGCGTGTTTCACAGGTGATGGAGCGATTATTGAATTCCAGGAGATATGCATAGAGCACGTAAATCGGTTCTGAACCAAAATACCTATTTGTATTTATCAGTTGATCATTTTTGTGTGCCTCCTGAAATTCAATAATCGCTCTATCACCTGTGAAACACGCACACTCCAAAGCTTAGTAGAAATTCAAATCAAATGCAAACCAAATGAATGAAATTGAAAAAGAACCCCAGTGATTTTAATTACGTACAAAAACTAATGTACTAGTTGTGGGTATTCTAAAACGTATATTTTGAAGGTTTAAACCATCATTATTTAGTTTATTTTCACTTTAAAAATTGTTAGGGAGCAGCTTACCTCTCACTATTCGCATCTCAGTCGGAATAAAGGCATTTCCAGGAAAGGGCGTCGAGGCGGCGGTTCTAACGGTGTATTTCACGGAATCATGGAAATGAGACCCTCCAGGGCTGGTCGTCCTTTTCCCCCCTGAAATCCAATTTCCCCCCGACTAATCAAAAGGGTTTACCTGTGGGATCAGTGAGAAATGTGGATGTGTCACGAGAGCCCTCGGAACGGAAGCGCCGGGGATGAAGGGTTCAGCCCGCGAATTGGATGGCGCGAAAGAATCTAATACCGCGGGCGGAGTCGCTCAAACGAAAGCGGATAGGCCTCGTAACTTGATTTCATACGATACAACAGTAGATTCCATTTCGATTGTGACTCCGCGACCGAGCCGAATAAACGGCCAAAAAAGTTTTGACTGACCGAAGATGACCAGTGAATCCGGAGATTCAGACTTACTTTATAGATTCCTCCTGGTGATGGTAACCGCAACATAATTCGTTAATTTAACCTTCTAATAAATGTGTCAAGACCCCTAAGACCAACTCTTCGAATGGAGTTCTAAATGGAAAATTAAAATCAACCCTAACAAAACAACGCTGGTCTGTTTAACTAGTAGAAAAACAGGACCATTATACGATCTCCGTTTAAACAATGAATCAGTGGAAAGAAACTGGGTACTGTCAGATACCTGGGCATTATTCTAGATGCAAAATTGAATTGGCTCTCTCACATCAAAAACAAGGTGGCCAGTCTTCGCTATCGCACCCGAACGTGGACATTCCAAATTACCAAAAGAACTACGGCAATGTCAGACTGCCACAACAATTTTAAAATTAAGTAATTACCTCCTTTTTTTACCAAGCTTATTATTGTAGTGTATCACTGCTTGGGAATCCACCGACTTGTTCAGTGGCTGCGCAACTTCTGGTTTTACCGTTTAAGCAGAATGGGGAGATCAAGAATTTCAGAAGAGGAGAGACTAAGAAGAAAACGAGTTTTCGAGATTTATTTTTCTTTATAGTTTCATATTTCGGTTAATGCGCTTAGCTACATGGGGCTTTGGAACCTCCATAAAGTCAGGAATGAGACAATTACATCTCTCCTGTTTGATTCAACACAAATTTTCATTTTCGTTACCAAGCTTTTTTCTTAGCGTGATTGGTTATCGTGATTTCATTTTTTACTTCAAGTAAGTAGGAGTTAAATGATTTGGGAAACTTTGAAGGCTGATAGATGAGGGACTGCCTACAAGTAGTATAATATGCTGCTAAATATTATCTAAGTTTTCGTAGTTTGATTGTTGTTGAAAAACTTTTTCACATTAATTAAATGATATAAAAACAATTTTTCCAAATACAATGCCATTTTTTCCTCTTACGTACCAACCGGAGAGAAAAAATATTAGTGCAACGGAATGAAATTTATCGATATTGTAATGAAAATTAACATTTTCGTGTGTCCCAATTCACATTGACTAGGACGCGAATTTCAAATTCAAATTTTGGACTTTTAAAATGGATTTATGAGCTGCCTTGCGCTTTCTGCCTTAGGGGGCATGACTAAAATTCATATTAAAAATTCAAGAAATTTTGACAACTTTTTTTATGAAAATGTTTTCTGATTGAAATTTTCCCTAGTTTAGGAATTACCCAGGTGAACTCTGAAGTGCTACCTAGGTAACTTACTGCCGGGTAATAAAAGAAGGGAATAAAATGAGATTTGGAGTTCACAGCCTGATAGAAGTGATTAATCAAAAATCGAATCATAGTGATCTTTGAAGCAATTTCTGCCACTGACGAAGCAAAGTCTCACCTCGCACTTCAAACAATGCATTTTAGCCCTTTGTGGTCTAATTGGGTAAATTTCCATATCCATCCGTCTTGATAGAGTCAGAAGGTCAAGAGGTTTTTGGTTTTTTGGACAAAAAGATGGTGAGACGCCTGATCCTCGTCTTTTTGGATTTAAGATTCTTCCAACTCTGCTTCTTCTTCTTTTTACGAGACATTCAGCAACCTCTCGCCTGAACGTTTTGAGAATCATGCTCATCCACTAAGTGGCTGAAGTTATTCAGGTACCATCTAAAACAGGAGTCTCCAAACCACGGCCCGCGGAAGGACTTGGTCTGGCCCGACGCCCGCGGAAAAAATCGAAAAAATTGGGCTACCGCCAAAACGTCATGACTTCAAGGGAATCAAGAGTTTTCCCAGACAATTGAAAACAATTTTTGGTTCAACGCATTTTTGCAAACAAACCTTTTCAAAAATGATAAATGTCAAATCCAAATATAGAGGCATACTTTCAGAAGAACACTTAAAAAATTTGCTTATGGTTGGAACTACAAACTTTGATCCAAAGTGGAAAGACATTGTAAGCAAAAAACAATTGCACACATCACTATCACATTAGATTGCAAAAACTATCACATTAGATAGTTTTTCCAAAAAAACTTTTTTGAATATAATAATTTTAAATAAATAAATCGATGGGTTGGAGGTAAAAGTACCCAAGTCACAATAGTCAGAATTGTGGGAAATTCAAATTTAAATTTTAGATGGTTGCAATAAATTACATGTTTTCCAGAAGAAATTGGAAAAATCAAAATTTTTAAGTTATAAACTGGGTTCGGAAGTGATGTAGTTTTCAATGCCAAAAGATGAACAATCTTCGGAATTTGATTTTTCCATTCCTGAAAATTCAATTGTTAATATTTTTTATTGAACAACGAAAAAGTAATAGTGGAATTTCAAATATACAACCACTAAAAACTAATTTTTCATCCCTAAACTTAGCGTAATTTTGAATTTGTCAAACCCGTGTAGGAGTGATAACATTATGATACGGCCCTTCTGACAAATAGTTTGGAGACCTGATCTAAGTGATTTCAGTGGCGTCTTATGGAAGGAGACTAACATTCCCCCTTTATTGTGACCTACCAATTAGAAAGTTTCAGATATCTCGGGGAAATGCAGCCTAATTAGGATCCTTCCTACAAAGCCTACTTCCTGGATATTGTGAATCATGTTACTCTGCTTTACTGCAGAGAAAACAGAATTGTAACTCCTTCAGGTTACCAAGGAACAATATTGTTCTATAGACTTAGTGACTGCTAGTTTCGTTGATAGGCTAATTTGAGCGCACAAGGCCCACTGTTGCTTTGCAGCAACAAGTACCCCAACGTTCTGAGAACTGCCCAGTGTTTCATTGAAGCAAAATGACTAAATGCGATCATGACAACTATACAATCCACAAAAGCACTTTTTTCAAATCATATTCAGGTAATATGAACCTCAATCACAATAGAAAAATTAGAAGCTGGTCGCTAGAAAGAAAAATAATCATGAAAAACGTCACCCAAACCAATCCTCTCAGCCGAACACCTTCTTCATCATCATGGCTGTAAATGATACTGTTTATCAACTATCGATTCTTCTAATAGCAACAAATATGGCAACACTGGGTAGCAGAGATCCTGATAAGGATTTTCCAACCTACCTGCTCCGAGCAGGTTCAAGGTAAGGCAGTGTAGGGCACTTGCTGCTCGGAACCACTCCGGTGTACACATAAAACTACACTAGGTTGGAAAATTCTGGAAGTCCCAGAGCAACCTTACCCTTGAACGTGAAATCTTCCTCACCTCGCATGGCTTTATTTTTCCCATATTCCACAATTTTCAAATGATCCTTAAACACTGGAGTATTACTAAATACCGTTTAAACCTTTAAAAATCATTGGCGTCGTACTGCTCAACGGTTCTTTCGAAATATTCCCCATTCCTAAGGACTTCTCGATCAATAATTAGCTCCTCGGCTAAAATATCTAGGATCTCCGTGTCCGACAAAGAATTTTCTCTTGAGCATTTCACCAATGAATTCCAAGAGCTCCATCGTAAACCAACCCACAAAACAACAAAAATGAAATGAGGAAGGTTAGACATTAGAGGAGGTTACCCCCAGGTTTCCTACTGAGTGCAAGTTGCTCCGGCCTCAGGCTGGAGTAGCCTGGGGGATTCCCGAGCAAGTTCCCTGGCCGGTTGGAGTTCAGTGCAAGATGCCCTGAAGTTGCACTGGTGGCGGTTGGAAAACGCGTCATCCTGCTTCCTCGTTAGTGCGCCTGCTCACTTCAAATGGTGTAGCTCGGAGCAAGCGGATGGAAAATCCTTAATAGGTCTCAGGAAAACCTTACCAACGTCGTAACTCTCCCCGCTCTTTTTCAAAAAATCATCAAGTTGATGTAGCTTTAAAGCAACACTGGGTTCTTAAGGGTTCACAGTTCAGAATTTACTCTCAGAAAAAAATGAAACGTAAAAATTCCCCTCTGTGAGAAAACAAATCGATTGTTATAATCGGCAACGGTCCTCCAGCTCCTTGTCAGGTAGAGATGCCCGTCCCAGTGAGGCCACCCCCAATTTAACCAACTTCTCCCTCAATATAACATTTCCACGGGACGAACCAGACGAGAGGCTTCTTCTCCCCCTCAGCTGGGACGATCCCTCCACTTCAAAAGGGGGAAAATTCTGAGAGATCCCAGCTCCGTTCCCCCTTTTCAGAAGGATTTCGAAGAAAATTAATTCAGCTCCGGTTTTTGAATGGGTTCGTAATTGGATTATTTTGTCCGGAGATTTTGTATATCCCGGCGTATGTTATTCATTTCGAACTCATTCTAGGGCGGATGTGCTCTTGACAACAGAAAAGTAACTGCTCCATAATTGGGCTCTTGAAGACGGTTCCGTCCACTTGTGTCGGATTTATCAAACTTGAAATTCCCTTTACCGTTCTCCGTATTATAATGAATTCTTTTAACATTGCTCAATTATGTATGATAGGCGCCTCTCACGTTTGTCTGTATCGAATCGAGAGTCGAGTACAAGAAGGTTCAAGCGTTTCCTTTGTAGTTCATACTATCAGGGAGTTTCGGAGAAAACTCATCCAAATCAAATCGTTCACTTTGTTTCTTGAATTCAGTGTTGCTTTCCTGGTGGGTGTGCCCTGATCGTTAACAGAATGATCGAACTTATAACCCCCATTTCTGACCGCAATTTTTTTCAACATTCTCAAACAACCATCTCAAAAATGACTATAGGGGAATGTGGTGGAGGATCGGTGGTCACTTGTGGTGTGCCTCAGGGCACTGTGTTAGGCCCCATGTTATTCTTACTGTATATCAATGAGCTGATAAACCTTGATATAGAGGGCAAGTTATTTGGTTTTGCGGATGATACTGCCGTTATTCGGAGTAAAAATTACCATGAGTTAGTTAGTCTCATCAACCATGATATTGGTTTATTATTCAATAATAAACCATTGTAATCGCTCTTGAAAAAAAAAAAAAAAAAAAAAAAAAATTTCCACCCCCCCCCCCCCCCCCCCCCTGAAAATTTCACGGTTTACGTTTCAAAGGGTGTAGAATCCGAATCTGCAATAAAAATATTTTCCGTCCGCCGTACGTCGTACGCCGTACGCACAATTTCTCCCAAACGGCTGGAGCAAAAAATCTGAAATTTTCAGGAAAAATCAATATTGGTCCGACAACGCCCCAATTCTTTAGTCAGCACTCTCACTTAATTTAAAGTGCCCTTTAAGGGTTGTCAAAGTTTTGTAAAATCCCTAAAAACCTCAAAAAAAGTCAGGGCGGCCTAAATTTGGACTCTTCTTGAAGAAATTTCCATGACTAATCGAATGAGCCCTTCCCCAGGTTCGTAGCTCAAACCATTCCCGATATACGGCCCGATTTATGGTGCCAACATTTGCATCCACATTCACTACATCACTAGTCGCTTTGTACGAAACAAAAGTTGTCAAAATACCCACCTAGAATAGTGTGACTTTAAAATATAATTAAAATCAACGAATACAACCAGATAAAATAAAACTCCTACATACGCCTCACTCGTTCATAATCACAAAGCATTTTGCAGTTGAATTAAACTTGTTTCCAAAACAATGTGACTAGTTCAGTTAGGTTGTAACCTGCCGATTTCATTCATGTATTTAGGTTTTTAGGCCATTTTTTACTGGTTCTATTTTGAAATTTATCAAATTTGTTTTTTTTTCTTACAGGTAAGACATGGCTGGCTGACGCAGAAGTAAATTATCTAAGCTTTGCAGTGGTAAGAATTTCTCATTAGAAAAAAATACGATACTAGTTTGTTAATTACTCAGCTTCACAGAATTGTTTTCATTCAGTGCAAGTTCAATATTTTAGAAAAACCTCGGACGGTTCCGCCCGTGTTAATCGTCCCTCTTCGAGTTGAACAAACGTTGGCATAATCCGAGGTTGACAAATGACTTGTTAGTAATAAAGGAAGTTTTGACGTCCATTATCCCCGACTTTTGATGAGGGTGTTGTTTCATTCATCTCCGTTCTGTCATTGTTTCTATACGAAGTCGGCTCGTGGTAGCCCGATCAATGTCGCGGAACGAGATGAGCTGCCTTGAAAAACTCTTCTCCGACAGTTCTTTCAGCGAGAGGAACCTTCGTTCGGAAGAACAACCAATAATACTTGAATAAATAACAGTTAAGGAGATGTACGTTCAGCACAGAGCTCCTTCCCTCAGTGGAGGCCAAGCCCCTCTGTGCCCCACTTCGACCGATTATTGAAATTCGGAGCTGATTGACGGTGTCCAAGGATCTGTCACTCGTATCATAGTTCTACCACAACTTCAATCAGTCATTTACATTTCATAAGTCATTATAAAGAAGATACCTAACGGTTAATTATTTTTTAAACTCCCATTATCAACTTTTCTCGACTGCTAAGTCTTGACGACAGTCTGTGAAATGAAAGCTGTCTTTGACAGCAGTGAAATGATAAAATCGAAATTTAAAAAATATGACATTTTTTGAGACGAATGAGCTCGAATTGGTCTGGGACAATCAATCAATCCGACAATCAATCCGATATATAAAATTTCCGTGTCACAATTTTAGTTAGCGAACTTCTCCGAAACGGCTTTACCGATTTTAACCAAATTTTATAAACGTGTTCAGTAGGTCTGAGAATCGGCTACTATCTATTTTTCATACCCCTAAATGATAAGGGTCGTTCACCCTTAACATTTTTTTTTTTTTCAATTTTTGGACGAAATCTTGTTCTCATTTGTTTATAATGTGGCATTAAAAAATACATACAACCCTACATTTTTACTTTCTTTATCAACAACCCCTATTTTATAGCCATTTTAGTAATTTAATCATTATCATCTCGCTCGATAACTGATCAATTATAGTGTTTTCAACTGTACTTCGAATAAAATTGCCCTTCGATTATAGCGAATCTATATTTTCTTATTGAAATAAACATTTATTATTATTATTAACGTTTAATTCTGATATATGCTTCGTGTTACCAGATTCTTAAAATTTGGCGCGCCTTTACCGGTGAGTGAAATGCCACACTAGACCGGTGTCACTACATGTTTCTAGTTCGAGCACAGATATTGTGGGATAATCATAAAGATTCCATGACTGATGATATAATGCAACGATCTAACGATAAAACTCACCGACGCTAGGTACAATGGAACATTGATTGCTATTGAGGATATTTGCATTGTCATTACCTACTTACCACTCACTGATTTCTGTATGAATTCGCCATATAAACTAGAAATAATTTATAAGGCAAAACAACGTTCGTCGGGTAAGCTAGTTTCTAATAAAAACCTCGAAGACTCACGTTTTTGACAAGTTTTGGGCCATGGCACATATGCGGGCGGAGCGATCGGGGTTTGGCAGGTGTTAAGAATCGGTGATTGCAAAAAGGGAACATGCCCATAAGACAAAATGTTTACATTAGGCGCTAAAACGCGTTTGACTAGAATTTAGGAGACAATAAAAATTTGAAAAATAAACCTTGCAATTACAGCACAGATGTGCAGAATGATCTCAAAAACTAGAATTCGAAAGTATTCGAAAAATTCCAAAATCAAGATGGCTTTTACAACACACGTTCCTAATACGTTCAATAATTATAAGACTTATAAGCGTAATTATACCTTGAAGTTTGTACTCCGTAATTATAGGCCGCTCCCGACCCTCCGCCTAAGTAAACAGCTCAAACTCTTAACGTGTCGACATGTAGGTTCCCCCGGAACGTGAAAAGTTTCGTCTCAAGTTCTCCCGTTCACTAATTTCCCTTTGGAAAACATGCAATAACTCACTGAAGCCTTCGGTAGCATCAATCACGGTGTTGGTTTCACGAAACCGATGAAAGTAATTAGTTTGGAATGATGTTGGCAAGCGTTTCCCCGTGAAGCGACCGAATGTTCCCCTCAAGTCTGTGGTCTTAACGTGATCGAAACCTTCACTTTCCTCACCGCTACGCGTGTTTTAATGAGTAATCGGTAAATGCTGCATATTATTACAGAAAGATTGGTTATTTATTTCTGTATTACTAAATACCTGTTATCAGAATTTGGCTTCCATGAAAGTCACTGGTTAACAGTGGCGGCACCTGCCTTGAAATCCCAGGGGTGCATCGCGACCGTAAAGGAGAACCATGAAGAGAATGTGAGACAAAAATGTGCTTTTCTCAGCCATACAAAAATTTCAACTACCAATGCAACTATGCAAAGGAGATCTATCTTGTCTGCTTTCTTGGCTTAAAATTGTGAAACAGCCGACTCAATCCTACTGTTCAGATGTATCTAAAATGGTTCAGTATTTTGATCATTACCTCTTGAAAACCACCCTTGACTCGTATTCGAGGACCCACAGGTAACGGGAACCGTACCGTGGCTTAAGCGCCGCTGTTTGTTACCTCATTGTCCGTTAAACCTGAAACCATATCTATTTCTGAAAACCCCGTTCCTATGTGAAAATATTTTAAGCCTTTGATGGACTCCGAATTCCCCTAGCTGCTTCGCACCGTTCGTTTTTCCCAAGCCACCCTTTTTCTGGCGAACGGTCAGTCACCCGTAGTCTCCCCCCTAGCACCCTGGGGTTCCCTGGGGTAGTTGTAACCTCCATCCCTGATTGGTTTCTACTATCCCCCTCTCTCTGCTCCCCGCGATTCCCCACGCTAAACTTTCTTCACTTCCCCTCTAAACAAAATTTTCCCATTTTTGTTTAACAGAATCTGTACTCAGTTCTCTCCTTCGTTTTAGCCGGCTCTTACACTCTTGTTAACTTGGCTCTCCTGGGACCTCCCTAATATTGGCTGGGATCCCTGTATAGTTATCACTTATCAAACTTGACTGACTTCATATCATAGTTATCAAAGTGACTTCATTTTCCTAACTAAGTAGTGGCAAAGCAGCATATTTTGTGATATTGTTGGCTACCCGCGAAACCTCAACTTTGGCAGAAGCGCCCTAAGGTTTTATTCAACAACACCTTTATTTATTTGATTGGTTCACTGTATCGACGAATACGAATTGAATTATGTATTTCCATACTCGTTCATTGAGCATGTACGCATTCATTTGAAATACAGCCTCCATCAGTTAACTGCACAACCGTTTATATCTTCCTTGGGTTCACCTTAACACCTACCTTTGAAGAAAGTTTCTCAAGTTAAGTTAGTTAAGTTTAGTTAGCAGCCAGACACAAGAGATTCCACTTGATTCGATGGTTGTAAACAGCATGGATTTCAAATAACCTGCTCCAAACTGTTTTCACAGTTTCTTCGGTTGGTACAGCGACAGCCGAAAGCTCTATAACCTTTAGATGGGGATTAGTTAATTTTTTGCAGACCTAAAGAGAGGTGTGCCCTGGAGGGTGCATCAGGAACTGACGGCTTTAACAGGGGGTTAAAATATTTTCTTTCCGTCGGTTACAAAAGTTCATTAATTATTGAAAATAATAAATCTCATGAATCTCATCTGGATCCTCTCCCAAAAAAACGTGTTCACCTCCCATTGATTTTTTCAAAATTGACATTCAAAGGCAAATTATCATAAAACTAAACAAAGTCAACCAATTAACATATCAACTGATACACCTGGTGGACAGTGCAGTTAACAAAAATAAGATATGCAAAGCCATCAGCAAGCAGAAAAAGATGATCTTGATGATGTTGACGACGATTCTAATGAATTCGAAGAATGTCAAATACTAAAGAGATAAAACTAAGAAAATACATGCTGAAGAAGCCCACGTTGCATGGGTGAAACGTACAACTATCGAAATCCATGACAATGAAGATTTTTTGAAGAGCTCCAACAACCTGAAATATTTGTCTTATTGTGTACCACTCTGTATAAATATATATTCGTACTTTTATTTATTACATTATAAGTTAAACAATAGGTTCTGAGTAATTTTATTGATTCCTGCATGAATATATATTCACACTTCTGTTTATTACAAAGCCCCAGTGACGTCGTAAAAAGATATTATTGCGGATAAGCTTTCAGACAGCTTTAGAAAATAATTTGGAGACTTGCCGAGGCGTTTGCCTGGAGATCAGATGAAGTCATAAATATGGATACCTCCAACCCCACCCCCACTCAACCCTTTTTACTCACTTCATATTCTCTCGAACGGCCTCGAATATTCATCAATTCCTGGGAAACCTCCCATTTGGAGTTGGCGGAAAAAGCCGCCGAAATGGGGACGTTTTCCCGAGTTTTCACCGAGATTTTTCAGGTGAATACTGAGGTGACTTCCAACTGTTGAGTTCTCATTAAAAAGTCCATCAATTAATTCACTCCTGGAGCTGGAGCTTTCATCGAAGTATAATGCATTATACTTTGATGACATACCTACAGTGAATATTGGAAAAGCTCCATTGGCCATCATCTTTGACGTTTTGATTTGCATACGACAGCAAGAGGAGATATAGGAATTTTAAACCTGAAAGAAAAAGGAAACAAGACCATGGATATAATCGTAGTGTCGGTAAATGACGGTCAAATTACATGGCTCGTCAGAATTAGAAACACCACTAATCACAAATCCAAAATTGTGAAAGCGAGTAAAATACTAAATCTAAGCGACTAAATGATTATGTTTACATAAATATAGAGACCTCTGTTGGAATAATTAATGAAATTAAATGGCAAATCAGTATCCATATGTAACAGGTGTGTGATGGATATGGTTAGTTGGCCCTTCCCGATTTTAGAATCCATCGCCTTTGGAGATGAATGAGATGGATTCAAGCGTCTGGGTCATCCTCTGAGCGTGGCGGAGCATTGCTACCGCATCCCCCTCAATGGAAGGGGCAACTATACCATTCAATCACCTCGCAGGTGCTGGGATAAAAGTACATGGTCATTCAGCGTTAGAAACACCACAATCCAACAAAATTCGAAAATGTGAAAATCTATTAAAATACTAAATCTACCAGACTGAATGCCTATGACTGGATAAAGGTAGGCATTTCTGTGGACAAAATTAATGAAATTGAATAACACCATAGGGTGGTGTTATCCATATGTAACAGGATGAAATCCATACGAGGGCACATCACAATCCAATAGAATTCAAAAATTGTGGAAGCTAGTGAAATACTGAATCTAAGCGACTGAATGCATTCATGCATGACATAGTAATGACTGTATGAGGGTTGGTATCTTTATACAGACATTATTTTTTAATTTGTTTTATTTCAACAAGTGATAAACTTATTAGCAACATTATTCTAATACATACTTGACGTACATTAAGAAATCTAAGATACATCACTTAGTCCTTATTGTCCTGATATTTGCACTTTATGATGCTCACACTAAGTGAATGGCTTTGTGTCTCTTCAGTCTTCTAAGCAGATCCTCTGTGTTGAGAAGCTGGACGACATCCTCATTTACATGATCTTGTAGCCTCAAGAGGCGATGCATGGCTTGGCTTTGAATGACCTCATTGACAGATTCAATCTGCAGTTCGTATTGAAGTCTGTCATTTCTAAAATATGTGTATGCATCTACGCAATTTCTTAGGACATCATTCTGAAAGCGATGAATAATGTCACAGTTGCTCTGGGCCGTGCACCCCCACAGTTGCGCACCTTAAGTCCAGACAGGCTTTAGGACTTGCTTGTACAGTATCAACTTATTGTGGACTGACAGTTTTGACCGTCGGCCCATCAGCCAGTACATTTTTCTGAATTTGATCACAAGCTCAGCTTTTTTTTCTTGACGTGGGACTTCCACCTTAGTTTGGTATCCAGTGTCATTCCAAGGTATTTCGCTTCATTAGCATATGGTGTTGCCTTGTGATGGAGAAAGGCTGGCGCATAGTTGATCCTTTTATTAGTGAAATCGACCTGCATTGACTTTATCTCATTCATTCTGACTCTCCATCTCACTGTCCAGTCATGAATGCGGGAGATAGAACTCTTCAACTCGGTAATTCATTCAATGTTTGTTTCCCCAGTCACTATAATTACAGTATCATCCGCAAACGTAGCTAGGGTATCACCTTCAGTTTCGGGTAAGTCAGAGGTGTAAAGCAGGTACAGTAGGAGCCCCAGTACGCTGCCTTGCAGGACTCCAGCTTCTATCGTTTTTGGCTCTGAAAAGGCACCATCCTGTTTCATACAAAAATATCTACTGGATATGTAGGACTGCAAGAGTGTAGCATAACGCTCTCGTATTTTACTAAGCTTGTTAATAAGACCTTCTTGCCAAACTTCGTCAAATGCCCGAGTCACATCAAGGAAGATAAAGAGAAAATTAATGAGATAAAATAACACATCTATACATCATACCTAACAGGAGCTGAAATCCTAGTACGACGTACATCAGAATTTGAAGCTCCACAATCCAATAGAATTCGAACATTTTGAAAGCGAGTACAATCTAATAAATAAAGACTGTTGATAATATTTAGGTTTATGTCGCCGCTTTTTGTGTATACACTTCAAATGCATTTTGGATATATATTTGGGTTAAGAAGTTGACCGAGGACCGTCTTCCAAATTATTTAGCCAAAAAGTGCATTGAGTTAAATATGTACTGGGCGAGAGAGTGGGAAGTCTTGAAGGGTAAGTACGATATTCCCTTGACTCCACAGGCAGACCTCAGTGTGTGGAAAGACTTGATGGAGAAAAGTTTGGAAATTATTAGTGGAATAATGTATGCCAATTTTGAAGAAAAAATGAGACGGTCACAAAATCACCCACAGTACTTAGCGCTTAAATGTGGAAACAACGAAGTAGTACCACTTAGTCGATTTAGGAGCTTCAAGTACTCCAGATGGGCTATAAAGATTAGGGGCGACCTTTTAGCGCTGAATTATAGACCGTATGGATCAAACGCGCATACCTGTGATTTATGTAGCTTACCATTTTATTGGAACATGCACTGCATTGACTGGAGTGAGTCGGAAGTACCTGGGTACTTCAGAACCAGGTTGGGAAGCGTATTTGTCATTGATAGGGTCCGATGATCAGGACTTGTTTAGGTATTTTTCTGTCGCATGGCAGCTGAGGTTCAAATCCATCAATGAATATGGATTTCATAAGTAGTTGGAAATAAGCTGAAATTAATTATTTTAATAGCCTTTTTGGATTTCCATATGTTGATTGTTCTAGACGTGGGTATAGAAGTTTTTTCTGTTTTATTCATTTTCACTGATAGATTTATGATTGTATGGGGTTCTGTTGCTTGTAACGTTGACTCGTAATTTTCATTTGAATTTTGGCTGTAATTATTTCAACCTTGGCAATAAAGAAGAATTATGTATTTTGTTTATATTTTTAGGAGTAAGGCAAACTCATCAGACAGCCACTTGTGGCTATGATTATGCATGTATATAATTTATCAAACATGTTATTATCATTATTTTTATTTGTCCCACAATAAAATTATGCTTTCATTCATATATTCATATTTAGGTCTATGTTTGCCTTATCCACCTTGTGAAATAGATTACTGGGTTCATGTGATAGGCACTTAATTGACCTTCTTGCGTTCTGGTGGCATGAAAAGTCGGGAAAAATTGGTTGATCTCCATTGTAGTTGAGTTGACTATTGAAAGACGCGAATTTCTTCCCCCTTCGTACTTTAGTTTGTAGCATCTCCGAAAAAAAATTATCTCTTGATCAACAACCATTATACCTTTCGGTTCTTTTGAATCCCATGATTACCTACTCGTTTGTCCCTTTCATCATTTTATTCTGAAGGTTGTACGAGAGAGTAAAATAAAGGCAAAGATGAACCCTCTTTTTAGTCGAAAACAGAAAAAAAAAATTCCATTGAAGCTACAGTAGTTTGCAAGGAAAGTGCTTCGGCGATGCTAACAACATGCTAATTCAACGTCAGTTCAGAAAGGGTCTACTCTTTCAAGTCAGAAACCGCGATAAAGGGGAAAAGTTGATAAAATCTGAAAGGTGAATTCTTTTTGTCATCCCGGGTCCTGATTTGCAAATCTTAGTTCTGATCTGTCGCCTCAGAACGAAAGACAGTTTCGTTTACGATCAGGTCCTCTCACATTAATGAAACCTCGACTTTTAGCTGTTCCGCTAAAATCATTCTCTGTGAGATTCAAGAAGTGGGTCGAACAGAAAGATTAAAGGGCGGATAAACTCCAATTAATGAGAATCACTTAGTAATAAATATCCAGTAATTGATATATCAATTATATCCACACTTTATTTGGAGAATAATACATTTTGCTTTAGGAACCGCACTCACAAGGCCTCATAGTGGAGATTGGCGTATTTAAAAACACAAATATGAATATTAATAATACGGTCATCAATTTGAGTATGATTGCAGTCATTTTATAAGTAATCATAATTTGTTTAAACAATTTTCAGTAAAAATAACGATTTTTTTGAGATTTCCTCCAATTTAAGAATAAAAGAAAATTATTTTTTTAAACTTGATTTTCTAGAAAATCACAACAACAAAATTCGCTAAAAAATTCGGCAAAATCACTAAAAAATTGTTAATACTGATAGAATTGTATTCAATTTGTAAATATGGTTGTAATCATATTCATGACTGTATTGTTAATATTCATCATAATCATAATGAAATTCCACATAATGATTTTATTCATATTTATATGCATGATTGTGACCACGCCTCTTTTGGGGTCAGGGAGGGGGAATGTATTACATTCGATTCAGTAGGTTAAACGATTTACGTACTTATGTACATGACTAGGTGCACAAAAATACTGTATATCATATTATAATAATACCTTTACAATAACAATAGCAAATAAGCATGATTAATAAATTGATATTTTCATGGACAACAATAAAGCCTTATTCTGTTTCTTATGAAAGATGAATATTCCTCATGATGAATAAAAACTAATATAAATTAATGGATATCAACATAAATTGAATGTTTGAGAGCATAAACAACTCCCGTGAAGGAATGGAATACATTAAAGAAATTCTCATGTGTCAAACCAAAAATACCTATTTGGATTGATCAGTTGATCATATTGCAAGTAATCCATTAGTTTAAATTCAATAATCAAAGCTCTATCACTTGTGAAACACACACTCCAAAGCTTAGTAGAAATTCAAATCATGAATTGAACAATAAACCCCAATGAAAGAATTTGCAGGAGCCAATTGAATAATAACCCCAATGAAAGAATTTGCATCGATTTTTTATTGAACCTCAATACCCCCCCCCCCCATAAACAATAAAAACATGCGTACATGTTCCCTATCCTTGAAAAAATGCTAAATTTCAGGAGGCACACAAATATGATCAACTGATCAATCCAAATAGGTGTTTTGGTTGAGAACCGATTTACGTGCTCTATGCATATCTCCTGAAATTCGATAATCGCTCTATCACCTGTGAAACACGCACACTCCAAAGCTTAGTAGAAATTCAAATCATGAATGCAAGCCAAATGAATAAAATTGAATAATAAACCCCAGTGAAGGAATTTGCAGCGTTTTTAAATTAATTGCAACCTTATGATTTTGTATTGTTTACGCAGACACAATATGAACAAGCCACAGAAACTTTAATTCTAGAGTAGAACCTCCATCCCTCATTCCTCGCCGCTATCTCACTACCGAATGTGATGGAAGCTTTTTATTGGAATTCTCAGCTTAGTTTTACAAAAAAAAAAAAATTGTTCTCAAATTCAAAAACTTTATCTGTACTACTAGTTGCAGTTATTCTCTGTTTGCCATAACCAGTGCGAAGTACAACCACTATTTCTCACCAACGAAAAGTATTCAAGAAGCCAATAGTTCTCATTTCACTTTGTAACTATCACTCTTCTTGTTACGTAGTCAGCACAGACAGTATATCATTTGAATAACGACTTTTGAATACTTGACGTTGGTTTCTAATTCCCAGTGGTGTGTATTTGCGCAGGTGATGGCGAATTGTTCTGAAGATTGCCCCCAGCCCAACTCTCAGGCGATGGTCGAGTTTTATCACAGTAAACTCAAGGACATGAAACACAAGTATAACGTATTGGAGAGAGTCGTGGAAGAGTGCAGGCAGCTGGTAGTGCAGAGCGCGGACAAAGAAGACGAATTCCTTAAACACGTCCGAGACGTAGCCAAACTCCGCCAGGCGATGAGCGATCTCGAGCAGTACCTGTACAAGGAACGTGAGTACGTCTTGAAACTCACTGCCGATAACGATAAGCTGAGAATAGAAGCTGGCGACAACCGAAGGAAAATCCAATTTCTCCTTGACCACACCGGCCTCAAAGAGAGCCAATTGGAGTATCACAAAGAGGGTAGAGATGGGAAAAAGAGCCCTCTGGGCAAACCTAAAGGGAGGC
Organism: Creontiades dilutus; assembly: GCA_031894815.1. Taxonomy (NCBI): domain Eukaryota; kingdom Metazoa; phylum Arthropoda; class Insecta; order Hemiptera; family Miridae; genus Creontiades; species Creontiades dilutus. The sequence continues at coordinate 1,332,523 of JAVIWC010000230.1, forward strand.
CGCGCTTTTACGAAGTCAAGGATTTCAATCAGAAACTCAAAGAACTTTGGGAATCGGAAAATGACATTCTAAATCTTCGGATTAAGGCTTTGGAGGCGGAACTGACGGAACAAACGAGCCTGCTTCAAGATGAAGTCGCATCGTTAGAGAAGGATCTTGATTTGAAGAAAAGGGAATGGGGATCGGAGAAGAGGCAATTGGAGCAGAGAATATCTTGTTTGAACTGCCGTTTGCAAAATACGCTTCTCAAGAACTTCGACGAAGTATTGAAAACGATGTACGACGTTGAAAAGGCTCGTAACAGGGAGATGGAGTTGGTTGAAGAGAACGAATGTTTGAAGCGGTACATCAATACTTGCAAAGGCATTTTGGGAGATGATTTCCCAACTGGGCACGTCATTCGGGCCGAAAGGGTCAAGAGTGAAGCGAGAAGTTTGAAAGAGCAGTTGCATCAGAAAGATCAAATAATCAAAGGGTATCAGGCGCAAGCGGCTGAGTTCGAGGCACATATCCAAGACTTGAAGGCGGAGCTAGTGACGGAGAGAGGGATCAGTCAAAAGTTGAAGGATAAATTTACAGCCAAAGAAGAATATCTGACTAAGAAATTGGAAGAAGAGAGGAAACGCCGGTTATTGGAAACGGAAGGTTTCAGAAATGACGTCAAAATCTTAAGGACGAAGCTTCACGCTATTGAGCGGCAAATTAAAATGGACAAGCTGAGGAAGCGAATCGAAGACAAAGAGAAACGAGAGACGTGAAATTTCGAGGTAGCTCCGAGGAAACAAGACCGTGACACCTCCCATTGGCATTGTGCATGCTAACACCAATGATACGAACACTTCAGAGGGCCTGCTCATGTTTCACGGTGAAATTTGAAAATAGTTGTGGACTATGATGTGAACTTAATTTCGCATAACGCAGTTGGAGCAATCATTTCGACATAATTATCGTGTGTCGATCACCGATCGTTTAAATTTTGAATCATTAACTAACATCAGCTCTTATGAACGACGCTGCAAATTATTTTGCAAATATTAATTAGTTCGGTAATTCGTATAGCATTAGCGTAGATCTTTATTTTGCTTTTAGGAATTTCGGACGATACAAATTTGTCCAAGTTGAGTTTCTGTCACCATCCAATTAATTTTTCTACTTAATGAATTGAAAGTAAGCACTAGATGCCTAATAATTAGTAATTATTATTAATTAATTATTACTGACTTGGAATGACTGGAAAATAACACAGCCCCACGAAAAAAAAGAAAATGTCAATATTTATTTATGCTGAATTCGAATCCAAGGTCCAACAAATCCCCTGACCCCCAAAATTTTGAGCTGTGGCCAAAAACTACCTTTAAATTTTTAATTGATGAGATTTGGATGAACTTCCACATCTTTTTAGATGAATTTCTTAATTTTTTTTTAACTTCAGACAAGGAGATTACTCGGGGAAACTACCTCCTCTTTAATCACCCCTCGCCACCCCCTCCTAGGGGTTGAAATTTGTGTTCCCACGCCAAGTCGATTGGGGTATGGATTTCTATGTTTTCGGGGTGGCTGAGATTGAATTTGAACTTCCAAGAGCCTCCGAAAGAATTAAAAGTCATTTGAACGCCTTTTCAAAAATCGTATTCAATTTCAGCGAACCTGGGAACACAGAAATCTTTACCTTATTCGACTTGGAGCGAAAAATCAAATATCAACCCCTAGGAGGCGGTGATTAAAGGAAGAAGAGGTGTCTACAGTCTAAGATCGAAAACCCGAAAGAAATCTTAAATCCCAAATTACTCGGGAACGAGGCCTCTTGAAAAAATTCTAAGAGGCACTTTTGTTCGGAAATGAATTGTAGAACTCGTAGGAGTCGGATTGTGCGTCTCGTCTGACACCCTGTAGAGTAATAATTTCTGTATATATAGAAAACAGAAAATAAGAAGTAAAGAAAGAGAAATAGTAAAGTAAAGCAAGCGATTATCAAACAGAAACGGAAAAAGAACGAAAATAGAAAGGTTGTTGGTTACGTTATCACTGTCATCTCGTTATCACCAACATTTTGCGGACAAATCCATTCTTCATGTCGTATGAATAAACTTTTAAACTTTACATGGAAATGCTGTTAACCAATATTTACTGATAACAGTGTAACCATTGATTAAATTTATGAAACCTGTTTGTTTCAAATCTCTGGTTTCGTGAAGTAATGATGTAACTTTAACCATGGTTAGGGATTGTTGGTAAAAAGTTCCCTAAGATAGAAATCGTAAATGAAATACGAAATCGGTGACTGTTTTGGGCGTCCACGAATCATAATCACACTCTGTCCTTATAATTCATCAGGTCGATTGGAGTTCGTGGTCCCCCGAAATTTCATATTGCCTTGTCCCCTCTGGTAAAGCTGAACCCAATTCACCGTTCTGGTTCCAATACACTGGAGGGACATGAAAACAGTCAGATCCGTTTGTTGGCGAATGTATCTCGGCAGAGCGGAATGTTTCGAAGAAATGAATCGAAAGAATTCCGTTCGGTTTTTAAAAGCTTTTATTCAACTTGCAATGTATGTTCGGGTGGAATCTTGCGACCCGATTTTGAAGCAGATACTCTCAACCGGTAAGGCTGAACTTTTGTATGCACGTTTATATTGGATGACAATACACGATTAGTTGTGTGACGTCATTTTAAATTCAATATGAAGGACGATCCAAGATGACAGAACAGGTCCGAGGTTCTTTGCTGTTGGTCAATCATACGTGGCCTTAAGTAGGGTAAAAACATTGGAAGGTCTCCATATTGAAGAGCTAGACTGTTCCAAATTAACCGGCAAACGACCCTGCAACAATGATGCTTTGAATGAGATGAACAGGCTCAGAAACCTAGCCAGCGATGACTAAAAAGTAATAAATGAATCAAACAAAGAACCTTTTTAAGAAAGATTTTATTTAAATGCCCTAAAAAGAAGGAAATGTTTACTTACAAATTTTAACTGTCTGCTTATAGCATATATATATATAACAATTTATAAAATCATAAAAGCTTGTCGCGACGTTTGCGTAAATAGGTACCAGATAGGTATCTGTAAGTATTTATCTAATTAAACTTGTATAAAATCACTGGGGTTTATTATTCAATTGGCTTGCGTTCATGATTTGAATTTCTACTAAGCTTTGGAGTGTGCGTGTTTCACAGGTGATAGAGCGATTATTGAATTTCAGGGAGGCACACAAATATGATCAACTGATCAATCCAAATAGGTATTTTGGTTGAGAACCGATTTAAGTGCTCTATGCATAACTCCTGAAATTCAATAATTGCTCTATCACCTGTGGAACACGCACACTCCAAAGCTTAGTAGAAATTCAAATCATGAATCATTGAATAATAAACCCCAGTGAAAGAATTTGCAGCGTTTTTTTTTTTTCAGGAGATATGCATAGAACATTTAAATAGGTTCTCGGCGGACGGATGGAAAAATTTTTATTGCAGATTTGGATTCTTCACCCTTTGAAACGTAAACCATAAAATTTTCCATTTTTTTTTTAAGATCGATTACAATGGTTTATTATTGAATAATAAATCAAAAATTAACTTATCGGGCTTAGTTGCTCAATGAAATAGGTCCCTAGGAACTAGTTAATTTACACAAGCCTAAATCTCGCGACAAGCTTTTATGATTTTTTGAATTGTGTATAGCCTACTTATAGGCTATAAGTAGACAGTTAAAATTTGTAGGTAAAATTTATTTCCTCATTTTTAGGGCATTTAAATAAAAGCTTTCTTAAAAAGGTTTTTTGTTTAATTTATTTTCATAATCAAATGCTGTTCGACCTAAGACGTTGTTCTTATTCTATAGCATCTGTTCTTTGGAACATTCCAATTGTGAAATAATCAATCCTCAACTAGTAGATTAAATCCCTTCGACCTCCTTTTTCTTAACAGACGCTTTTCAATATCTTCCCACCGTTTTTTTTCTTCTCCAAATTTATCGTCTTTAGATGATGCTACCTGTTAACCGGAAAGAACAACAACCTTGCCAACACATCTGTGATTAATCCCTGATGATGGAGACCACCATGGCGCCGAAACATGGCAGAAATTGAAATGAAGGGTGCATAATACGGCGACTGGTTTGGTCAATTGAACCAAAACACTGGATGAAATCACACTAATTACTTCATAATTATTATGAAGTGCCAAGTAGCCTCTTAATTTCCTGAAAGATTTTATCCTGGGGATTCCGTCATTAACTGAATCCAGCTATTTTTCTTTGAGTTTTCAAAGTTCCAACTAATTACCGCGTTTCAAAAAACAGAAGCGCACAATTTTGCATTTTTTAAACTTTTAAATTATGTAAATAATGTGTATTGCTACGCCTAGACTCGATGTACTTGCAGTATTGCGGGTTACCGATTCGACCCCTTGAAGTATCTAATTCATGGGCGCCCGCAGGAAGGGGCCAGGGGGGGGGGGGGGGCCCCCCCCCCCCCCCCCCTGAGAATCAGGATAGTATGCATAAATTTTTGTCAGGTTTTAGTGTTTTGAAAAATTCAGTATGTCCAAAATTAATAAATATCGGCGATTCGGCATAAACGACGGGATAAGGTCTCGTCAACGAAAAACATGACTACATAAATAACCCAAAGCGAAAGAAACAACGTAATTGACTAGTGATACCGGCCTCAGTCTACTGTCTGTTCATGAGAACATAGTAAAACAACAAAAAGATGATGAGCTAATAGAAAAAACCATCAATGTTTTTGGAATGGATAAGAGAAGAGTACAATTCTTGTTCAAGTCGTAATATTTTACTTCCATTCAGATCATGACATGATCACTGATGATGAGACAATGTCTCCCTTGTTTCCACTGTCTTGATGTGCTTTGATTCGAATGTAGTGATTGAAATGTATTTTTTATCGTCTAATCTGTTTTTACTATTAAGTGTTGTTTCCTACATATAATTGTATAAATCAGGATGGACTCTGAGTGGGAGCAGGTTAATTTATATTTTAATAACGATTCTGCATAACGAAACGCAGGACCTTATAGTTCTTATTGTTCTCTTTAAGCTTGGTAGTGTAATCATTTCACATTATCCGTCCACTTATTGTTATTAGTGTATTTCACTTTTGAAGCTAAGGATTTTGTAAACAAGTTTCCTTCTTGCTAAATGTCTATTTATCGTTACAGACTGGACTAAACTATTGCCTACCTCTTATCCATAACTATGACTCATAATAGATCTAGAGAGAGAGCATATTATCAAGTCCTGGTGTACCAGACTAACATGAGTTACTTCTTTTCTGTGAGCTTCAACCATAAATATTTTCAAACTTGTTTCCTGTAAACCTCGATGCCGTGTGAATTATTGAAACAGATTCGCAATATTGACCACCAATGGTGCATAGTTTCCGATTGTTTCAACTAATTATTCGATAAGCTGTGTAATATAATTGTGCACGATCTCAATCCACCCCTAGTCTATCATTATTTGTGTAACGTGTGCGTAGCCATAAGTAAGTACATTTAACAGCTCTGACGCTACTTTAATGTATTTTTGATCATTGTAATTTGCTTGTATAAAATGTCATTTTTAAAGAAATAATAAACATTGGAAATCGTTTTAGCTTAATGAATACCTCTAATCCTTGATGATGACTCTAGAGAGAAAGGCACTCTACCTACATATTCACGCCGTAATGGGGCATTATTTTACCCTACAACTCTGAAATTGGACTTAAGCTCCAGTTTCCCTCTGATTTTGAGCAAGATCAGAAGATTAGAAAGTTATGAAATGATGGTTGGTGGATTTTGGATTTGCCCGTGTGCAAAGTGATGTACTGATTTTGAACAATAGAATTGATTAGAGGTAGGAAAAAGCAAGATAAAATTAAAATCTTATTCGATGGAAAAGTAAAGACATAAAATGTAAAAAAAAAAAACAGCTTTCATACAAGTGCGCAACCACGAGGGACATTTTTTGTCTTTGCGCCCCCTCCCGCACACACACCACGTACTTCCAGGCCAGTTTTGATGTAAAACGCTTATCAAATTCAACGTCGGCGAAAGAATGAGGCTTCTCGATAAATGTATCACGTACCCAGGGACGTAACCAGCCCGTATTTCACCCGGGGCAAGAAATAAATTTGCCAGCCCCCCATAGACCCAAAATCTCAAGACTCATACCATCTTAATATACCAATGAACCAAATATAAATATAATTATTTTGATTTATTCACAATGTATAAACTCTTTTACTGAAAGGAGGAAAGTTTGGTAAGTAAGTGCTCAATGTAAAATACCATATAATTTTTATTAAATTTAACAAACTAATAGATGATAAATACATTTTTTTAAGAAATGGAAGCCCTGAACAAACTTTAAAATGAAAATTGTCGGGCTTTTTTTGCTGCGAATCTTTTAATGATACCATCAAAAGATAGTGCTGAAGCTATTTTGTGCTGTATTGATATGATGGCCAAGTTGCTTAGTCGTTGTTGTCCTGTCATGTTCCTGATGTAGTTTTTTATAATCCTCAGTTTTCTAAAACTTCTTTCATCCGATGCTACACACACGGGTATCGTAAGAAAAATTCTCAAAGCTGTGGTTATATTGGGATAGGCGTCATGGAGGCCGTTTTGGACTCGCCTCGTCAACTGCCCTGTACACGGCCGCTCAAGGCTAGTTCACGCCTCGCGAAGTATACGTTTATATTTATTTAATATAAATATATTTATATAATATATGTGTATTTTGGTTGAGAACCGATTTAAGGGCTCTATGCGTATCTCCTGAAATTCAATAATCGCTCAATCACCTGTGAAACACGCACACTTCAAAGCTTAGTAGAAATTCAAATCATGAATCATTGAATAATAAACTCCAGTGAAAGAATTTGCAGCGTTTTTTTAATATGGATTTTAGTCATGGCCCCTGAGGCAAAAAGCGCAAAATGGCCAAAAATCCCTTTTAAAAGTCGCTTCAACTTGAAATTCAACTTCCAATTCAATTCAATTTGAAATTCGCGTCCATGACAATGTGAATTGGGGCACACGGAAATGTTAATGTTCATTACAATATCGATAAATTTCATTTCGTTGCAGTAATATTTTTTCTTGGGTTGGTAGGTAAAAAGAAAAAAATGGAATTTATTTTTAAACGAGGATCAAACTATGAAAACTTAGGTAATATTTAGCAGTATATTGTACTACTTGTAGGCAGTCCCTCATTTATCAGCCTTCAAAGTTTCCCAAATCACATAACTCCTACTCGAAGTAAAAATGAAATCACGATAACCAATAACGCTAAAAAAAAAGCTTGGTAACGAAAATGAAAATTTGTGTTGAATTAAACAGAAAGACGTAATTGACTTCCTGACTTTATGGAAGTTCCAAAGCCCCATCTAACTAAGTACATTAACCAAAATATGAAACTATAAAGAACAATGAATCTCGAACTCGTTTCCTTCTTAATCTCTCCTCTTCTGAAATTCTTGATCTCCCCATTCTGCTTACCCTATAAAACCATAAGTTGCGCAGTCACTGAACAAGTAGGTGGATTCCCAAGTTGTGTTACATTAAAATAATGAGCTTATTAAAAAAAAGAAAGCAATTACTTAATTTTAAAATTGTTGTGGTAGTCTGACATTGCCATAGTCTTTTGGTAATTTGGAATGTCCACGACAATGTTATTTTTAACTTCAAGATCACATTGTGACAGGAGTACTCATGTCTCAGGGTTCCTCCAATGCTCATTAATACAGCCTTTAACGAAGTTGTGAAAACATGCATCGGATGGAATCTTGGTCATTAAAATTATAGAACTAGATACAACCACGACAATGTCAACAATAAACCTACGCACCTGAAATACAATATCATCTCCGAGAGGATCAGTTAGTCACCGAGTGGCCGTTGGGACGTGATGCGATTGCGGGCGGGATCGGCTGGGAAGCCACCCTTCGTGACGAACATCAACTTCCAAAATAATCCGAATCCCCTTTCCGCTGCATGGGAATCTCTTTCAGCCACGACAATGTTAAGAAAAGTTGTAGACAGCTTTTAGTTGATCATAATTGCTGACATGATTTTACAGGAGCATTGCAAAACCTATTTTCAAGGCGTAAGATCCTCAACTTGAATGAGGAAAAAAAATTGCGTTCATAGAAAATTTATAGGTCCATGAAAATCAACTGTTGAGTCGAGTATTTAACTTTTTGACCAACCACGACAATGTGAATAGGTAGGTAAATTACCTATTTATTTTTCTTTAAAAACCAAAAGGGCCATATTGTTGCCAAAGGGTTTTGAAGAGCTCGTCAGAACCTGCAGTTAGGAGAAATGAGCCTAGCGAGTGAAATTTCACAGGTGGTTGACTCGAAATTGCCCCTTGTTTAGGAATCACCCATCAGATACACGTGGGGACAACAGAAGGGCCATACGATGAACGCACGTGCAAAAAAGAAAAAGATCGAACCTACCTTTCCTTCCTCTTCCGTATTCACGGTGGTACTGAGAAATTCTAGACTCCTCGGCCACGTTCACCACCCTTACAAAGGGACGGGCCGGTCTCTCAGACCCGGTCCCTAACCAGTGGGTTAAGGGTGGTTTTAATCTGAGGTTGCCATTGTCTGGCAAGGAGATGAAACTAAAATTTTCAACAAAATATATCCTCTACCTCAGGTTTATATGGATCTACTAGTGGGTTAACCCGTCCTGACTTTCTTTGTGTACCCTATTCAAATAAACTTGATGTTCTGTTTGAGAGTTCCATGCGTTTCCATTTTCTGAGCCGCTGGTCACACTCAACGTTCTCTTTTGTTTCAGCTCTCTCAACGCTCAAGGAGTTGAGAACTCACATCTCCGAAGCCACCGAGAATGGGCTGCAAAATGAGGGAGTCAACACCTCCGTGGCTCTGATGAAACGCCTCCTAGTTGATGCACAAGTAAGTGTGTTGTCTTATAGACAAACTGTACATGAAGCGCTAGTGCAGTTTTATAGCTTCTTCTGTCTGTTCATATCGTGTAGCTGTAATTCGTATATACGTCTACAACAAGCTACCATTTAGTACGTTGTCTATTCTTAGTGAGATTCAAAGACAATTAAACGTGGAAGTTCCTGTGATAAGTAGTTACCAGTTCGGTCCTTGAAAGGATTGTCAATGACGAAACTGGGTATACACTTCTGTTTCCTGGAAGATCCATGAGGATACGAGGGTGAATCAAATATGATCCGAAATTTCTCCTGTGCGGCTAGTAAAATGTTGATGAGGGAGAGCACTCCTGGGATGCGTTGGTGGGGAACCCCCAAGGCCACTAATACTCATTTCAGTCTCGTCCGATATGTTTTCTGAGTGAGCTAGAGGTTACCATTCCTGGTAGCAGCTTCACCTCATCCAATAGCTGGCAGTAGTAGGCTGCATTAACTGTGCGACGATCATGAAGAAAGTTAATAATCAAAATTCCTTTGAAATCCCTGCAGACCGTGAAGAGGACCTTTCCTGGTGACAGGCAAGTTTTTGCTTTGAAGGGTGCAACTTTCGGCTCAAATCTGTACTAGCTTGCTTTGACTTCGACGTGTAGTGGTGTACCCATGTTTTTCAATTTTAATTTAATTTCAATTTTTTAACTATAAATTTTCAATAATGCGTTGTGGAACCTGAAATGGTACCTCTAGCTCACTCAGAAAACAGATCGAACGAGATTGAAATGAGTATTGGTGGCCTGCTATTCTTTTAACCCAGCCCTTGCAAGACATGTCTAGTGCTGTGCCACACCTGGGCCGCTTCGTTTCCATACTTTCGCTCTCCCTACGGACTAGAATATTAACAGAAAAAAGATCATCAACAGAAATGTGAAAGTGATCGGACACGGTAAAAGTCGCCTAATAAATTGTGCCAAAAGTATCAATTGATAAAGATATAATTGGTATACACATATACATATGTGTGTATGTAGGATAATGAAATCTAGGTTGACGTTTTAATTGACCTTTTTCAATTTCAGTGGTTCCATCCCTGGGTTTCTTCTTCCCTTCCAATGTACATATATAATACCATTGTAGGTTTTTAAATATCAGGTTGGGTTACTTACAACGGGAATAGTAAATTTTTAATGTTTAAGGAATTATATTTATGACGATATTGTTGATGAACTTGAAAATGGTTTATAATGAGTGGACTCTTTTCAAGTTGGTGGTTCAAAATTCAACTTAGAATTTTCATTTCTGGGTTCAACATCTCAAATTAACTGGTTTAATGTCTAGAGTTGACGTTCGTCAATAAAACAAAGAAAAAATTGCCAAAATTTAGCGGCACATATCCCCGAAACTATCACCCCTACAATAACGGGTGCTATTGGTGTGTGATACCTACTGTGCCTATGGTACCTACAGGCCTCCGAGCGGTTGTTGTTACTTGTTACCTACATAATATTCTAAATATGTATGTATAACATCTGTAATCATACCTTGTCAAGAAGTCTCTTCTGAAGTGAAGATTGTCAGATGTTGAGGGATAAATTATACACTGCGTCAAGAATGAATCTTTCAGGTACCTGAAGAAGGCGTCGAAAACATTTGTCTGATTGCAGGATCGCCATTCTTCAACTAAATGCTGTTCCAGGTGCTTCGTGGCACCACAGCGTTTTATTTTGTATTTGTGTTTCACTTGATTTCACAACGATTCGATGGTTTGCGTATGGGCACCGGTAGTGGGATCAACAAAAAACAAAAATTATTTGATTTCCGAATAGAATGGCAAGTTTGACGACCACGTTTCGTACAGTACATACAGGGTGGCTCTTCATGAACGAACCACCCTTTCTATTTCCATTGATTGTGGAGAAATCAAAAAACTTGTCGAAGTAACCTGGGGAAATTACTTAATAAGGGGTTATTTTTTTACCAAAAAATTTAACCATTGCATTTTTGCGAATCGCGCATGCGCGCAAATGAGCGCTGCGCTCACCAACTTTGTTTTTTCAAATGAAATTCCTCAATTTTTATTACAGAATCGGATTCAACATTCAATTTTATGAACATTTTACTACGACGACTTTTTTTCTGGACGCACCCAGAAGCGTCCAGAAGCCCAAAGTTTGCCTACGCCTGAAAAGTGGTGATAAAAAAAAACTCATCTAACTAAAACAAAAATGATCAAGAGCCAGGATGTGGTGATTTTTCATTTTTTTTTATTAAACCACCGTCCGGTCGTTAAGGAGGATATTTCTGTACACGTGCGATAACTTATATATTGCGACCGAACACACCACGAGGCCGGATGGAACTGATCGTTCTCAGAGGGAGATGTGATATCATAAGCAGACATAGAGGTAAAAGGTGAGGTTGGTTTCATGTTGGCATCGTGAGGTTTGTTTACGAAAGCACGTAGGTATCGCCTGGGCTCATAGGCAACACACGACATAGGCAATAGTACCCAATAACTGGATTGATCGCAAATTAAGGAAAAATAACCGAGGTTTTAAAAAGGATACCTACAGCAGTAATCTTCAAAAAGTAGTATTGCGGGTCCAAATTTTTACACAACTCATAAAAGGTGTAAAATTTCATGGGTTTTGAACAATTTGGGTTCGACTTCCGAGATCGAAAAGTTGAATTTTTCATGCGGTAATCATCCCAAACAACTCGGCAAAAGATATTGTTTGTATAGGTATTTCGACTTATTTTTTACATTGGATTAGTGATTATTAGATTCAATTATCCGATTTCAATCCGAAAATAATTTAACATAATAAACTTATTATAATTTATCATAATGCTCATGTTTGTTGTTGAAGCGATGATTTTTTTAACATAAACTCCATTTTCAGCTTATGAATCTCTTTTATCGATCAATTTCGCCGGCTCAACCCAGTTAAACGTAGCTTCCTTCCTTAATCGTTCTAATGTTGGAACAGTGTTTCAACTCGAGTTTACTTCTTTGGGCTTTGCCAACTACCTAACCTTAAATAAACGAAATTTATATTTCTCTTTGCCTAGAGCCCTTTCAGCCCGCTCTCCGTGAAATATTGATGGCAAACCTTTACAAATATCAACAGTGGCTCGCTTATTACCGTTTTACCTGTATTTAAGAGGGAAAGTAGGTGAAACTTGCATTGGTAGATTACAAACGCTGTCTCTTAGGAAGGAAGGGATTACAGGTAGTTCTGATCTGGCTAATATTGCTAATTATCACTCGTAATTTATGATGCTGCTCCCCTTAATTTGCCTCAACCCTCACTGAATCTTCGAAGGAGTGGGTTAACATTTAGCGGTTATGTTCTCTCTTCAATAATTATCGAAGTTATAATACGAAATTATGATATTAATTTGTGTTGCCACAAACCATACTAGCAGGAAAGCTCGTGGTTGAAAATACAACGGGTGTGCTAAATTTTTTACTAATTAGGGGAATTAATTACCTAATCATTGTGGAAAAGGTAACTTGGATGAAAAAGGTAAAAGTGGTTTTGAAAAGTAAAGTACGTATGGGTCTATATGGGCCCATTAAAGAATTACAGCCATACGGTGCGAGCTATCAAAAAATTGAACTGGACCTTCTCTATAGTATTTTCACTCTGCTTGAAGGTGGTGGAACCCGTTTTTCATTTTTTGATGTTCTCGTGCCTCAAATCTTCGATTGAAACTTGAGGTTACTTCTTAACCCCCCTTTTGGTTTATTATTCAACAATAAACCATTGTAATCGCTCTTGAAAAAAAATTTCTAACCCCCCTTGAAAATTTCATGGTTTACGTTTCAAAGGGTGTAGAATCCAAATCTGCAATAAAAATTTTTCCGTCCGCCCGCCGTACGTTTTTTCCCAAACGGCTGGAGCAAAATATCTGAAATTTTTCAGGAAAAATCAATATTGGTCCGACAAAGCCCCAATTCTTTAGCCAGCACTCACACTTAATTTAAAGTGCTCTTTAAGGGTTGTCAAAGTTTTGTAAAATCCCTAAAAACCTCAAAAATAGTCGAAGCGGCCTAAATTTGGACTCTTTTTGAAGAACTTTCCATGAGGAATCGAATGAGCCCTTTCCCAGGTTCGTAGCTCAAACCATTCCCGATATACGGCCCGATTTATCGTGCCAACATTTGCGTTTTTTTGGTTTATTATTGTTTATGTTTTCATCGCAGTAACCTAGCGATGTAGTGATGTAGTGACGTAGTGAATGTGGATACTGGAGTGAACTCCTAAAAGGCTTTGTAGCCGATATACGGGTTGAAGCATTCTGATACGCATGAAACGCTACACTGGGGTTTATTATTCAATTGGCTTGCGTTCATGATTTGAATTTCTACTAAGCTTTGGAGTGTGCGTGTTTCACAGGTGATAGAGTGATTATTGAATTTCAGGAGGCACACAAATATGATCAACTGAACAATCCAAATAGCTATTTTGGTTGAGAACAGATTTAAGTGCTCTATACATATCTTCTGAAATTCAATAATCGCTCTATCTACTGTGAAACACGCACACTCCAAAGCTTAGTAGAAATTTGAATCATGAACGCAAGCCAATTGAATAATAAACCCGACTGAAAGAATTTCTCGTGTTTTTATTTTAGTTTTCGGTTCTACGTCAAATTTGGAAGAGGAAATGCATCGTTGAAAATTGTTTTTAGAGACTTCGTTTCAGAGTTATTCCACTTTTTGCGAACAACAAAAATCGACGAATTCTTTTAAAAAAACTGTTTTCCCCAATTATCTTCAATATTTTCTAGATTTTGATCACTTTTTTGAAATCAGCATCAAATTTCCCATCAACTGAAGCCAGTTTCCATCATCAACAATCATCATCAGAGGATTGACTTTTCAATTCTTGCGTCAAGTGGAAGACATACAAATTTTACCATACGAGTTTTATTGACACTTTGTATTCTAGTAAAATCTCCTACGTTTCAAATGGCAGAGTGAAAATACTATAGGAAAGGTCCGGTTCAATTTTTTGATAGCTCGCACCGTATGACTGTAATTCCTTAATGGGCCCATTTAGATGGGACACCCTCCCATCAACGGAAGACTGAAGAAGTCCTCGCTGCAGGACGAAACGTTTCTGGGATGAAGGAAATAAATACATATGCTCCAAATGAGAATTTCAAAATGAATGTGGTCACCCCACTACCCACACCCAATACTAAAAGATGTAATAGTTCGTGAAGCAATGGAGAGAAGACCTCAAGGCAGAACGCGGAGGGAGGAGGGAAGCTAGGAGGCAGGATGTCGCTATCCATGCAGGAGGGAGGTTGTGATTTATCCTCCCCGCTGGCTGGTTGGTTCATAGGAAAGGGGTAGCTGAAGAGGTGAGGAGAGAGGCCGAAAGGAGGGGAGGAAAAGAGATTGAACTGTGTGGAGAGGGTGGAAAAGGGGGTGGTTCCAAGTTACAGGGGTTGGTGGGAGGTGGAGAGCAACGGCCTTGAAACAACCAATCACGGGCCGGGGGGTAGGGATGACATCGTGGCAGAACGTGGAGGGAGGAGGGAAGCTAGGAGGCAGGATGTCGCTATCCATGCAGGAGGGAGGTTGCGAGTCATCCTCCCCCTTTCTGATTGGTTCAGGGAGATGGAGAGCAACGTCCTTGAAACAACCAATCACGGGCCGGGGGGGTAGCGATGACATCGTGATGGCGAGGCCCTGGAATCTAATTAGCAGGAGTGTCATGGTGCCGGAACGCGGCGAAACGCCGTTCCGGCACTGGTTTTGGACAAAAGTATTCATTGAACAAATTTCAAAACAATTAAATTGTATATAAAATAGATTTTTCGTTCAAACAAAACAATGTTGTAAAAAATTACTAAAAATAATGTTGTGAATGATAATAAAAATGTTGGTAGGCCTAATGTGTTATCAACACCACGTTGACATGAGTGAAATGAAGGATGAGGAAATGCTATGAATGGACTGTATTATTTCTGCAAGATGCTATTTCAATATTTACTAAGTATATACGTTTTAGCAGACAGCATTAAAATAACCTGAAAAAACGCTAAATTGGACAATTCCAGATCATAGCATGACAATACTGAATTGCCCTACACTTCAGTTTTGGACTAGGTGCACCGTTCCGCCACTGCAAAAATTGCCATGACACCACTGCTAATTAGTTTGAAAATCAAAAGCATTGCCTCTCCAGCGTCCCTCCTAGCGCGACCGCGACCTCTCTGTTCTGTACGCCCTCGGGGGAAGTCGGGTAATATGGGGAGGGTCACTTCCATTTCTTATTACCACTCTTGTGTTGGAGTCTCTGCATTTTGCTTCCGAGTCTACCAAGGTAGCGGAAGCATTGTTTTCTCTTTCGGAATGTGAAAATTTGTTTGTCTTCAAAATCAAAAATTCCACTCGCATTTTGCGTTTTAGACTTTTCTGAACAATTTTGGTTCCGTGTCTGTCTGTGTGTCCGTTTGTCTGTCTGTCTGCTGTCAGCAAATCCTCAGCATTCAGGATATTTGCATGGAGCACGTAAATCTGTTCTCAACCAAAATACCTATTTGGATTGATCAGTTGATCATGTTTGTGTGCCTCCTGGAATTCAATAATCGCTATATCCTGTGAAACACGCACACTCCAAAGCTTAGTAGAAATTCAAATCATGAACGCAAGCCAATTGAATAATAAACCCCAGTGAAAGAATTTGCAGCGTTTTTTTATTGAACCTCAATACCCCCCACAATAAAATCATCTGTAATTTATCAAGTCCTTTAGCACTCGTATTGCGTTAAAACTTCCCCAAACCCAAATTTAAACGATATAGCCAAAGGTAGACTGATGTAGAGGAGGCACACAAATATGATCAACTGATCAATCCAAATAGGTATTTTGGTTGAGAACCGATTTACGTGCTCTGTGCATATCTCCTGAAATTCAATAATCGCTCTACCACCTGTAAAACACGCACACTCCGAAGCTTAGTACAGATTCAAATCATGAACGCCAATTGAATAATAAACCCCAATGAAAGAATACTTATTTACCCCAGTAATAATATTGAATAATATTTACCTATTTATTATCAGCGTTTCATGCATATCAGAATGCTTCAACCCGTGTATCGGCTATAAACTACAAGTATCCACATCGGCTATCACTCCAGTATCCACATTCACTACAACTCGACGCTATCGGCATCACTAGGTTACAAACAAACAATAATAAACCAAAAAACGCAAATGTTGGCATCACAAATCGGGCCATACATCGTTAATGGTTCGACCTACGGACCTGGGGAGGGGCTCATTCGATTCCTCGAGGTATGTTCTTCAAATAGGTATAAATTTAGGCCGCTTCGACTTGTTTTGAGGTTTTTAGGGATTTTACAAAACTTTGACATCCCTTAAAAGGCATTTTAAATGGAGTGAGGGAGCTGGCTCAAGAATTGGGGCGTCGTCGGACCAAGATGAATTTTTCCCGAAAATTTCAGATTTTTTGCTCCAGCCGTTTGGGAGAAATCATGCGAACGGCGTACGGCGGACGGACGGAAAAATGTTTATTGCAGATTCGGATTCTACACCCTTTGAAACGTAAACCGTGAAATTTTCAGAGGGGGTTAGAATTTTTTTTTTTTTTTTTTTCAGAGGAATTACAATAGTTTATTATTGAATAATAAATCAAAAATTGAATCAAATCAAATAGCATTATAATCCCATTATTTCAGTGTCACACGGTTTTTCCTCGCTCCCCACAATGTTTTGAAAAGTAGCCCCCAAAAGGCAGGAAAGGGTGTTTATGAAGTTGCTTCTGTTTTGTTGACATCCCTCATTCAAGATGGTCCCAAAGCTGGTCGTTGGATTTTGCCTAGACCCTTCCAGTCAGTTCTACCGGAAAAACCATCCCTAGAGGCAGCAGTGTGGGTTTTTTTTAACTCCCACTCCCTACTCCTGTAACATTCTGACTTTGGCAAGTGAAACTTGATCGCACTTGTTGACAATAATTGTTGTACACTAATTATTAGTGTAGTTGTTAGAAGTTCGTTGACAACATTTTGGTTCAACCAGTTTCAACTGATTTGTGGCCTGCAAAGGCGGTGAAAGGCTACACCTCCCTCCTTGTTCTCTCACTCCCGACAATATCCAGCCAACAGCCCCTTAAATTGTAGGGAGTGAGATCTGCTTGTCGCAAGTGAGATTTTGGCAAGGACACCTTAGTATTTACTGTAACTAAAATCAAGTTAATTTGTGCTATTCCACTCACCTAATTTGAAAGACTTGGGCGGCGATTCCCATGGAGGTTGGAGGCTCAAGAGAGGAAAATATAATAGTATATATACTATTATTTTGTATATATACCTCACTCCCTACAAACTTTTTTTTTTCAAAATGGCGTATCAGCAGTACCGTTCAAGATTATGTGTGCTCACTTCGGTAATATGCTGGGAGAACCGCAGTGATTGATTAGGAACAAGAATACTGATCAAGTTTCAACTTTTATTTTTAGAAAATTCGATACCCAAATGTGAAAGAAATTTTGAAATGACCCCATGTATAAAACACACTACCTAATAATGGATGCTTTCTGATCCTGCAGGACAAACTGAGGGGCATGGCGGAAGACACCGCTCGCGTAGAAGAAGTTACCGTCAGCCATTTCGCATCCCAACGACCGTTACCTGAAGTACCAGCTAGAAATAAAATGCAACTCACCGTCGCTCAAACTGATAGTAAGTCGTGAAAAGTCATTCACCTGAGTTCAAGTACATGCATGGAATATCTGCTCGAAATTGTGCTAATTTATGAGGGATCTACCGACCGAACAAATTAATTCCTTCTCTAACATGGCTAATTTCACCTCCTCAAATCGATACAATTTTAAACCACTGCAGCATGGGAAGGGGGTGGAATGGTGCAGTTGCCCCTTCCGATAGCTGGTTAGGCTAATACCCGCAACACTCAGAGGTTGAGCGTGATGCTAGAAGGCGCCGGGCTGTCCCCGTAGGCGGCGTACAGTCGTTGAAACGCGGAAAAACCTCAATTTTCCAAATGCAAGATTTTAATGATTCGAAGCACGTTTCTGTAAGCTAACATCCTGTAGAATCAAGATATAACAATGGTTTTTCGCTGAAAAATTGCGCGAACCTATTTTTACCCGTTCAAAGTTGAAATTTTGAAGAATCAGCGGATTTAGAGGAATATGAATTTAGGTCTGGAACTGCGTACAGTTTCGTTTGAAAATTCAGTCGAATGACTGTTTGCTGTCAATACATCCTACATTGCATCGCACATACCCTCCGGGTCACAAAACTACAAAATATGAAGCATTTACATGGAAGAACAGCAGTATAACGTTAATTTCATATGTTTTTTGACTTTTAAAAAAAGCTCCAACAGTCTCCAACCCAGTTTTGCGATTTTTCAGTAGTAGACACATTCTACTCTGTTCTCTAAAAATTTCATTTGCGTCTGTCTGTGTCTGGGGTCACGCTTTGTCTATGAAGTACCAGATAACTCAAACCTATCGGTGCAGGTCCGAAGGCGGAATGATCGGTTGTTTCTTTTCCTTACAGGTGACGATTAAAAAGGAAGAACTTTTATTTTCCCTACATAAACTTTTCCTCAAATGAGCTGGGCAATAAACAAAAATTGAAGTTACTCGTAAAATTGTATTTTTTCTCCCCAAATAAACGAAGCGTGATTACAAGTGGAATTTGCTGCACGAACACTTCAGGAATTCGTCAGGATGATGTTCTGTTTCATTAACACAGCAAAAATTGCTTAGTCATGCAGTTTTTTCCACAATTGTACAGCTTTGAGGTCTGAAATCCGTCGGAATCACTGAAATTATAATCTTAAAAAAACAAAAAACCCAGCACGCCGATAATTGAGTTGAGAACAACAGAAATGTGTTTTTTTATATTTAAGACACTTTTTTGAAAATTACGCACACTGGGTGGGGCGGATCAGGCTGAACCTAGATCCAAGCTACTCACCACACTAAAAAGTATGTTTAACGACACCTAACTTGCCAATTTAAAAAAAATTACCCTGTTTTATAGGCTTCTTTCACGCTTTTTTTCTAATTTAGGACACTGGATGGCAGTGGATCGGACTGAAAATGGTTTCATTCGACTCAGCACCCGAAAACCCATATTTCACGACACCGTACGGTGGGCACTTGCTAAAAGATGAATTTTAGGGCATTTTTTAACCATTAAATTGTAAATTTGGACCACGAATTCCCGGCCAATTGGGCTGGCCAACGAACCTCACCTGTTGATTGCTGACACCGATTTTTTAGCTCAAGAACGAAATTTTTAAAGTGATAAATAGAGCGTGTCGGTTTTTTTTTTTTTTTTTTTTTCGTTTTTAGGCCATTTCCAACCAGTGTGCGGCGCACAGTGGAAAATATGACCGATTTAGGTGGAGAAAAGTCAAGTCAAAAGTTTGGAATTTTCGAGTGCTTCACCTTTTTTTCACCTTAATACTAATCTTTCCCGCCATACCGTGTTTACAAACAAATAGTAAAGGAGTGAATCAGTCATGTTTACACTAGTGCCTGATAACCGGCAGTGGGATTATCTTTATTCGATGGTTATTAATTTGTGTTCAAGGTGTGTAGCGCGAAGTTTTATTGCTTTTGTTCAACAATGGACATTGCTTGAGACATGTAAGACATTAAATTTCTACATTCGTTATTGAATATACATTGCATTCTACCTATTCAATAACGAAAAAATATATTACCCCCAAGTTTTGTTTGCAGGATTTGTTTCATCAATCCTTCTTGTCTTTAAATGTTGCAAAGAATTTTAGCAATTTTCCTGTGTTTTGGGTGATACATAATTGTTTTTCAGTCAAATTTTAGCAAATCAATTTGATTTTAGACCACTGTGTGCTCGCCAATCGTGTCAAAAAATGATTTAGATTTTTTTCCCCCCGTATTCTGGGACTTCAATTGTTAAATTTAGGAAAGTTTTAAATTTTAGCTAATCAATTTGATTTTAGACCACTGTGTGCTCGATAATCGTGTCCAAAAATTAATTATTTTTTCCGTAATCTGGGAACCCGAAGGTTGAATATGGACAAGTTTCAGAATTTGGTCCACCTTATTAGGTCATATTTTCCACGCGACGGTTTCAAGAATTGGGAAGGGGGGAACTGACCATATAGATCACACTATACATCAAGTATAAAGAAACTCTATACACGTTTAAAACTGGTTGAATTCCTTAGCTAATCTTGTATACCATCAACCAATCAACAATAAAGAGTTGTGGGTGATAAATATTGGATTATGACAATAAGATTGATCAACATCTGTGGTATACATGTGAAATTGATGAATTCACCGATCGCTTATATCGCTTATAAGCGATAATTTCAAGGAAGAGCTATTTTGAAAGCTCCCCTCACCAAACAACCCAATCACGTATTAAAAGTATGTTAACTTATTACCACAACCACAAAAGTCGGTTCAATTAAGCTCAGAAACCGCATTACGGCGGGTGAAAACAAAAAATCAATATCCCTATACCAGTCACAGTCTTGAACCGAAGGTTTGTGGTTTTCGAGGTGGCGGCAGATGTGCTGTCATCCATTGTAACACATCTGTGTCCATTCTCTTGAGTTGAATCTCTTGTATCCCCATTTATCTATTGTATCTGAAATCTTAGTGAACTCACCTGTGGTGGCTCTCATTCTTTTCGTTGGAACATTGTTCTCACCCTCTATTCAAAGTATCAGTTTTATCAATTCTAGGGCACCTTTAATCAGTTTAGATGGATATGAACAAACATTGCCACAAGTCGTGTAGCGTGATTGTGTTTTGACACTTTTATCACACCCAAATCTTACGTGGTAGACAAGATCTGCGGCCCTATGCTTATAAAAGCTTTTCATTCTTTACAAAATTATAAAGTAGCCTTGCATACACCACATAGTCCGTGATCAGGTCATCACATGGAACACATGAAGTGGCTGCTGTAATTGCAGTGCTCGCAATTCCACTTCGGCGAATTATTATCGGCTTCTTGGCAAATTGTACACAAGCTGTCCA
Source organism: Creontiades dilutus (assembly GCA_031894815.1). Classification (NCBI taxonomy): domain Eukaryota; kingdom Metazoa; phylum Arthropoda; class Insecta; order Hemiptera; family Miridae; genus Creontiades; species Creontiades dilutus. The sequence continues at coordinate 1,353,498 of JAVIWC010000230.1, forward strand.
CAAAAGACGAAGTCAAGATTTCTTCAACATCTTCGCCTGTGTCTACAACAAGGTCTCCCTCAGAGATATCTCCCCAGTTATCACTGTCACTGCTCTCACTTCTGGTTCTCTTGAACTTCTCTTTCCTTTTTTGAGGTCTTTCAGTTTTGTTCATGATTTCCACCTTTCTTCTTCTTCTTCTTCTTCTGAACCCCATCTCTGTTACTAGTAGTGAGTTGATCAAAATCCAGCTGAATTTGGCGCTTTGTTGGTTATTTGTTGTTCTTTTCCATCTTTTTTTGACGTTTCAGAAATGCACGGCATTCCCCCGATACGATGGGCGACATTACCCCAATGTTTACGTTTTTCGTAATTCATTCACGCTGACTTCATTTACAATCAAAACTTAAATTTGGTTAGTGCTTCAGAAAGATGATGAAATTCCGCGTACTTGTATACATGAAAACTAATCTAAAAAAGAGTTGAAAATGGGGCTTACACTGCTTATTTCCGATGCACAAGAAATAACATCAAACGATTCGGAAAAATACTCAATGCACTCACGTCAAGAAAGCTAACTTTGCAGGTAGGGTAACGCTAGAACCTAGTTGGCGGGACATTTCTCTAGGATCGGCGCTCATTCCCACGTCTCTGGTGTCGATTCAAACATCCGAAACAGCCATGGGCGGCATTACCCGATGCACGGTATTACCCCTCACTCCCCTAATCGGCGCCAGTCCGCTTTTCGAAAATTTGTCACTTAATTTAAGCAGGGAATGACCCCCCCCCCCTAAGCTTCATGACGCAACCCGACGAAGCTGCTGTGCCATCTCCTTGGCAGTGTATTTTTCTTCAATTAATATTTTGTCCTAGTATTTAACCATAATTTGTATATATTTTTGGATTTGTTCCTTGGGCATATTCACCAACGATACTTTTGTTTGAGCAGAACTGAGTACATCGTCGACGCCAGACGGTGACTCCAAGGAGGACGGCAAAGGCGACAGTTCGAAGGAGGACGCGGAGGCGGCGCCAGTCACTCACATGCCGCCTCCGAGCAAGCGGCCGACGTCGCTGGCAAAGCGGCGAGAGCCGTCCGAACCGCCCCCACCGCCTCCGGACGAGATCCGAATCAAGCGACCTCCCTCCCCCACAGCTGGCCCTAGTCACAAATCTGATTTCGGTAAGACTTCCCCGGAATCCTCATATTCTATACATTTAGAAATTACTAAAGTGCAGTTTCTCTTTAAATTAAACATGAAACGCATTAACATTAAAAGCAGTGATTTTGGTGTTCCTCAAGGTACGGTCCTTGGTCCAATTTTCTTCATAGTGTACATTAACGAGCTTGGCACCCTTAACACGAGCGGTGACGTGGTTTTGTTTGCGGATGACTCGGTTTTATGCTTTATCGCACCTGGAATCAGAGGATGACCCAGACGCTTGAAAACGTCTCATCCATCTCCCAACGCGACTGATCCTAAAATCGGGAAGGGCAAACTAACCATATCCGTCACACATTCATTTATTCTTTGAGAGGAACTTGAGCTGGAGGTTTTAGACTTCTTTTACAAACCCACTGCTTCCTCACCTTCAGTCCCATAAAGCAAAATAATAACAATTTTGCTAGATAATTTTGTGATGGATGATTAAATTATATGACTTATTGTACTCTTATTTGTATTCTTACTTAAGAGTTGTTTCCTCAGTTGCAGAGTTGGAAGGCATATCAGGTAACGCAGGAACTCGGCTGAGGCTCGAAAACGAAAAGTTGAAACGAGAAGTCTCGGAACTCCGGAAGCTGGTGTCCGCGTCCGGGGTCGTCAACTCTAACTCAGACGTAGAGAGCACGTCCTCTAGAGTCTCCCAACTTGAAGAGGAGCTGGCCCAAGCTAAGGAAACTATTACAAGTGAGTTTTCTCTCTATAACTCCCATCCTGTGCCTAAATGTGCTGGTTTGATAGTGATTGATGGAATAGTCTGATAACTGGGCAGTAGGAAGTTTAGTAATCGATACTTCAACTTGTAAACTAGTTGCATGCCCGTCAATATTAAAAATTTGCGAACAAGGCATAAGAGTACAATAACTCCCAGCATTTAGCTCGGTAGCTCAGTTTTAGTATCCTTTTTTCCTAATTTTAGAAGTCTTTCGGTTGGTCCGGGCCATAAAAGACCGTGGACTCTACTGGATCCTAACATCTAGCCAGTCCGAGTGCCTCACAAAGATGCTAACTACCAGAAACTTTTTGGAAACTTTGTTTTTCGAAGTTTTTGCTTGCGTAGGCAAGTTTGGTGTCATTTTTCCAATAATTTAAACGCAGAATCCACTGGGACGGGTTTCAGCTCTGTAGAAATACACCAATAGCAAATAATCGCAATTTTTGAACCTAAAAATGACCCCCAAAACCAACACAAAGAAATCTGGCGCGATATCTCCCTCAACTGGTTTTCAACGTTTGTGTCGATATAGGTACAGTTTTTAGGGACCAGTGGTACTTTTGTTAGAACTTAGGGACTGTTGGCTTACAGCGTGATATTTTTGACGAGATTATTGAATTTCAGGAGATATGCATAGAGCACGTAAATCGGTTCTCAACCAAAATACCTATTTGGATTGGTCAGTTGATCATATTTGTGTGCCTTCTGAAATTCAATAATCGCTCTGTCACCTGTGAAACACGCACACTCCAAAGCTTAGTAGAAATTCAAATTACGAACGCAAGCCAATTGAATAATAAACCCCAGTGAAAGAATTTGTAGCGTTTTTACTGTGATGCCTGTGCTTGCCTGAACTGCACTAACTCTAAAGAATTTTGTCTTGTCAGCTGATATAGGAGATACTATGACCTCAGACTTACTACGAGAATCTCATTTTCTCCGGATAAGCTTGAAATTATCAATCGGAATCATATCACTGAATCAATCACAAGAAAAATTAGAATCCCCTTGCTGATTTTCTGGTAGGTAGATAATCGTATTTCGTGTCTACAATTTTTTGGCATTCAAACTAGAATGTCTCCTTGAAATCGATAAGGAATCGCAAAGTTTTAAAGTTAGTCCTACAGAATCCAGTCTCTATTTCTACTCACAATTTTCGAAGTTATATTCCTAGCTTTGTCTTTTTCAAGAATAGAATGGTATTCTCGTGTCTAGTCCTGGGTGAATGAAGTTAGGAACATTAATGAGGATTGGGAATACATTCCTATTCACAAATTTCGAAGTGTTCTTCAATATGAATATGCTCATCTCTGTATAATAAACAGTAGTATTGTGGGTCACCGAGTGGTCATTGCAAAAGACAAGTTGAGTTCGAGTTACATAACGTTATTTATTATCATGCACAAGATTATTTGAACTGAAAACTTGGTAGCGGTCAAAATACAGAGCGCCAGCGGAATATAAAACGAAGATTCAACCTGTTAGAGCAAACAGATTTCCCCCGGGGTTCTCTGTTGGTTGTCGACAGACAACACTCAATTAGTTGAAAATACCAACTGCTCCGCTTCCAGTATGAATTTCAACTCCCGATTTGCTTGGTCTCTTGCCTCACTGGAGACATTAATATCGTTGGTTTACAGTTAAAGTAAATAAATAAAAATATCAATGGAATTTATATAAATTAGTGTGCTCTAAAACTAGCAAGTTACAACCAACCATTCTGCAATGCAAACAACGATTCTGTCATTCCTTAAATTCCACGTTCCACCTCTTAGCCATTTTTTCCCAGTTGATTTTGGCTTATTTCAATATTCAATAATGAAACATTGTAATCGCTCTTGAAAAAAAAATGTTTAACCCCCCCTGAAAATTCCATGGTTTACGTTTCAAAGGGTGTAGAATCCATCTGCAATAAAAATTCCGTCCGTCCGTCCGCCGTACGCTGTATGCACGATTTCTCCCAAACGGCTGAAGCAAAAAATCTGAAATTTTCAGTAAAAATCCATGTTAGTCCGGCGACGCCATAATTCTTGAGCCAGCTCTCTCTCTTAATTTAAAGTGCCCTTTAAGGATTGTCAAAGTTTTGTAAAATCCCTAAAAACCTAAAAAAAAAAAAATTCAAAGCGGCATAAATTTGCACTTTTTTTGAAGAACTTTCCATGAGGAATCGAATGAGCCCTTCCCCTGGTCCTTAGCTCAAACCATTCCCGATGTGTGGTCCGATTTATGGTGCAAACATTTGCGTTTTTTTTTGGTTTATTATTGTTTTTGTTTTGATAGCAGTAACCTAGTGATGTAGTGAATGTGGATACTGGAGTGAACTCCTGAAAGAGTTTATAGCCGATTCACGGGTTGAAGCATTCTGATTTGCATGCTTCGTCTTACAAAATTTAAAATTTTCAAATAGAATATTTTTCCATTGTAATCGCTCTTGAAAAAAACGCTGCAAATTCTTTCACTGGGTTTATTATTCAATGATTCATGATTTGAATTTCTACTAAGCTTTGGAGTGTGCGTGTTTCACGGGTGATAAAGCGATTATTGAATTTTAGGAGGCACACAAATATGATCAACTGATCAATCCAAATAGGTATTTTGGTTGAGAACCGATTTTAGTGCTCTATGCATATCTCCCGAAATTCAATAATCGCTCTATAACCTGTGAAACACGCACACTCCAAAGATTAGTAGAAATTCAAATCATGAATCATTGAATGATAAATCCCAGTGAAAGAATTTGCAGCGTTTTCGATAATTTGGTGAATTCAAGCCCTGTGTCTCTAAAAAATGGGCTTGAAAGTACAAACTGGAGTGGAACAACAGCCTGGTTCCTATAGAAAACTTACAACGATTTTTCTGAAATATGTGGTTTTCGGAGATAAGTCGCTTTTGTTTCATACGGCAGAAATGATCTTCCAACCTCGAATATAGTGGGCAGACAGGTAGAAAATTTAGGGAAAAATAAAAGGACATCAAGAACATTTTAGAGATAACACGGATTAGAATTCCGTCGGAATTTCAGATTTGATTTAAAAAATAAAAAGTTGGTGGAACTCGTACACTTTTCTCCAAAATGAGTTGTTTCAGATTTCCGAGAACAATTTGAAATAATTAAAAGCGACAGAACTGGTTAATGTTTGAATGAGGATATTCCTGGATAGATTCCATCAACAGGTTCATTTCTAAAATAGCTTTGCCTTTTCAATTCTTCATTTCATTTTTTCTTCGATTTGTTGCACCACCTTTATCTGTTTTCGCCTAATATTGTTCGAAACCCCCTTTCACCTCCCCGACCAATAGAATTGTATCTCCTTCAACCTTCACTGAGACCACATGATTGGTGTTCCCCACATCTCTAGACCAATGGCATTGAAGCTCCCCTTCACGTTTTACTATATAGCCACTGTTTTCTCAAATGCACATCTGGTTATTGCCAAAAATAAGTAAGCTTTTGAAGGTAAAACGTAGTATGCCGATTTCCGATGAGTAAAGGCGTTTCATCATCGAAAAAATATCCACGAATCAATATAAGTTTGATGCGTTTTTGAACAGAGTTAAGGTGTTTCACCTTAAAAAACAGTTAGATAAGACATTTCACCTTCAAGCTCAACGATTTTTCGATTATGAGGGTAGGAATTACCCCTACTTCTAAATGAAATTTCGAACATTGGATATCACCGTTGAAAAGAGCGTAACAAAAATGGGGGGGATAGGTAAAAAACTAATTTTTGACTACCTTGGTATTAAGGCGTTTTTGTTTCAAACGGCAGATTTATGTTTATAAACCCCAGTTATGTATTTTGCGTTAACTTTACCTTTTACGGAACCTATTGAATCTTGGGTAGATGGTGACTGAAGATTAAGGCTTACGTTATGTTTTGACCTTTTATTTAATTTATCTAATTTTGTTGTTGTAAATTTTGACATTGTTATGTACAGTTCGTATGCCAACATTAAAACATTGTTATTATTATTATTATGATTTGTCTAACATATCAAAAAATGCCCTCGGCGACAGGGAGAACCGAGTCTTTTCAAAGTGCGATCGGCGTGTGTTTGAACAAAGGCAGTTCTTCCGACCCCGAGGTCCTTATTGCGAGATTGGGAGATTTATTTCGCCTCATTCGATCCGGGATATTGAAAGCCATACATTACCTGGAAACTTTTCTCGCAATAACATCACCAACTTGGGTTGTCTTCTTCGTCATGGGTTTTGTGTTGTGAACGAACAACTTTTTAAATCACGCCCTCCTCCTATTGAGGCGTACAATTTCGTTTAACGTCAGCACAGTTGAAACAAGTAATATTTAGGCATTTATGAACTACCTTTCGAGTGATAAGTGGTTATAGTCTGACAAAATCCCTGAACTAGTCGACAGTGTTGTCTAAACGCACTTACATGAAGTTCACGCTTCTTTTTGATCCACCCTTTTTGTGGCAGCAAAGTTCCATTATGGTAAAACCGCCTATTGTTAGACACTATTAGAGAGACTAATCAGTTCAAACCGCCTTGAAAGCAAGTGTTTTAGAAATTTGGAATTTTGGGTAGAAATTATGAGCTGTGAGTTCCTTGTGAACAGTTCGCTCCTATTAGATTCCCCCAAATACCTTCGTTCATGATCAGAAATGAGTTTTTTCAGAAGTGGATTTTTGTCCCTAATATTGACGCATTTTCTCTTAGAAATTCCAATTTTTGACACTTGCTGGTCCAAATTTTGACACCAATACGTTCCATTTAACCTTCGTTTTCTTGATGTCCTACCCCCACCTAACTTACCTAAGGTACGTACCTGTATGGCTAAAAGGCTTTGAAACCATTTAGGGCAAATTTAATTAACGAAAGGGTTCACAATTTATTAACGTCAACGTACAAATAGGTAAAACACACAAGAACGAGTTCTACAGGATTTCAGAATCGTAACTTAACGACGACAGAGAATGAAGATTTCGACACAGGTAGGTAATCTTATAGAGGAACTGGAATCGAAATAGGGAACTTTCCTTGTATTGTTTCCGTAGTGACTGGGCTAGGGCAGTTTGCAAATTACGTTATCGACTGTATACTTACACATTCTACGTTTAATAGGTGGCATAGCTGCAATCAATCTGTGAAAATGATGAGACACTATTAATTTTGAATCCCACCGCAATTTTAAATTCTTGTACCTAACAGTATTGAAGAAGCGGCAGGTTAATATAGCAACAAAATGATTTCAAGTTATACCTATGTCAACTTTAGGAACCGAATGTCAACATTGGGAACAGGCGATGTCAACTTAAGGTTCCACTTCGCTTAATGAAAAAATGCAAGAATCTCGATATTCTACTAAATTATTTCAATCCAAATACCTATTACCTTGGCAACTCAATCAACAGTTTTCCCAAACGTTGACAGGGTGTCAACAATAGGGCATAAACCTATTTCATGGAGCCTAATGTTGACACCTGACTTAATCACATTTTTCTACTGAAATTGAAGCTTTTGATGAGTACATATTCTTCCTTATGTTATTCACTGAGCAGATGATGCGGAGATTTTACTTTTAAATGTAACAATTGACTTGGAAGTCCAAATTTTTCGACTTACCTCACTAGCACGAGACTCTAGATTTGGGGCGGTGGCGTGGCTGATACAACTGTCATCAGTTTCCCATCACCCGGAAAATTTTTACAACATTATTATAACCGATCGAGTGGGTCAACCTCAATTCTTACATTGTTATTTGTAGAACTACCGCCACTTTCAAGTGTGTACAGTGCCTTACTACCTTATTTTGGCGTTTTGAAGTTGAAGTGTCGAAATTAAGAATAGTGTCAACAATAGGCGCTTTTACCCTAAATGGAAGACCTCCAATGACAAAATATTAGCACTTAACAGTTGTATGTCCGTCTTGGTCCATCTGTTTGAAGAGTGAACCTATTCCAAGTCACAGCACAATATCAACGAAATCTTCAAGAAGGCTACAAATTAAGAGCTGAATGAATTACAAAGCTGTCGTCAACAATATCACGTAGTAATTTTCACAGTTTTCATTTGATTCCAATGAATTGTACGTGTTTTTAACGACATTTTCTTCTATGGATTTTGTTAGATTTAAATTACTTAAATGTTGCTTCTGAGAGTGCATTATCATACAATCTACAAAATAAAACAGTAGTACATTCCCAGGCCTCTGTGGCGATCTGTCCAAAGTTTACAAGTTTGGCCATGAATATACAAAATAAGAAGTGTACGGTGTCCCCGCGAAAGGTTACACCCCCTTTCATTTCTCAAATTGTCCTCATGAACAAGCTGGATCAAAGATATTCTTCACAACTTTCTCCGTTGAATTCGGGGAAGTGAGTTTATTTTTGTAAATGGAAACTCCTTTTTAATTCAACGTAGAATCGGATTCTACGCCAAATTCCATGAAAACCTCACCCTTCATCCGATTGTTCAACAAGTGCGCTAAGTTGACTGATCGCCCACGTTGGCCAAAAAAAGGGATGTTAGGACACATGGGCTTTCATTGCTCTTTAACGCTGATTCACGTGGTACTATCCGTCGTTTGATTTGAATCAAAATTACCTAAATCACAGCTGAAATTATATGAATACCAGAGAGTTACAACCTTCTTAATTTCTGCTGCATGGAACGCCGAAAATCGAGACTACGCCATTCTTCATACTTTTTTACTTGGATTTCAGGCAAAATACTTTCGCGCAAGTCACTGAAAAATGATGCAATGACGTAAAATAAAACAAATTTCAGTTTTCAATAATGAACCATTGTGATTGGTTAAGAAAAAAAAACAGTTCTGCTGTACCTAAAATCAGAACTCCCGTTTTTGAACTTGACGAGTTGTGCTCCAACAAAAAAGGAATGAGGGGGTAAGGTTTTCATGTAATTTTCTGTTAAACCCGAAAAATGTGGGTTTCCATTTAATAAAACTTGGTGTCCTCTGGATTTTATTGGTCTTACACAAGGTGACAGATGTATTATACTTAATAGTCTTTGTGTAAAAACCATAGTTTTTTTTAGTTTGCATTTGAGTTGATCATGCACATAGGGTGCTTCGTCTTGTTCTTTTCCCAACTTATCATTACGAATCATTTTATAATTTGTTAGATTCGAAACTAGTGTTGGTCAACAAGGTTCTAAGAAAGGAAATCACTTATTAACCTAATCTTGAACAAATTGTATTAGTAATATGGCCACACAAACTGCGTGACTGTGTTTACGTTCCTGATCAAACTGCGTTCCCGTTAAAAGCGTTAAAGCTTAAAGCTATTAGATACCCTAATACATCCAACTCATTAGGTTCTTTTTAGATTAAGGAAAAACCAACTTTTTTCTGCTTTATAAATTTGACTTTTTTACAAGACAAACTTCGCCGGGAGTTTAGTGGCTCGATTAGATCTTAGCACAGCCGGTCTTAGGTTTGGAAGGTGGTCCATGGAACCTTTTGGTAAGCTCTGCGATCTTCTCCGCCTCCCGTATCCCGGAGACTCGGGCTCCGTGTGCCGTTCCGTTCATCTCTGGCACCGTCGCCTCACCGGCGAACAGGAGGCTGGGGGCTGGCTGGCTGCAGAAGTCCGGCAACGATTTAGCCAAAGCTGTCAAATGTTTGGCGAATGTCTCGTGAGTGTAGTAGCTAACGGCGCCGTAGAATAATCGATCTGATCTCCAACTGTAGGCACATAAAAATCGTTGTACCACTGTGCAGTGTTTGCTACCTAACACTATTAAATATACACACTCTAGGTGCAACATTCAACTCGCAGACGTCTTTCCAAAAACTCTTTCATTAAATTTAGGAGCGAAAGAGTGAGCAACTCCTTAGAAACGACTCAGAACGCAGAACAGTCGTTCATGAGATTCCTCGTTAAATGAGCCAGGAAAAGGCAATCGATTCGTCAATGCTCAACAGGTAAACTTCAAGACCCGAGTTCAAGCGACACTGCCGAGGGTCCAGTCCTCTCTGTAGTACCGGCTTTATTATTACAAGGTCTCAGATCGCATACTCCATACATCGTGTGCGGCACTGAATCGGTAGGTAAAGAAAATGGCTCTTTTAACTTGATGCCTGGGGTGCTGACTGCGACTTGAATGTCCGAATCGAGACTGTAGTAGATTCCTAGTCACCATTTCACTTTTTAACTTTCATGCCAACTACCCAAATCATCAACCACTGGACAGCATGCTCCCCCTGTCTTCCGCTAAGCCAGTTATTAAAGCCCTCGTTCAGGCTCTAAGAGATACAATAACAAATCGCAACTGGGGAGACTATAATCAAAAATCGCACTTGGAGAGACGCCTCAGAGATTGTCCTGGCTTATACAGATCGAAAAGTGCCAGGAACTCTGACAAGCGTGCCTGTAGCTTGTTGTCCTTGACTATCTTGACGAGCGGCTCACCCAATTTGTTCCAAGTCAGACCCCTCTTGCTCTTTACGTGAGGGAGGAATCATGGACTCCCAAATTGAGGTCTGTCCAACCATAGCTGCTTCCCTAGAAGTCTCGAACAGGAGAAGATAAAGCATTTACAAGAGGAAGGGAATCGCTAGATCGTATTGAGTTACTCGGCTACTAATTGTTGCCAGCAGGTGGTGCAGGAATAAAATTAAAAAATCACCAACTTCTACTCCCCATCCCAGTCATCTTTCTGAAAGCGGTCGGTATTGGCCTGGCTTCCCGACATTGACTTCGATTACTCCAGTGGTGGGAACAAAGAGCGAGGGAGTGAGAGAACGAATCAGTCGTAGTGCTTTTGGAGAAACGACTTTTCCTATCACTAACATTCATACGTCTATGATTTTCCCCTTCATGAAATTTCCCATTCTGATGCTAGAAATAATCTCAAGGATGCAGGACGCAGCCAGCTTTTACAGATTTTATCCTCAAACTCAAACATTGCATTCACACCGTTCAAATATTTCGGATGTGCTTTATAGTTTATATGTTACATTTAAATAAATTTTTCTTAATGTATCGAGTCTCATTCCTTCACACTTCATCATCGTCGTGAATCCAAATCGCATTACTACTAGTAGGACGAAAATAATAATAAAAAGTCCACATGTAGTCTTTGGAGCTTAGGCCGCATTGAAACTGTGTTCGTTTAAAGGTTGACTAGAAGCACACGGTATTCGGTTGATTACATACACAAAACTCAACATGAAAGTCAACGCCATGTGAACCAACACCACACAAATATCCTGTATTTGTCGTGTCCCGTCTCTGTTTTGCCTCACCTTTTACCTTGAGTACACAGTTCCCATCTCAAACCGATGTTCGACCAAATACACTCGAAACAAACATTTAAGTCAGAGAGTATCGTACAGTCAACGACCGAATTCTCATCGGAAAACAATCTTAACTTTTGAAAGGAAAAACCTTCTGAGGAGTGGTACTATCTTGTAGGTCGAATACTAGGTTACACAGTTAATAACGTCAATACATGGAGAAAAAAAGTGACATCTATAGCTCGATGAGAAATCCGCTCAAATACATTTAACGAACAAATACACAACCAAGATACAAGTCGCATTGAATGAAGAAACTTGTTATTCCACGATAGTGCAAGGTTGCAAAGTGCCCTAGGATGACCCTTGGTGCAAAACTGGTGCCACACGAACAGCCAAATTTATATTTCAGTGTGTTACATCGATAAGGCAAGAAATTAGCCTCAAATAAAGTCCTTCAGCTGATCAGTGTGTCTTTACCTTGTAATTAGGTAATGTCTAGAATGACTTCGTCTTAAATATATCTCTGAGAACACCAAACTGTGCTTGTCATTTAGTACGATACAAAAGCTGATGTCTAAATGCCTACAACGGTGCAATATACTGTATATGGACGCGACGTAGAAATCCTCGAATATAAAAACTGACATTTAACGAGATGAAATAAAACACGTACCACTTCACCGCGTCACTTGTGCGCAAATGTACAGGAACTCTTGGAAACGAAATTACATTGCAACTATGTCTGCTAATTCGATCCACACATGATACTGGGCAATTTTTACTATGTTCGAGCACATTTACATTCGCGTTGAGGTTTTTGTCTGTCAAAGTGAAGTGGGGAGTGTGAATGGATGAACGTTAAGCACTTCAAGTCGGCTCATTCGATTCATCGAAGGGAAGTCTATCAATAACATGAAAACATTAGTATTATTTCGAAAATTTTCGATATTATTTTTTCTTATTTCAGGCACTTTATTTTATCGTTTAGCATTGACTGACTGATAGAGCTCAGTATCAACTAGACCCGAATTGTCATTTTAATCCAAGTTTCATTAACTTAGGTTAAGCAGTTTAGGAGAAAAGCTCTGGACGGCGGACGGATTTTTTAAATTTGATTCACGGATTCCAAGCGTATTGAAAGGTAAAATGAAGTCACCAACAAAAAATGTGTGTGTGTGTGGGGGGGGGGGGGCTAAAAATAGTTCATTATTTGTGATTTTTGATCGAATTTTCACCAACTTTCGTTCAGTGGTTTCGGACATTTTGTATCTTTTTGAGTTAGATTTTGGATTTTACACTTCTTGAAGAGGAAAACAGCAAATTTTGAGGGAGATAGAACATTTTTTATCGGTCGATTATAAAGGTTCATTATTGAAATTAACAAACTAAAACACTAAATAAATAGCTAGGTTGTGTTGAAGAAGAGGAAGTATGAAACGGAAAACCGAAGAAACAGAAACGTGAGTGAAAAGAGATACTTTTCATAAGGGAGGGAATTCGTCTGGTAAACAAAAATTCAAACTCGTATTTTTTTCAAAATTATTAATGAAGCATTGTAATAAATTGTACATTTTTACTGTAGATACTGTTCAAAATGTCCACCATTCTGCTGAATGCAGAGACAGCACCTCCGCCGAACGATGTCGACTGCTCGCTCCAGCTCCCTGGTGTTTTGTCTCATGTCGTGAGCACATTGGTGGACATTTTGAACAGTATCTACAGTAAAAGTGTACAATTTATTACAATGCTTCATTAATAATTTTTTTTTTAAATCCGAGTTCGATTTTCTTTTTTTTTTACCAGACGAATTAGCGCATGGAAAACCGGAGTATCCAGCAAAAACCAAGTTTTTCTTACTTGAAAAGCAATTTTCTCCCAGAAAACAACACGGAATTTCAAATCTGGTTATATCGCTGGAAAGCCTAGATTTTGGCGCATCTTTTAGCGCTACAGGCTAAAATTAACATGCCTTATTAAGTCGAGATCTCCACGTTTTGACAATGTGTCCTTTTCAAGCTGATTTTTCACCCGTTTCGCCGGCTCAAAAAAGTTGATTTAACGCTCTTTCCGATAGTGGAATCAGATTTGAAATCGCACGCAAAATGTGGGAGATTGTGGCCGTTTTAATGCGGTAAGGTCGAAAAAACGAGAAAAATCTTTAAATTGAAAAAAAAACCGCATTTTCAAGGGTGTAAACAAAAATTGCTAAGAGGCATTTTCGATCAGAAATTTTCCGTAGAATCTTCTCCTGGCCTGTGACCGTCACGAAATGTAACACCCTGTAGATTAGGAGATCCATTCCAAGGTATGAGCCCGATGCTTTAAGCCAAAAGCACACCGTTATCGTGCAATGATTGCCATTCTACGAGAACGAATGGATGTAGCATCAATTAACCAAGCTAAAAACACAGGACAATAAGTGAAATGGGGCAAAAGCAATGATAAATGCTCAAAAATGCTCAGTTCCTGGGTTGGTCATCAGTTTGACAGGATCGTGGTGAGAGGTGCAATAGCACAGGTATTTGGTCCTTCCATGTCCTAAGCAGTGAATGAAAGATACCTCCTGGATTTTTTACTGTTTTCGAGTATGTTATATGTTGTCCTTCAATTATTGTGATGGAAGAATTTTCCAGGACCAATTCTTTGATGTATAAGTTCTAGAAGGGTTCTTCACAAGTCATTTTCAGCACATCACAAAAGCACTTCAGATTGAGGCTGGAGAGGATGTGCAATCAATTGGACTGTGACAATGGAGCTAGTGACATCAGCATACACACATGTCTGGTCTCTGTCAGTTTTTCCGTTGAATCAGTCATGTCTAAAAGAAATGTTCAGTTCCTGGGTTGGTCAACTGTGATACTTCGAAAATTCGGGTATTGAGGAATCTGCGGAACTGAGAAAAATAACCGGTTTCTTTGGGATTCTCATTAGGCTAGGTTTTATTGTATAAGCTTCCTAATTCTTCTATACTATAATATAATCCTACCATCCTTAAAATTCTACCCTTAACTGTAATTGTGATGTAAAATAGATTTATGCATACGCTGATCTCATGATTTTCTTAGGCGCTGGCAACGAATGATTGTTGAGTACCCATTGAATCAATCTCGTTATTTCTCGTACCAGACACTTCTCGCTTAGCTGTTCGACACACTGGGCAGCAGGCCCGCCGATCGTGAACATCAAATCTTTCGGATTTTCAGGCACCTCTTCTATCAGTCCGATCGATCTTATCCATTTGCACGGCCCTTCAAGCTCTTCCATGGACCAACAGATCCTCATCGTTCCTTCTCCTTGAACCCAAAACGGTTTTTCGTAACTGAAAAACACCTTATTAATGTCACCGAATCCTATGTTCTCGATAGCTTCAACTTTATCTTTAGGGAGCTGTGGACAGAATAAAATTTTATGGTACTGTTTTAGAACACCTAAGGACATCGTCACAATGACGTAATCTCCATCATAATAACAGCCATCGCACGTCTTCACCCTTACTCTTCCTTCCTCTTGTGACGTCTCAGCCCACTTGATGACACACACTTCTTTGTTCAATTTGATATTTTCTTTAGCTATACAACTACTCATAGGTTCCAGAACTGTCTTGAATCCTCCTTTCAGATATGTGTCACCCCCTAAACATTCTTTTTTGCTCGCGAAACGCTCAACAGGTATTTGACATAGGTCAGCCCCTAATTCACCTTTGAGGCTATTTAACACTGCTAGCAGAACACTTCTTATCACAGTGGCTTCGCATTTCTTCAGCGAAGCTGTTTCGAGCTCGATATGATTAAGAAAGTAGTCCCACATTGAGTCCTTGACGTGGAACTGCAATTGATGTGAATCGTGGATAAGTTCTGTGATTCTGCGCATTATAGTTTTGAGAACTTGCAAACTTCTTCGTTGAGACTCCGAGCTAACGGGCGTACCGTCACTCTGAACGAATATTCCCCTAAGTGGGTCGATAATGTCTACTGGGCTTTTGAGCAGTCTCCCTTGCATGGCCATGTTAAAAATAGCGTTCGATATAGACGCTCCTCGTATCCACTGAGCTCCCAAATCCACCGGATGACCATCAAACGTGCACGTGTACACTCTGCCGCCAATTCTGAAAGAAAATATACAATTTTTAGAATAGTTATAAATGAATGGATACTCTACGGAAAAATTTACCAGCAATTTCACTAAGGTTTGATGCTGTTTCGTATGTAACTAACTTCTACTAGCTGTGGTGGGTTACCTGTTGGAAGCTTCAAGCACGACCACATCGTGAATGCCATATTCCCCCAACCTTTGTGCTGCTGATAGTCCGGCTATCCCTGCTCCCACCACGATAACCCTTGGAGATTTTATACTCTTGTCGAGACACTCGCGGATACACGTGGTTTTGATGGCAGCTTCGCAGGGCGGCACTGTCATTACAGAATCATTCTCCACTCCTTTGTTGATAGTACCGCTCAAGTGGAGGCTTCTCCTTAAACTGGAAAACAAGAGTTTAAAATTGTGAAATCTTAAAATTGCATGCGTTTCTCAAATCACACTGCTCATGAAGTTCATGGTGCAATACCTAATCATCATCACAACTATTATTATAGGTGAATTATCTGGTGGAATACTTTTTGAGAAAATTTATTGTTTTTCAGAATTATCATTGATGTGAACGGCATTGAAGATCTTACCTGAATACCGATCTGGTCCATCTTAAAGTTAGCATGTCGCGCACATGAGAAACCATTTCATTCACAGGATTTTCTACATCGCGATCGATAAAAATTTGGTTAACTAAGTTCAAGTCGGTATAGTTCCGCAGCGATATAAAAGTTGTTGTTGATGCATATCCACGGATAATATGAGTAACCACCTGTGCCGCTAGTTTCGTTAGTTACGGCTTATTGATTGTGCTGTAGTTTCGTCGAAGAATATTCCAGATATTACTAAGTATTTAATATGTTTATAATGTTTGAAAATTGGGAAAGCTACGGAGGAGGCATTGGCTTGGTCAGGGGCCAGGATATGCAATGACCCGCACGACCCCCCGGTCTTGAAGGAGGGGTTGCTTTGTGCGCCGTGTATTATCAAACCCAATCTGATTTGGCCGTAGCATTGGGTGTTGCAATGTTGAAATCGAGTTCATACAAAAAGTTAGAGTTCAAGATTTTGACAAAACTGCCATTTCACGCAGCAATCGCACATCTTCAGTGCAATAAAAAAAACGTTTTCTGACATCAAATAGATAGAAAATTAACGCTCTTTCCAACGGTCTCATCAAATTTCAGCTATCTCCAAAATTGAGGGAGTTATGACGGTTTTAATGACATAAGATCGAGAACACGAAAAAAACCTTGAATCGCGAATAGCTCGGAAACGAGGCCTCTAGCAAAAAATTGCTAAGTGGCATTTTTGTTCGGAAGTGAGTTGTAGAATACGAAGGAGTCGGATTGTGCATAACTCCTGGGACACCCTGTATAAGGCACTTGTCCTGCCACTATTGGAGTATGCCTCTCCCATATGGTCGGCTTCATACGCAGCCCACAAGCATACTCCACGGGTCCATAATACATTTCGGTATTTCACCTTCAAGCTTGCAATCCCTCAGGATGAAGTTGATTATGCTGCCCTGATGAGCGTGACCTTCTGCCCTTGGAGAGCCGATGATGGGTGGCAGACCTGGTATTTTTGCACAAGCTGTTGATTGGAGCAATAGTCTCGCCAGCACTACTAGGAGAGATAAGCCTCCTTGTGCCTCATCTCTCTGCCCGCAGCTGTCCGCCGTTCTACGTGAGTTTCGCCCCTCTTCTTGGTCGACCGTTGTGTATTCAATTGGCTTGCGTTGATGATTTGAATTTCTACTAAGCTTTGAAGTGTGCGTGTTTCACAAGTGATAGGGCGATTTCAGGAGACACACAAATATGATCAAATGATCAATCCAAATAAGTGTTTCGGTTGAAAAACAAATGACGTGACGGCCTCCTCGTGCGGGAAATGTAAGCTCCGGATTAGCTGGGTGATCAGCTTCGGGAGCTAGGTTCTGCCCTGTTCTCCCTAGAAAGCTGAACTACGATAAGGGGCCTCTTAGATATCAAGAGACAAATGAACGGCCTCCAACCTGATCAGCTGATTGAGCGAAATTCTCTCTTATTCCCTCAAGAAAGTCGAAGTTCGATAGAGGAAGTAAGAGACAGAATACATTTAGGCCTCCAATCTGACCAGCTGAAGAACTTCTTCAGTCCTACAAAAGTGAAATATTTCACTGGAATAAATATGGCAATCATTATTGAATCATACAGCCTGGAAGCTCCCATCTTCCCGCCGCATTTCCTTCCGCAAATAAATATGTTCTCATGGAATTTAATATAATTTTACAATAAGTATTATTAATTTAGTTTATCAGAAATCTTGAAGAATCCCTATTGAAGTCGTATTTATCTTGTTACAGCTCTCAAAGCGGACCGCAAGAAGTTGAAATCCGAGAAATACGATCTTCTAAATCAAATGAAACAGCTGTACGCAACGCTGGACGATAAAGAAAAGGAATTGCGAGACTTCATCCGGACGTTTGAACAGGTATTCAAACAGGTATTTTGACTGCTGAACAAATTAACCCTTTTGCACTAAGTAAATTTCCACGAGGGCACTTACTGTTAACTGTATCCTTAATTCAGTGTTGTGTAAAGATATTGAATCCCTCCCACACTCAACACTTTAAGTTTAGTAGGTACCTACGCTGAACTGACTACTTGCAGTCAAACCAAAGGTAGACCGTAGATTATGTAGTAACATACTTCCATCTGAAACATCCCTAATCAGGGGTGTTCTTTAGCATTACACTCCCGTTTTCAGGACGAGTGTAAAAAACAACAATCGTTTCGAACAATCCTTTTTTAGTGTTAAAAATACGATTTGAAACCATTAAATTCCTGTCTTTTACATTTCAATAAGTAAAAATAGGGAAAAACATTTAATTATTGGGTTTTTAGCGTTAGAAAAATGGGAGCCCCTCCACTATCTATTAAGCGCCTTTTAGTTACTTTATTATTTTCAATAATAACCCTAGCATAAAAATGAAATTCTTTATAGCTAACCGAACTATGTAGTATAAATGTATACAAAAAGTTAAATAAAATATTTAAATAATAAAAATAAATAATTAAGCCTTTGTGATTGTTATAAACCTCCCTTAAATAATAAAAATAAAAATAGAGTTTGTAGAAAAAAACCTAGTCTATTTCCACAAAAATTAGTAGGGTTATAACGTTAAATCGATTTCGACGGTCAGATCTTCATCATTAACAAAACAATAACTGGATGTACATCACTAAAGGAGGGAAAGTGAGTTCCTCGACCAATAGAATCGTATCTTCTTTCACTTTCATAGGAACCAAATGATTGGAGATGTTCCCCACATCTCCTGACCAATGAGATTAACGCTCCCTTCCATCCGTCCCTGTGTGACCACTGTTTTCTCGAATGTACATTCCGATATTGTTCTGTTACTGATGATGAACTGACCGTCGAAATCGATTCAACGCTGTAACTGTTTTAATTTTCGTGGAAATGGAACACGTTTTCTTCAACATTCTCTGTGTTTTTCTTGACATGGGTTTCCACAATTTCGTCGGCAATGATTCAGTGCCCTCTTCAAACCCGGTCCCTTTACTCTTCAAGGTGGGTAGATTCAAAAATTTAATGTCCGTACGACCCGTAAAAGACCTCGGAAATTATCTAAAAAATCCGTTTCTTTCTCTAACTCCATTTGGAGTCTAGTTTCCCCTTCAACTTCTAAAACGTAATCAACTCGAAAATGTGCCAAAAACGACTTTTTTCGGAGTGTTCGCTGATAGAGGAAAGTGGGGCGACATTTTCCAGTAATTTTGGACGAAAAATCGGCTGGGATAGGTTTTAGGTCTACAGAAATTTACCAATATTAAATAATGGCAATTTTTGAAACTAAAAGTGACCTCTCAATGATACGATAAATAAAAAACTATCTTATTATTGAAGTAAAATTGAACCCAAGTGTTAAAATTGTCAGTTGATTTAGGATTTTGTTTTCATTCTTGAGATGTGACTGAACTAAACACACATAATTTTACCTGTTTCTCGAGAATACGTGGCCCTTAATTTATAGTGGAGGAGGGGGAAAAGGGATTCGGTATATTGTAAAGTAGAAAAAACTTTATTATTGTTCCTCGATTTTTGTAAAGCTATGAAACTACCACTTCAGTGACTATTTTTAGTTTTTGAAATGTTAAAGAAAGTGGGGTTATGGTTCCGAAACGTATTTTTAAAAATGAAAAAAGTATGTTTGAATTTAAGACATTTAGTTTTGAAAATGTGGGTTTAAGAACACCACAAGAAAATTCTGTATCCATTCTATTTTACAAATCAGTGTGAACCAGAATATTCCATGCTGACGTTTAACCTTTTTAAGGAGAATTCACTAAATACCAGTGGGTTTGATTTAATCATTTTAAAAAAATTAAATTAGTACATCTACTACCAAATGAAAGCTCATTTTTTTAGATTACGGTGGCAGTTGTTCTTGATCGATTCTCATCAGATATAAACAAGTTAAAATCCGTTGTTCCCTTGGAAGGACGTGTAGGCTATACAATGTATAGTATAAATACATAACCCGCTATCCAGTTGTGTGGGTATATCGTATTTAATAATAACTTCACATTTCTTCATCAATAGGTTTGGCTTTAGCAGAATTGCAGGGTAGATCTGGAGCATGTACCAGAGAGTACTGCGAGAATAGTTTACACTTGGGCAAAAACTAAGATGTGCTGATATCGCTGTGGATGTAGTTAGTACCTATTTGCAATTCATGTTTAGAAATTCAATGTGTTATAGAAATAAAAGTGCAAATTCGTTTTTTTTTTTCACTGATGGATGTCGAAATCCTTTCTGTAAATAAAGAAATTAAGAACGCTTATAATTTTGATTAAAGTCTTTAGTCTGATACCTACATGTCAGCAAATTGCTATTTTCCAAAACAATACACAAAACTGATCCTTTGATCTTCTGTAATAACCTGATTAGTTCATTTAATCCCCCAAGAGTTCTCATTGTCTGAAATATTTTCAATAAATACGCATAGATTGTATTGCACCCGTCTTGACGAAATTAGGGCCAGCCCATGTGATCGCTCTTGGAGTTGAAAAAAACATTCGTCTAAACATTAGGATTTTCTTTTTCAACTGAAAAGGGACACAGGGAAACTGGTTTTATGTTCGCGAATTCTAGCTCTTCAGTTTTATTGCCATTTTTAGAGATCGTTCAATACTCCATAGAAAGGATATTCACCCAAGTTAATCTCACAGCGAAAACAGACGCACAATTACGGTTAATGTAGATCCTTTGTAAATTCTACGGGGTTGCCTCTAAAAACTGGACCCACTAGATGCTTATTATTTCACCTTTACCTCATCCACGAATATAAAATGTTTGTAATGGGTCACAAAATAGAAACCTGACTGCAAACCCTCCCCATCCTCCCATTTGCTCGTCATGTATAGGTTAGGAACCAACTCCAAATTCTGGCGAATTCCAAAAAAATGCTCTTGTCGCGAACTGATCCCTGCCAAAAGGGTACAATAGCCCCCGAAACCATTTTTTCCGGGCTTGAGCCGTTTAAAAGTGATTATTTCTCGAGTGGGCAAAACAAGGAGAGTGGAATTATGTCACGAATCGCTCATAGTGGGCAAATGGAAAGCAATTTTGGCCTGGAAAGTTGTCAACGTTGAATGAATAGATAGTGAAGAAATATTGAATGCAATGTTACTTACTATCATTTTTTAATTCAGAATTAAAACCGTGGTTTTTTGTGGTTTCCAATTCTTGAATCAGTGGCCTCGGGAGACGTACCAGACGCCTTCTAGCTGCTGGGACATCCTGTGAGTGTTGCGGGTATTATACCGCATTCAGCTATTGGAAGGGGCAGCTATAACTTTACATCGCCTCCCCATGCTACAAGGTTGTTTCCAACCTGTGGGCTCTGGAGCAAACCTCGATCCTCCACCAGAGTGAGGATTCCATCTGTCTCCCTATATCCTTAGGGACGAGAGTCCCAAAGGTTCTGAACCGTCTAGCTTCGAGTGCTAGGTATTTGAAGAGCAGATGAGAGGCGCTCCTCACAATCCACTCGCTGGATCACCCGTGTCGGCTCCAATCCTGTCCATATGCTTTCGAAAGCTACCATGTCTAGTCGTCATTTCAACCAGAGACTCATTTCCCTCCTGGAGAGTTTGAGAGCATCTGTGATTTTACAATGGCAGGATGCATTCAATACCAACTTTCCATGTTTCTGTTCTTCGTTGACTTCCCAGAGCCATTTGTGACCCTTCCTTATCCATTCCTACAAAGCGGTTTTTACCAAACATTTTGCTTCCTAAAGCCAGGATGGGTTGTTACTTAAGTACCTACTTATTCTTGCACGCTGAGAGCTCTGGTGACATTTGGAGTTTTGCTTGCTCCCACTTAATACACATTTGATCCTATTGATAACACAGTTCTTTGCACATTTACAGTGCCAGAATCTTTACGTGCTCCCTGAATCCAAGGTAGCTGTGGTCCATAATGAATGTACAGAGCTCGGAATGTCTTTTTCTGTTATGAATTTGTCTTCTGTTGGTTGGCTCATTTGCCCTTTGAGCTTTTCGCAACGCAAGCGTTTTTCTCGTTGTCGCAAGTCGGAATTCGATCTTTGATCACTCCTGATTTGCCCCTACGGGAAATGATCAATTGTGTGTGGTACAATTTCTGACCTTGCGCAATTGTCAATGATATTCGCTATCTGAGCACTTTTTTCGGGCTTGTCTGAATTCGGAGTTGGGTTCAACAAATACACGTAAACTTGAATATTCTCATAGATCGATTTTATCCTGTCCAGATACTGGATAGTCTCAGAATGAGTACAAACTTGAAATCTTCAAGTTCTGGTGGTAACAGCTTTCTTCCATCGGGTTCTATCCAAATTCAGAAGATATTTGAGAGATGACTTACAGACTTACAGATAGATCCCTATTCTATCATAATCACTTCAAATCCTTTCCAGAAATAGATGGAACTGTTACGCTAGTTTTTCTGAGTAGACGTACTTCCATGAATAACTGCTACATTATGTACTTATAAACTAACCTTTCAATTGATTTTAATCCAGCCAACGGAAAATAGCATATTGCCCAGTTGTTCAAAATGCAATCCATTATCTTCGGCAATATTCCAGCAACTACCTAATTGAGACTCCCAATTTAAAAACATAATTTCGACCAAATTGATACGTATTTTTTAAATGTTATCACATGCACACAAAAGAAAAGAAATCGAAAAATTAAGGCTACATGTTGAGCTCTGTTCTCAATTTAATTTAATTGCGTTTCTGGAATATACCGAATCTATAATAACAATTTAATGGATTGTTCTGAATGAATTAAATATAGTCACACCTATATTGTAGGTAGATGGGTAGATGATAAAAATATTTTTTAATCTAATATTATTGAGGCATGTAAATGTTTTAGTTTGCTTTGCTTATCTCTTTCTGTGGGTTTTGTTTTTTCTGCACAGAGCCAAGCAACCGCGGTGCGTTGTTATCATTTTTGCATCTCCGTTACCTACCTCCGTTTTATATTTTGTTTTCTGGAATACTTCACACTCTTTCTCCCTGTGATGATTTGTAATGACACGCAATCGTGAAGACAGTCGATCCAAGTTCGTTGATGTTCGCTCGTTGAACGTGAAAAAAACGCATTTTCAACCATTTTGGTCTACGCTGTTGAATTAGACAAATATCCCCCTGGTTGTATGAATTGAGAAATAGAATGAGGGTACCTATTCGGATTTGATGGTGAATACCGATTCATCAATGAGGTAGTACCTACTTCGATGCTTATTGAAGGAAATCAATTACTGTATGAAATGACGAGGTTTGAAGTTAAATTTTGAGACCAACTTGGAACTTCTCAAATAAAATAAAATAAAATTATTATTGACTGAAAGGGAATATTAACTGTGACCTATCAAAATCTGATTGTCCCAAATGTAAGTACCTACCATGTTCATATAAATTACCAATTTATGAATTTAACGCCTGCGCAGCGTGATTTTGGGGGTACCAATGGAATGGCAAGGGAGGAACATGTCTATAAAAACAATAGGGACACCAAAAAACTTTCTTTGTTTTTTCTCAACATCTGTGGTACATACTGGAAAGTTTGGTATTGGAAAGTAGGATTCACCACATAACGTCTCTTATATTTCTATTAAGTAAGATAGATGATCTGTTTACTTCAAGGGTGGTGTAATGGCAGCTTCTTGGTCACCTAAATAACAAAATTTGATTTTCGTAAAAATCATATATTTTCAACAACGGCTATTTGATACTTTTTTCCGATTGAAACGTAGTCCATTCTTGAAAATCGTTTTCTATTATTGTTTCCATAACTCTAGAGGTATTGATGCATTGTTATATCAATGAATTCGTCAATTCATTGTTTCCAGTTGGATTTATAAATGGGTTTAATTGAGAAATGATCCAACTAAATTGTGTAGACAATTCTATAGTATACAGGGTGGGCAACATTTATAGGACTAGCAATTTATCTCCGTAATTTCCAGAACTAAAACAAAATTCAAATGGTAATCCCCACTAATCTTCCTCGGAGAATTCGAATCAACTTTGTTTTTTCTTATTGGAACCCCCGGTTTTTATCGTAGATTCGGATTATACGTAAAAATTTATGAACATTCGACACCTCAATCCATTTTTTTACCGCGAGTAACCCACTTCACGAGCACACGAAACCGCGCAACCCTGAAACTGCGCAAAAATGTTGTCCACCAAAGAACCCAAGTGTGGCACTTGAAATTTTTATTGTTTTTGAACTCTGATCCACTGGATGCTACTAATTTTCTTTTTTGAAAAGGTCGTTGAAACAAAGAACACCTTGTAGTCCATTTTGCACAATTCGTTTAAAATAGAATATCTCTCTCGAATTGTGAACCGAAGTTAGCTAACGCACATGGCTGCTCTCATGGACCAGACAGTTCGGGTCAGACGTAAAAAGATGAAAATAGCTTTTCTCACAAAGTGAACACTTCACTGATGTTCCCAAAGGTCGATGGATTTTGCTATTTATTTTATCTCGACGAATCAAAACAATTAATAAAAATGAGACATCATCAGTTTTGATTCGAAATGACGTCGCCTCAATGGGAGCAGGCATGTGGGTAGCTAACTTTGGTTCATAAATGAGCTATTTTTCTGAGAGACATTTTATTTTAAAATTTTAATTTAACACAAATTTGATGCGTTTTTACGAGCACGCGCGGAAATTCTGATATTTTAATTCCCCATAGAAAATTAGTGGGGTTACCGTTTAATTTTATAGCATAGAACATGCCTTAGCCTTGGAATAATTAACCGAAAAACGTCACGTGGGAGGGGTGACCGGGAGAGTAATGCAGAAGTGTCACAAGTACCAGGATGCCAGGAACAAACAGGAGCTCAGACTGTGAAAAAAGCGGTCTCGGTCTTAGCTCCTGGTCGATCCTGCCGCCCGGTTACTAGAACCCGTACTAGCTCCTTAGCCTTAGCCTTGAAAACGCTCCTTCCCCACTCCCCAGACGCACTGGTATATTAATGTTTATCGATCGATAGCCAAACGACAATATTGTTTATGGAACGATCCCCAAACGAGGATTAACGTTTATCGATCAATCCATGAATCATTCAGAATTTTGACTATAAAAATTCGAACATTCCAAATTACTGAATGCGGAAAATCGGAAATCTTAAGATAGCGGGCCAAATAAGAGCAAACTGAAAGCGCAGAAGTTAAGAAGCGCGGTGCGCACCGCTGAGTTATAGGTTCAGATATTACGGAGATAAATTACTGGTCCTATAAATGTTGGCCACCCTTTGTAGGCAATCAACAACAATTCTCTGCTTATGGTTTATCCTCTTTTAGAGATGCTATCACAATTGATTCAGCTCTTCCTGGTCCCCCAGTACTTGATCAAGCTTGTTGTTCTTGCGACGAGTGTAGTTTTAACGACGAAAAACTGCCAATGTTCCTACAAAACTACTCCGCATAACTTTTAGAGCAAGAAGTTGGTGTCGCGTGAGTTTATTCATCAATCGATGATATCTGTTGATAATGCTATCCTTCGCTGCATAGACTAATGACTTATGAAGCTCTCAGAAGTTATTTATAGTTTAGGAGATACCGCATTTCTGAACTAATACTTTAAAAAAGTAGGTAGGTATGGGCGCTACAATGAATATAAACCTCAAAATTGAGATTTTATTGGCCGAACATTCACGTCGCGCTGTTGAAGGTTTCCACACAATATGGACAATTCCAACTCTTGATAAAAACCCACAGAAAGGGATCAGCAGTGATTAGCACTTACATTTCGGGTTGGTGATAGGGGCAATGCGCCCTGCAAACGTTGTGGTTGGCGTTTGCATATCAGCAGGGGTCAAAATCAAAAAGAGTTTGAACCTATTTTCAACAGCGGATGCGGGAAAGTGAGGATAGCCTATCGCAAGAGCGGGCAGAGCGGGAACGGGAGAGGTGGAGCCTGCTAAGACATGCACGGGACGAAGCTGAACGGAGTTTGAGCTTGGCTGCCCAGCTCGATCAAAAGCAACGGGAACTCTTGGATGTGAGTGTATCTGTTATGGACATTTATGAAAACAATTCCATTTGCTTCTTGCAAAATTTTGAATAATCTTAATTTTATTCGCTAAGTTACAATTTAATGGGCCTCTATTATGATATATTTTCCAATGTTCCCATCCGATTTTAGTTCATATTTGAACATTTCACCGTAATCATCCTCATTTTCCTGTGACGAAGTTTTGCTCTTCAAAACTAATCTGTAGGTATTTGTCCCCTTTAAATGTTGATTTAAAAAGTAATGTGTGCCCCCTGCATTAGTTCCTTTAAAATAGATCCTGATTACAGATAATATCCATTTTTAGTAAAATTTTAATGCACTCAGCATTGAAGAATGAACGCCTTGCAAATTTCTCCAATTAAGTTCATTTTATGGATAACCTAATTAAGAGATAGGTAATCATAATTCATTAGTGTGTAATTGTATAAGTAGATTACAAGTACTTGATTAGGTCTGGTTCGGTCACATCATACCCTGCTTATTCCACCACTGATGACAATATTCTTACGTCAATGGTATTTACCTAAATGTGTGGTGAATGTTACTGACAACGGAGTGGCGTTTGTCAAAATCCATTATTTGCTTGCCGTGGATTTATCATTCTTTCAAGCATTCATGTATCACGCTCATTCCAGTCATTCTCATATTTTCGTGCTGGTTGTGTGATAGCTGTATGAGGGAATGTTTGAAGTCCTGTTAGGTGCATGACGAACTCGAAGGTATCTGAAACACATGTGCTTCAGTTTATAAGAATTTAAAGTGGTAGAAATGGGATTCCGTAAGGTTCCTTCAGGAATTCCATCCCATACACATCCTATGGGTTGCGGAAGCGGGGATACAGTTATTACTTTCAGTCCTTAAAACTTTTTACAGTTTTTGCTGTGTTTAGGTTCTATATTGTGTAACGCCACTTGTTTATTGTAAATACTTTTATGTAGAGTTAATGAAATTGTTAAGCTAAACGCATATGCCTTAATTAAAAATCATCGATACAACTTCACTTAACCTTCACATACCACTGCTCACTTTTTAGTAAAGGTAATATAACAACTGGATACGGCAGGTAACGATGAAACAATAAATTATCACTAGAACGGATATGAATCCTACCTCCTCAAAACTTTTACAGCGAAGTAGAAAATTCTGACATATTTACTTTGAAATATCTAGTGCATCAAGCAATACAAACGTAGAGCGTTTCCTTTAAGAAACCTCATCTTAACCATCAAAAATCAATCTAAACTCATCATACCAACATAAATAGGTACCTATCGTCATTCATTTTTATTGAAAGTTCAGTTTACTATCACTGAGAACCAACTACAAATCCTTTTGAGCTAAAACCGTTGCTCGTGGTAGTTCATCTTCAACGAATCCATATTACCCAGATAACTGCCAGGCCTATCGTATCTATACGTAGCAAATAATACAATTATTCAGTTCTGTAAAACATAGCTTTATTTGTGATGAATGAAAAGAAGTAGGTATTTCTGAAAGAATTTTCCCTGCTGATTCCAAACATATCAGTATATTTTCTGATCCACCATCAGGAGGATAGCTGATGACATTCGCGACGCCAACGGCCAAAGCCTTAAGCTGAAATGGTGGACTTGACTGTGTGCAGGAAAGCCAAGATTCCTCCCTAATAGTCTCAACCCTCAAACTGTCTACAACCTAACAGAAGTCCTCTGCTCAACAAATTTTTGCCACTGTACCCTTGGAACCCTGCGTAAACTAAACGTATATAAATTCAGCAAAGTGGGTGGTTCATCAGGCCTTCCATTGCCCGGCATATCTGCCCTTATCGCCGCTGTCTAGCACATCAGCTTTTATCTCACGATACTGAAATAAGCAAAACAGTTTGGTCCCAAGATGAACTGTCTACAGTCAATATATCTGAAGTGTTCTGTAATCCTGGACTTCATGGCAGACTTGTAGCAGTATATTAGAGTTACGTAATAAATACTGCCAACTTTCATAGCCGTTAAGGCTATAATCGACGACTTGCATTGGATTGAATAGTGTCAGAGGCTTTTACAATACAGACAGACTTTAGTAGGGAAAACGAGCCAATTACGCTGATAGGAAGTGCTGTCATTGTTACCCCGTTCCAAATCGTGTTCCCGTCATACTTCGCCTTTGGTGACAATATCCAAAGATATTGAATATGTTGGTCCTCATTCAATAATTTTCATAATAGAGATGAAACTCCTCTTCCAGATCCTAGTTGCCCTTTGACTTTGGAATGTATTCGGTTTCATGAGACTGTGATAACAATTTGTATCTACCTAAGCTAATTAGTTTGTCACACATTACAAGAAAGAAAACGTACAACTTGTTCTCGACTGTCTTCACTTGCAACCTGTTCGTGCGTTTGTCGTAACCCATGAGGAGAAAATGATTGTAAACATTCCTTAATGGATTCTCCAATTTGAAAATAGATGGGTTACCGTTTTACTCAAAAATCCTAATAATGTCGGGATATGGATCGTTGGCCCAAACTTGTTATTGGCGGTTATTTATATTATTTTGCATGCACAGGATCAGACTTGCTCCATAACTGTACGGAAATCGTACAAACAGAAAAATCTGTAAATAGGTACTAATGAATTCATTAAGAAGTTGTATATTATGAGTTCATGTTCGAACTAAATTTTGTTTTTTAGTTACTTATTGAAGTCTCGATCATTGTTCTAGTTCTTTTGTGACTTTTACTTACATAAACTTAAAATTGCAGGAAAATGCACATAAGTAATTTTAGCTTAATAGTCCCCACGTCTTCAAATAAATCTTTATTCTCAGATTAGTCTAGAATGCTACCCATTCACCTTTTAAAGATGTATTGGCACAATACTAGATCGATAGTGTCCACCTTCTCACGTTTGCATGTTTACTTGTTATGAGTTTGCTCTATGGGACAGGGCTGGGATGTAGATCTGCTATTTCTCGTTCACACTCGGGTCTATGGTTGGTAGCTTTGGCTCAATGTTAACAACCCAAGGAGGAAAAATTCCACATTACTGATTATTCCAGAAATGAGATCTTGTGTGGGGTGGAGGGGAGGAAAATCTAGTGGCAGTTCCTCATAAATAACACTGGTCTTCAGAAAATTACCTCCGAGTTGGTGGCCTCTTTTTCTCTATTCTAGGGGTATTTGATGGTGCAGAATCCGAAAATTATAGTCGTTCTTTTGGTAGGTTCGAATGAGGTCTTTTTTTACATTTCTTTACACTGAATTTTACAGTAATCGTCAACTTCACTCAAACTTCTTCAAAAGACACTCATTTCACAGGAAATTTATCGCAGATTCCTAGCATGTACTCAATTTTCTTCTGGAACCTTTTTAAATCATCAAAAATTAAAAAAACTTGTAAAAACATTTTTTCTCTTATTGTTTTCTGTACTCTCTTCAAAACGTCATTTAACAAAAAACTTCGGCTTTTTGAAAGCTTAGACTATTACGAACAGATTACTCCAACCACGGCTCTCAGAAATGGAAGCTAAGGGAGCTACAGTTCTTGTAAGTTTGGCAGCTAAAACGCTGCAAATTCTTTCACTGGGGTTTATTATTCAATTGGCTTACGTTCATGATTTGAATTTCTACTAAGCTTTGGAGCGTGCGTGTTTCACAGGTGATAGAGCGATTATTGAATTTCAGAAGGCACACAAATATGATCAAGTGAACAATACTAATAGGAATTTTGGTTGAGAACAGATTTACGTGCTCTATGCATATCTCGTGAAATTGCGATAACTAAATAAAAATTTAGCTGAGTGGAGTTGATCATATTTGTGTGCCTACACTTAGGAAACCTTCCCTACACCATACAAGTCAACCAAAGAGTCATGTGATCTATTAAGTCAATTGAATTATGTGGTTCCAATATCTGCTTCCTGAGTAACTTCACTGTTAGATTCCAACATTGACTACCAGAGTGAGTTAGCGTCAAGTAATAACTTATTGCGTTATAATGAACATTTCATTAAATCTCTGACGAGGCAAACAGGCGAAAGTGCTCAGACTATCAATGGACACCGAAAATTACATGAGGAGCTGCCTCTAGCATTTTCTCCCACCAACCTCTCAACAGAATGGCAAATACGAATTCTCAGAAATGTGATCGGCACAATCGCCTATTCTATGCTTGATTTGATATAATCATTGGGACATTACATTTCATTAGTTAAAAGAAACGCTGGGCTGTAGATTTCAACCATTACCAATGTGTACGAAAACGTCTGACCTACACCTGGTGTCTTTAAACCCTCGTAAATAAGTGATGCTAGTTGAACTATGTTCCTTCTAGAAAATCCCCAGACTGAATGTATGTGGTTTGAAATAAGCACCCTCATTCAATATCTGCGGCATACATTTTAATGGCTCCATCTAAACAAACGTCACCGTCATACACAGCAGAACTTGATTAGTTTAACTGGACTCTAATAGGTGGCTTTTCACTGAGGTATGCATGTTGAAACGGAGGTTCTGGCACAGAATATTCAATACTCACAGAATGATTTAAGAAGAAAAACAAAAATGGAACTGAACAAATGTCGAGGAAAAAGTGTTGGAACGAGCGGTTGTTTTTGTGTTGTGCGCAGTGTGCGAGTACGCATATTCCTGGGGGCGCTGATGATGGGCGATCACCAGAAAACGGTTTGCCCAGACGAGAGCTCCCGTCAAGAGATCACTACAATGTGAGTAACTTAGCACAAATATTCGATGTCGTATTTGCTCATGCTGGTTTTCTTGCAAAACAAAATTGAGACGTTTTTCTGAGTTGTTTTGTTGCATTTTTGTTTGAGTGGTTTTAATTTCTATATTTTCGCTATTCTTATTTTTCATTTCGTCTTTGCACTGTTTTTTCCATTTCTGAAATTCACTGAACAGAAAATCCCGTTACTATCGTCTAAACCTGTACCTAAATTTAAAAAACGAACAACTATTTCGAATCGAAAAACGCTGCAAATTCTTTCACTGGGGTTTATTATTCAATTGGCTTGCGTTCATGATTTGAATTTCTACTAAGCTTTGGAGTGTGCGTGTTTCACAGGTGATAGAGCGATTATTGAATTTCAGGAGATATGCATAGAACACGTAAATCTGTTCTCAACCTAAATAGGTACCTATTTGGATTGATCAGTTGATCATATTTGTGTGCCTCCTGAAATTCAATAATCGCTCTATCACTTTTGAAACACGCACACTCCAAAGCTTAGTAGAAATTCAAATCATGAATGCAAGCCAATTGAATAATAAACCCCGGTGGAAGAATCTGCAGCGTTTCATGGTTATCAGAATGCTTCAATCCGTGTATCGGCTACAAAGCCTTTTAGGAGTACACTCCAGTATCCACATTACTACATCACTACATAACTAGGTTACTGATATCAAAACAAAAACAATAATAAACCAAAATAACGTAAATGTTGGCACCATAAAACCGGGAACGGTTTGACCTAAAGACCTGGGGAGGGGCTCATTCGATTCCTCATGGAAAGTTCTTGAAAAAAAATCCAAATTTAGGCCGCCTTGACTTTTTTTGAGGTTTTTAGGGATTTTTACAAATCTTTGACAACCCTTAAAGGGCACTTTAAATTAAGTGAGAGAACTGGCTCAAGAATTGGGGCGTCGCCGGACCAACAAGGATTTTTCCTGAAAATTTCAGCTCTTCTGCTTCAGCCGTTTGGGAGAAATCGAAAAAATTGAACCCACCACTTTCACCCTCATTAAACTTTTTGATTTTGATTTTCTTTTCGCATCACGTTTTTTCTGCACTATTTTCGTATTAATTTCATCACTCTGGAAAATGAAGGAAATCAATCCCAAATTATGATCATAACGGGCTTACCATAACGCAAGGTATGTGCTGTTATTTTTCCTAATCGAGGAGTTAAATGAAACACATAATGTTTGTGTTTCCAACCTAGAAATTGTGATTTGTTGACAATATTGTGACAATTTTTCCTGATTTCTCATAGTTGTTTCATAACAATAAAGTCCCTCTTCTTCAAACTGCCCACAGTTCCTTCTCTAATATGACGATTTGATAGTCATTTTATGAAATTGAAATCAAACCTTTCTTTGGTAAAGACGTCATCATCAGTGTAACCGCTTGAGTGAATGTTGTGTGCGTTTTATTAGTTTTACATCTTTTGTGTTTTTTCTGTACAACTTGGGAATTAACAGTGTTTCGCTGTGAGCTTACACTTGACGCTTTTCTTGTGCTGTTGAAATTTAAAAGATATTGGATACTGTTTTGTAGATACGATCTATGGAACCTTCGTACGTGTATTACGTGAGTGTGGTTTACTGGAGTTTTTCGTGTAATGGCTGTAAAACCGATTTGTGCCTTGATCTGTTTCCAAGTAACATAAATTTCACTAGACATGTCGAGCTTTGCCTAATTTTATATCGCTTTTTTCAAGGTGCATTTCGGCTGTTGAGAGTGAAAATCAATTTTCTGTCTTTGGATGCAAATTCATCTTATTCTCATTTTGGAAATTGATTCATCTGCGATCTTGTAGGTGATGATATTTGTGATGATAGTTCACTGGAATCTCCTTTAAGTATGTCTATTGCCCCCGAAATGTCTTCACCATAGGTATTGCATTATTTTGGTGTATCCAGGTAGTTGTTTCAACTTCATTATCCGAAACACATCAGATCATCTTACTTCCCCGTTTATACCTACCGCATAATCAGCCATGCAATCCATTTTTTCTTATTCGCTTCATTCCAGTAGGTATTTGTATTCTCTCTTCATGAAACTAACAAAAAATCACTTACTTCCGTAACTGTACTCAGAGATCCATTTAGATGTAATTTCCATTCATACTTGTCAAACAAACGAAAACATCATTAGTAGGATTCTAATGGTCAGATCGTACTAGAGATTAAATCATTTGCACGATACTACTAAAGCGCTGGGCATACGAACGCAGCTTTCCTTCAAATGGTCGTTTACACTCATGGTATGGCAAAGTGTCTACTTCATGTTCTTCCATTTTTGGAATATAGATCTTCTCTTGTATTTACCTTCTATCTTCAAACTTTGTTTACAATCATTTCTAAAAACCTTTTATTCATTGTCCTACCACTGCTGTCCACGTATATACATTTCTGCTGCATTGTCTTGCGACGTAAAAAACAATTAATCGTGATGAAAACTGTGGATAAGTGTTACGAGACGACTTTCGAAATAGGCCGATTTTGTAAAGCCTCAACGTTTAGGTAACAGGCGACAGTTCATAAAATTACTGTCTCCCTTTCTGTTTCATTATAACACAAATTTATTTGGTACTACTTGTAGATTTTTGAAATGTTATAATTACTTTCTAGAATGGTTTATTCAGGTAATGTATCCCATTCTCTTGCTTCATTGTGCATGTGCCAGAAATACGTGCTGGACTCTCCATTTCTTGATCAAGAGAACTATATGAGCTGATTTTGAATTTCTGCCATTTTTCTGTGGGAGCAAGCTTGACTGAAAGACCTTGTCAACCCTGTTGAAAATATGAGGAACTTCGAGGAGACGAGTGTGGTGACACAGCCCAACAGCTGTCTAGTGAAGTTCAGATGGACTTCCTGGAGCCCAAAACCCTAGTAACCCTTATTGAGGGCAAATCAGAATTTACTCGAAGATGGCCAAACATCCCAATTCATTCAATTTCGCATTTTTCTTGGTGAATAATTCAAGTCAAATCTTTTTGGATTTGTTTAGACATTGTGAAAATATGGTTATGGACTATAAGAGATGGTTAGGGATCAGACCACAGGCCCTAATCATACCACCCCCTAACCTACAAGTATATTCCTTATCCTGGTACTGTAAAAGTGTTTAAATGTACAAAAAACCCAAAAACAATAAACTTCGTCAAAGGGGATCTAACGCATGACCCCAGAGGCGAAAACCACCAAAGAGCCACCTATGCTCGAAGTCAAGTTTGATGGATGTCCACAACGAGTGCTACTGAAGGTTATCTGATCTTTACTAGGCAGAGTTCAGGCCGTTTCAACACACTGGTCTCCTAGATGCCTCTAAAAATATGTTCTGATTACATTAAAGTGAAACGGGAAATATTAAACATTAGAATGCTTCTTTGGCTTTGAAAAAATCGATTTTTACTCAAGTACATACTGAACTATGGTGGCATCATACAGACATTTAATATGTACGTTATGTTTGCACGATTGGACTGGATTTGTAATGGCTGAGAAAGCTCTGAAAAGTCGAATATGGGTACCTTTTATAGGATATTCATATTTTATGCATGATTTCAACTGTCGAAATTCCTTGGTGAAGCACGATGCTAGGTGGCACACCAAGGTCCAACTAGGGTTATGATCCATTGATTTCCTAGCATAAGAAGAAGGGAATTGAAACGGAAGAGGAAGCAGATGTACCCATTATTGTGATTCTTAACATGTATCAATGCATGATATGGCCTACGAATTCCATTTGGTAGGTTCTTATGCGTAAGATCGTACTTAAGAATGAAAGTGATGAGGATTGATAATTTATACCTCTATAGACCCCATTCTGTTAGGTGTATTGGTTGATTGTTTTGAATTTCGATTGACGTTGATGTATGACTCAGGCGAGAAGGCAGCTCAGCTCGGGAGGGTGTCTCTCGGACCAGGAAAGCATCGGCGCGGGCTGGCGAGGAGTCAACGGGGGTCCTGGAGACCGCACGTCTGGAAGCGTCGACTCGGGTCTCAGAGGCTCCTCAGATCGTCAGTCCACCACCAACCTCTCCGACTCCACAACTGACGGTAAATATCAACCTCCTTTCTCCCTTTCGATATTCTTCAAGTTTCGCTACTCCCAAGACTTTTACAGTACTTCCTAGTTAACACGAACTCCAAAGAACGACGGAATTTAAAGCAGCAATAACCCATAACCGGATTTTGGGTACAACACGCCGTTTTTTTGGAATAAAAACAATGACAATAAGCCAATTTTCTTTCGGTCAATTTCTTTGGTCTTTCCGTAATTAAGCTAGAAAAGCTCAGCTTTTGACAAATCATTCCACTTGACAAAAAAGCTGAAAGTGATCCCTCTTCTTGTAAATGTGATATCACTTGTTAGGTGTATACCATCAAAAACACTGCTATGCAAAGAGATGTGCTTCTTACAAGAATCAACTTAGATTCAAAACTGCGCAAGACATAACTTTTTTGTAATGAATGAATAGTTGATTTTGAAAGAATTTTTCCGGCTGATTTCAATGTTTTTTGCAAAATTTTCCTATCATGTGCAGTTTTTCCGCAAATCACTGATTTAAAATGACTTTGAATGTACAAAATATCACGAAGTGACTCTAATTTTCAGAATATACAGGTGACTCGAAAATGAAACAACGTTGCCAAATGTATTCCATTTATTCAAAATTCCATTCTTATTCACTCAAAATTTAATACTTGGATTATTGTACGAAACACCGTCGTTCAGATGGTTTTTACTCGATCTCAAAGAACCCTGTCAAACTTGAAATGTTGCACACCTAGTAAATCTCTCACTAAGCCATTGAGTTCTCCTTGCTTTGGTGAGGAGTCAGGATCCTCATGAACGGCAGGAAACATGACCAGCCCCCGGAAGCAGGCTGGAGGAATGGCGACTGGGAAGTCATCTCTATGACGAACTGCTCTAATTGCTGAATCGACTATAGCCGCTTACTCTTGTTATGAAAAATTAACGATCATTTATAAGGTTGGTATCGTAAAAAGGCTAAATCCAAAGTCAATTGACTATCTCTTACAAGCTGTCCACAAACATATGCTACCACACACAAATACGACACACTTTGTGAATAGCTCAGGTTTAACCTTGGTCCCCAAGCTTCAGGCCAATGTATATGAAGCAGGCATTTTTTTCAAAAATACTGAAATTTCTTGAGCTTTTTCGACGCCACAATACTTGCACAAACATAACAACAAAGAGCAGGACGATTTTTCCAACACGCAGACCAATTTTGACTCCAAAGTGAGGGGCTCGTGGTGGAATGAGATGCCATTTTGTTTGCCGTGAGGCGGCTTCATTGATAAACGCTGTTTGGTATTCGTGATAGGCCAGCAGATCGTATATTCTACGTAGTTCATTAGCAGCTCCCACTAAATTAGTGCCCCTGTCTGAGTATACATTTGCGGGATTACCACGGCGATTGCAAAAGTTTCTATAACAGGTTAAGAACGCCTGAGTTGATAGATTGATTGCTATTTCGACGTGTATAGCTTTGGTGGCAAAACACACAAAAATACATAAATAAACAGGGATGATTTTTGCATTCAGAATTGAAGATGATCTGACGTGAAAGGGGCCAGCGTAGTCCACTCCAACATTCTCAAAAGGAGAAACTACTTATTCTAGTTCGGTTGATAGGTAACTGACCCATAACGGGTTGAAATGGTTTCGGTTTTTGTGTGAAACACCGGTGCCATGAGGCGAGTAAGCGGCGCACTACATTCTTCCCATCAACAATCCATACCGTTCGGCGAAGGTATGCTAGTGTAGCTGATGGGCCGATATGGAGGTTTACCTGATGAGCATGCTGAATGATAAGAGTTGTCAAGGGATGTTTAGAAGGGAGGAGTGCCGGATGTCGAGTTTGAAAAGGAAGATCTGCATTCTCAATTCGGCCCCCTACTCTCAATATTTTGTCATTTTGATCAATAAATGTCGCTAGGACACGGGTTATTTTCAGTTTTGGGCGATCGAGCGATGCATCTTTGAGTTCAGGTGATAAATCTTGCTGCTGCGCCCGTCAAATTAGAGCTAGTGTTGCTAGCTGTAATTCTCTAGCCTTAAGAGGACCTGTGAGAACCAGACCTCTTTTACATTTATTATTTATAAATCTCAGGCACTATGCTGTCACATTTCGCAATCGAATAAACGATGAGAATTTATTTTCTAAATTTTCTCTGATATGATCCTTTAGGGGAATAGCGTGAAGAGCGACTGAATTAGATTTGCTTTTAATTGAAACTTTACGGTCAGTGACAGGTGCGCGTATGCGACGGAGAGGCCAACGACTGGGGGGGTGAGGAGAGCCAGGATGGTCCATTCCACCAAAGTGGATGATTGACTAATTCTGTCGGCAATACTCCACGAGATGCGATATCAGCAGGATTTTCGAGTGTATTGATGTGGAACCACTGAGACGGGGGGATTATTTTTATTGTTTCCGAGACACGGTTTCCCACAAAAGTCTTCCAAACGGGGGCTGGGTTGGCGGTTAACCATGCCAAGGTGATGGTCGAGTCCGAAAATGCATAGATTCGGTTTAGTGATACATTTGATATAAGTGGGATGATGGACTGTATGGTGCGTGCTAATAGTAGAGCTGCACAAAGTTCCAGTCGAGGGAGAGTTACAGGTTGTAACGGTGATACTCTTGCTTTGGCAGTTACTAGATGAATAGTGTTGCGGGCACCTTGACACTGAACTATATACACAACACAGCCATAAGCCTTCTCCGAGGCATCAGCGAATCCTACTACAAAAATTGTAATGTGCAGTAGGGATATGTCGAGGAATATTTACAAGTCGCAATAGGTTGAGTTCGTTTTGAAAAGAACTCCATTTATCCATAGTTTTCGACGGAAGTTTCTGGTCCCAGCTCACATCATTGTGACATACATCACGAAAAATAGAACGTGCATAAATTATCACTGGAGTGATCCATCCTAATGGATCATAAATCCTGGCTATTTGGGACAGAAGGTCGCGTTTGGAAGTAACCGGAGCGAGATTTTTATAGGTGTAGTAGAATAAGTCATTTTTCGGATCCCAACTGACAACCAAGACTTTCATAGTATCTACTGCGTCAGAGTTGATCTCTATTGCTGAAGCAGCTGCTAGGCGATGGTCTGAAGGTATTCCTTCCAACAGTGCGGGGTGATTGGAAGCCCATTTTCTTAGCTGTAAATTGGCGGTTTTTAAAAGATCTACCAGCTGATAGCGGTGTGAAATAGCTTCAGCAATACTATTACCCCCACCATTTACATCATCTTCGTACCCTCTCGTGCGCAAAAATTTTGATGCTTCTGGATAAATGGTGGCACCCTTTTCTGCTAGATCCCGAATTACCCTATTCGCTAACCAGGGTGCTGAATTCGTCCCGTATGTGACGGTGGTTAAACGAAATCTTGAATGGGCTCTTGATCTGAGAATCGCCAAACAATTCTAAGTAAATCCCGATCTGCTTCATGATGATAAATTTGGCGGAACATTTGCCTAATATCAGCGGTGAAAACGAAACGATCTTGACGGAAACGGGTAATGACGTCTGATATATTTAATTGCAATTTCGGGCCAGGAAGTAAAATATCGTTAAGGGAAAATTTTGATGCCGACTTCTGTGAGGCAAACCACTTTAATTTTATCGGGAGGGTCATCAGTTCTGTTTATGCAATGATGTGGTAGATAATAAGTTATATCGTTTGGTCTTGGTGGAGGGCAAAGTTCCATTCCATGTGGCCTTGTTGAAGATAATCTTTCATAAATGCATTGTATGCGAGCCTAAGGGTGGGGTTTTTATTTAGTTTGGTTTCTGGTTTACACTGTTCATTCCCAAGGATAAATGAGAAATGAAATGCCGGTTTAAAGCGATTTAATTCTACTAATTCAACTATTCACTGTACACATGTTTATGTATATAGATATATATATAATAATAATAAAAGTTAAACAGTTCGGTTTATACACCACGAGCTTTGGACACATACTACTCGTGCTTAGAAAACTATGTGTCGAGAGCAGAAGGGGAAAGGAGGGGAGAACCGTTAGAAGGCAATGGGATAGGATTAACCCTTCAGGTAGAAGCGGTCAGAAAGGATATATGTCAGTTGTTTGTAAAGAGGCTATTGAACTTAGGTGGCTACTGTTGCTACGCAACAAAGGGAATCATCTATATAGGATCTATCTTAGCAGCTTTGGATCAATTTTATAATCGGAATGAAGACAAGTTTAAAAAAATTAATGCATGAGCTGAATCAAATTCTGGTCGCGGTAACCCAAGATCTAGGAGATTTCTCTGGGCAAAAAAAACTGTTTTCGTTATTCAATAGTTCTTGGTCGAGTTCGTGTTATGGTAGGATTACTGTAATCGTATGTAAATATTAAATTGACAAGAAGGGACGTTTTCCAACATCAATCCATATTTTACTTCAGTTAGTGAGTTTATGAGATTTGTCTGTGATTGCAGAATTGCTACTCCACGTTTCTGATGTACCTATTTCAAAGTTAGAATGGAAGTTTGCTTGATTCATTGAGGAGATGTGTGAATTACATATTCTAAAGTCAGTACATTACACGTTTGAAAACGCATCGCTGTTACAAGGACTTTAAGTCTGCCTATTCATTTGCTACTTTCATGGAAAAACTTCAGAAGGAACCATTCAGATCCTAACCCGCTCAACCCCTGAGCATTTCTTCGTAGCCGAAAAGATTTATAAGATTTTTCTTCATAAGGATTACCACTCATACATGCAAAAATCAAAATTGTTCAGGACGTTATGAAACGTAAGGTTCAAGTTTCGATTTTAGAGATGCTTTTGTTGAAAATGCTCCAAAATTTTTAAATTAAATTGAATTCGCTTCAATGTTTTCTTCGTAGAAATCTATTTTGAAGCATTCTTTGCAATTTTTGGAGTACCGTGAAGGGGTACATTTTCAAGAAATGTGATTGAAAATCTTTAAACATTTTAAAACTGCTAAAAACCGTTAAACATTTCAAGTTTTAGGAGGTTATTTATCGGAAAAAATTTGAGGCATACGAACTACAACATAAAAAAATGTGTATACTAAATTATGCTGAACAATAAAATGAACTTTCATTAATGAGTTGAAGATCGATAAAAACTGAACTTTAACAAATATGACCGGATAGTTTGACAACATTCACTCATGTGTTTCGTCGCCAGAAAAGTATAAAATATATTCTCCTACAAAGATATATGTTTCTTGCTTCTACAGTAAAAATTGAATACCAATCTACTCGCAGAACCCTCGAAATCGCTCACGTCTACTGTGCTGTGGTACGTGGGGGCCCAATACTGATTATTTGGAAAACTTGAAAAAGTCGATTTTCTTTCAATTTTTCTACTGAATGTTATCTTCTGAATTTTAATGAAGAAAATATTTATAAATCAAATAAAATCGAAGTTGTGAGCTAAAAATTGAAACAATGCGTAATGCAAGCTGTTTGGCTAAGAAACTTCAATTTCAAAGATTTTATGCAGAATTTAACGGGTGTCTTCTTGTCAATTTATATCATGACACGTGTACATATTGCACATTGTGTACAAATCAACACCACAAATGTTTACATTCGTATATCACACTTTTACGGATTTCTTTCTCACCAACAATAGTGTAGTTTGATGGGTAGTGAGCAGTTCACAATGCAAACGCACATAACGCTTAGGTAATTTCTTACTGTCAACGTAGGTACCTGTAGGTGTTGAGTATTCTGGCTTGCTTGCATAGGAAGTAGGCATCATTCCATCTTTAAGAAAAATCAAGCAATGACTTTTTAAGAGGCACAATTTTTAGAACCTGTTCAACCTTAACCCTCCAGCATTGAGGGAAATTTTACAACGTAGTTATCGAGCTCGGGTCTTAATGACTCAATTTTGTTTTTCGGATATATTTAAACAAAAGGGTATACAATGAGAGAAGGGAAAGTCCAAGGCAAACTAACCCTATCACAGCAGTGGCTAGTCATTCACAACCATTGTAAGTAATCAACCTACTTGTCAAGCAAAGTGTACAAATAATAGTAAAATACTTCAAACCGATTACTATCACGTTCAGAAACGCATTTTAGTGGGAACATTCGGTGCACAAAACTTGAGAATGCGTTTTGCAGATGGCTTGTTTGCACTGGCTGCAGAATTGCGGGTATTTGGAATCGTCAATGCCCATGCAGAGATGGCATCTTTTTCTTTTTCTGGGTCGCTGTTCTTCCTCAGCTCGTGGAATAATCACAACTTTTCTATCGCTCAAGTAGGATCTAATTTTCTGCTTCGGTGGTTTGTTTGAGCAGTCTGGTATTTTGCGAACGTGACCACGTGAATTTGAACGAGTTCGTGAGCCAGGTTTTCTAGATAAGTTGAACGTAAGATCGATGGGCAGTTATTCTGTTTGAATATCAAAAATAAATAGATCCCAGTAATAATAATTGATTAAATAAGGAAAAAATAAAGCAAGAGGCCAGTGCCGTGTGCCTCTACCCCCGGTTCATCTCTACAGTCTTTATTTCAGTATCTAACCTAACCTATTCTGAAATATAAGTGTTGGATAGAAAAGGTGCCGATGGTTTTATAATATTGAGAATAAATATCTATTATTACATAAATGGTTCATTTCAAAATTTCGGTCACATTTATGTCACTAATCAGTATTGCCGTCAAATCTCAACTAAATACAGTTTTGTTAGTGTTTTAAAATGTTCTCCTATTTGGGTGTACATGTTCCATGGAAAGTATGTAAAAGTTGTGACTACAGGACCCAGGAGAAAATACGAAAGTCCGTATTTCTCACTCCCTACAGCTGTCACTAACCAGAGGTATACAACTTCCATCGTCACTACTCAGCGAAATGTCTATTGGGGCTGTTATATCCACTTACACTATGAAAGAACATACCATCTACTATGGATATCCGCCTCAGGAAAAAAATTATATCAAATCAAGTAGCCTATCAGGCCACTATTTCAGTGTTACACGGTTTTTCCTCGCTCCCTACAATGTTTTGAAAAGTAGCCTCCAACAGGCAGGAAAGGGTGTTTATGAAGTTGCTTCTGTTTTGTTGACATGCCTTATACAAGATGGTCCCAACGCTGATGGTTGGATTTTGCCTAGACCTTTCCAGTCAGTTTTACCGGGAAAACCATCCCTGGAGGCAGCAGCGTGGGTTTTTTAACTCCCACTCCCTGCTCCAGTAACATTCTGACTGTGGCAAGAGAAACTTGATCGCACTTGTTGACAATTTGTGTAGTTGTTGGAAGTTCCTTGACACCATTTTGGTTCAAACAGTTTCAATTGATTTGTGGCCTGTTGAAAGGCTATAATTTCACTCCCTACTCTCTCACTCCCTACAATATCCAGCCAATAGCCCCTAAAATTGTAGGGAGTGAGATCTGCTTGTAGCAAATGAGATTTTGGCAAGGAAACCTTAGTGTTTACTGCAGCTAAAATTAAGCTAATTTGTGCTGTTCCAATCAGCTAATTTGAAAGACTTGAGCGTCGATTCGAAATATGGAAGTTGGAGGCTCAAGAGGTGAAAAAATAGTATTATATACCTCACTCCTTACAAAAGTTTTTTTTCAAAATGGCATATCAGCAGTACGGTTCATGATTATGCGTGCTCATTCGGGTAATTTGCCGTGAGAACCGCAGTGATTAATTAGGAACAAGAAAATTGATCAAGTTTCAACTTAAATTTTTCAGAAAAGTCGATACCCCAAATGTGATCGAAATTTTGAAATGACCCATATATTAAAAATTTCCAGATCAGTTTGATTTTTTGGCTTTGAAGTCGAAAGAAAATGGTCACGCCATAAACGTCTCAACAGTTGAAACTATTCTCCTGTGAATCAAAACAAGAATTAAGGAAGCATAGCTTACTAAATTTCAAATGAATTTTCCAATAACATTGCAGTATTTATATTGAATATGACATTCTTTACACTCGAGAGCAAGAAACTGGTAATGCAATGGTGGTTACAGCTAGTTAGTAGCCTGAAATATTTCGCTCCACTATTTCTCAATGATCCTCCGTTCGCCAGAATCAAACCACCTCCTCACCCTTTCATTATTTTTGAATTTTGATGAACAGATAATGACGGTTTTCGCTATTTTCTAGAAAAAAATTTTTGTTTGGTTCCAAATTATTGATTTTTCCACTTCGCACGCTATTCATATTCTGTATAGGTATCATGCATGAAAGTTTGTGAATACCTGTTGATATCATTGATTACCTTTCGCAAACAAGTAGGTAGATAGGTATAACGTATTCGTTAAAGTATCTATTGGCCTATTTTAAATTCAGTTACGTGAATTGGTTTTAACAGTCAGGTACATACACACTTCCAAACATTTTGGTAGCTCGGGGTTTGGGAACATCAGTTTTAGTAACGAAACAAAATTGTTTTAGGGCCTCCAACAATCACTGTAGATGGTATTCAGATGGATTATGATACCATCTCTCTAGTCACTTCAATCACTACTCCGCACATGTACCAATGTGAGTCCGGTTGGGTTCGTCCAATCTTTGTAATACCTACTTATATTGTTGTTATAATGATTTCTGATTATTATACGTACCAACATACTACCACTTCCGTTCGATACGCCGAAATACCAAAAGCGACACGATTAACCGCTCTCAAGTTCCATCGTGACATTTTATTATGCATTCTCCAACACAATAATGCTCGTGCATGCTTTTGTTACTTGAAATCTGATTATAATCATCTCCAACACGTTGATTCACCGCCGTAACTACCCCTAAAGTCGGGAACATACATTTTCTGAAAATTGGGTATTTAGGGAAGATATAAGATCAACTGTTTTTTTGTGTATTTGTCGAGTTCCTAAGAACACATTCTTGTATAGGCACAAGTTATACACATCACTGTTCCCTGAAATGTTACTTTTCAACTGTTACTTGTATTCTTAGCATGATTACCTACCTATATTTGAATGGCGTTTATACATAATTGATCATTATTATTTCCTATTCATTTTCACATGGAAGAATTTATGTAATTTGAAAAAAAAACTACTTCAACGTCGATGGATTAAATAATGGTTAGAAAGACCATTCTTGTAATTTACAGGGCTTTCTACTACAGCCCTGTTTCTAGTTTCAACTTATGCCTTACCTCATCTGTTAACTCTTGAAAATGACCTGGTTAATAGAGTTACAATCTTGTTTTTTTTTTAAGTTTTTATCGCTTTTTGTACCAAAATGCGATTTATGGAAGATTTGGTGTCGTCCTACAAATTACGCATGACCTACTATGACGGACGATGAGAAAAATTCGAAACCTCGCCGATTGTCTTAGAATAAGCGTGAAGATTGTCGTCAGACTGTCGTGGTCAAAGAACCGTGTAAGAACCGTGTTAGTCGTCTTGGGCAAGTCACGAAAAAACTCCTCGAATACGTCATCCTTGCGCTTCGATCGCCACCATTCTTCCACCGATTGCCGGTCCAAATGACTGCAATGCTGCATCTTTCAATGTTGCATTTCAACGATCATTTGTGTGTTCGCAACATCTCCTGGATTAATGGAATGTTCGCTGGGGTTCATGGTGCGATCCTGTTAAGCATGGCTGTGGATAGTGTTGTATGCAGCCCATTGATCTGACCTAATGGGAGATCCTGCTGCCATTTGCCGCATTATAATAGGGACAAAAGTGGCTCTATCTTTTTGTTCGACCAAGAAGAACCTACGTTCTAATATTTCTTCTTTTCTCCTCTTCTAAAATAACGAGACAACAACGGTGTGAGTGCCTCTAATCGCATCCAATGAGCGGTTTCTCGCACCACATAAATTCCATAATTTGACACGTTGAGATCCCGCTGCTACACCTGTGATTCACATCAGTTCAGGTGAAAACTTATAGGAACGGCGAAGCGATGTTATACATCTGGCATCTTCTTGTCTTGTATCTCAAAGTTTTGCTTTCGTTAACTTCGCTTTTGCCGTCACGTTTGCGGCTCGTTTTCTGATAATCCCTTATCTGGCCACCTCACTTTTTCCTCGTTTTTCACTCACTCGCAAAGTTGATTTTCCAAGATTTCTTTTGCCTTCAAATAATTCACACACCTGCGGTCATCAATTAGGTATAATGTTTCTCTAAAGATGAGCCAGGTTCGCAATCATTGCCATGATGACAAGATACGCTGATGGAACCGAGCTACC
Source organism: Creontiades dilutus (assembly GCA_031894815.1). Classification (NCBI taxonomy): domain Eukaryota; kingdom Metazoa; phylum Arthropoda; class Insecta; order Hemiptera; family Miridae; genus Creontiades; species Creontiades dilutus. The sequence goes on from JAVIWC010000230.1 coordinate 1,398,260, forward strand.
AACTGTCAAAAAGTCAGGTATACGTGAACTTTCCTTGTCCCGTCAGACTGAAAAGACCCCAATTCAAGGTAAAGGCAGAGTTAGCATTTGTTTGTAAATAACACGGAGGCATCCGAAGAAGGCAAGCCCCATGCAACAACACGAAATGTACGTAGGTAAATACGACAACAGTACCAGAGTCATTTTTGGGTTGATTCAGGGTAAATAAAAAAATTCTAGTAGAAATAACGAGAGCAAGATAATTACCAAATTGCGGAAGATGACCACGGGTGGAATCGTTTACAGGATTTAAAATTAAAATTCACACAAATATACAGAATGGAGACAGGATGAGAGTATGGAAACTGTTATTATTAGAATACTTCCGGGAACCCAGCGACAACTTAACAAAATTCTACGAGACGAGTCCAATCTGGTCCGTGCAGTCTCTGATAATGAACTAATGTTAATAGAACACGTGATGACATGTATAACTGATGACTGTTTTCAACTTTGTTGGCACAAAAAAAAGTTTTATATTTCATATAACAAGGAGGTAATGTAATGGTGTAGTTGCCCTTACAAGACGACTAAACTGCTCCCTCCTCCAACACTGAAAAGCATCAGGTATATGCTCAGCGTGGCAGTTTCAATGAAGGGAAGTGAGAGCCATCCCATCTATCGCACTCATGGTGCTCTCAATATACAGTTTAGTGAAAAAAAGACTTGTGCGTGAGGCATTGCGGAGATAATAGTTGATCGTTTATTGCCCATTTTGCTTAGAGGCTGTGCAAGAAGAGGGAATATCAGACAGTCAATATTACATGGGAGGAACGGTTTGGAACCAGGGTCTGCAAATACAACAGGAGGTGCTGGTAAGGTGTAGTTGTCCCATTTCAAAACTGCAGAAGTTAACCTGTAACACACAGAAGATGCCGTTGAAGCTAAAAAGCTTCTGGTAGCAGATCATGTTCTGCATTTCCAAGAAATAGGAAGGGGCAGCATCGAACTGGGAACATCCTCCTCCTTATCAAATCAGTCAGGATCATATTTTTTGGATTAACTTGTAATTGGTCAATTATAATCATCATTCACCAACCTTTAATTACGCCACTTTTATTGTAATATAGGTAGGTAATGCACGACTGAAACTACGAGTTTTTTGGCATGCCCTCTCCACATTATTCGTTTGCCACAATATTCATAATATAATTTTATAAATTTGCAGTTGATGATAACGAGTGTTCTTCTATTTACTGTGCAGTAACAACTCCAAAGGAAAGCAGCAGCCCGTCTTTATCTCCTTTGAACGCACATTCGTTTTCCAGATCGCTGGATAATTCCACACTCTCAAGGTAAAACGAGTGAAGAATTCTTCTTCTGAATATGAACAATTTAATTCATTTAACAGCATGTAATAGTTGTCACAATTGAGATTTCCTATACGACAATCGTCATCTTGCCATATGTAAATCCAGCCTACAGCTTTGAGCTTCAATTACCACTAGAAGAGTTTTGGATTATGTGTAGTTAGTTACCTATATCAGATGAGGGTTTTTACATTCTTCCCTAATTCGGCTCATCACGGCATTTCATGGAAATAATTTTGTCTTCATATTCTTGCTGTTCAATCCCTAACCAAATTTAATATTGCCCTAACGAACTGTTACCTGTACATGTACACGAGTTAAGTTCCTTATTTGTAGGTCTGTGGAACAACTTAGCTCGCCACAACTAGAGGTGGAGCCCCTGAGGAGAGGGAAGCTACGAGGGAGTGGAGGTAGCGCACCGTCAAGTGCTACGACCGGCAGATCTGGAGGTAGCACTTGGGGAAGTATCTCCAGGGTGTTCGCTAGAAGTCGGCATAAGAAACATCCAAGTCAGAATAACCAGGAAGGTTGGTATCCATTCAATATACCTATTTGTAATCTTATTAGATGTAGTTGGTAGATAAAAGTTTTTTTTCTCAATAATCATTTATTGCGCCAAGTATATGCAACATACATTTGATAATAGTATTTTTTGATTTACTTACAGAGAGACTAATTAGGTACTTAACTAAGTCTCTATTAATTTTATTGTATTGGTGCCATTTGACGCACTTGAGTCTCAAGTGAATCGCTACTCTCAATTTCAAAGATCATGGGGTTTAATCCTCTTGAGACGTCTGAGTAGGTCGTCAACGTTGAGCAACTGGACTGCCTCTTCATTGACGTGTCCTTGTAACAGCTTGTAGTGGGCTATGGCTTGCTTCCTGATGACTTCATTTATGGTCGGCATTTGAAGCTCTATATGTAGCCGAACATTTCTGGTGTACCGATATGCATTTACACACCACCTCAGTACATTATTTTCGAACCGCTGTATTACATCGCGGTTGCTTTGAGCAGTGCAGCCCCACAACTGCACTCCATAAGTCCAAACACTCTTAAGTACTTGATTGTACAAAGTTAGCTTATTCTGGATTGACATTTCTGAATGTCGACCCATTAGCCAGTACATTTTTTTGAACTTTTGAATTAGCTCTGCCTTTTTCTTTTTGACATGATACTTCCACCTCAACATCGAGGGTGATTCCTAGATATTTAGACTCATTGGCATGTGGCAATGTTTTGCCTTTTTGATGAACTCGAATATAGTCGTTTTTGCGGTAAGTGAAGTCGACATGAACTGACTTCGTTCCGTTCATCCTGATCCTCGATTTATCTGTCCAGAGTTGGAGTTTACTGAGGTATCTTCTAAGTTTAAGTATAGTGGCGTGATTTGTTCCGCCTACTGTAAGCAGGGCCGTGTCATCTGCAAACGTTACCACTATGTTCTCTTCTCGTTCTGGCAAGTCACTGGTGTACAGGACGTGCAAGAGTGGGCCTAGTACGCTTCCCTGTGGGACCCCAGCATGCATTTTGTGTGCTTCCGAGTAGGCGTCTCTGTGCTTTACTCGGAATTGTCAGTCTGATAGATAACATTCAACAGTTCTGCATATTTTGCTGGTACCATTTTCCTTAGTTTATGATTTAGTTCATCGTGCCATATTTTGTCAAACGCTTGGGTTACATCTAAAAAGATGGCGGAGCAAACTTTTTTGTCCTCTATCGCCTGCTCGATGATACTCGTAAGGTGAAAAGTGATCGAGGGCCCAATCTCTACGCAATATCTTTACTAAAGGGAACTTGTACAGGTTCTATTTCTCAACTTTTGCTGTGCATTTTTCGTTATTTCGCCTTCGTAAAAACCATTCGTAGCATAGAAAAATAGCTACATCATTTCTGAATGGTGACAACTTGGTTAAAACCCCCAGACACCCGCAGAAAAAGCGATAACGAGGAAGTATGAAGTGACCTTCTGAAAATCAGTCATGAATTGTTACACAAAAATATGGATACTGAAGTTCCTGGTTGCGGCTACACAAGAGTGGACCTGTGAATAGCTATTATATGTCATCTTTTATGTCATCTTTAGTACTAACAAGATTTAGGTTTCCAGTATTCTCCTTTTGTAAGTGAAACCTATAACAAGTTGAGAGGGGTCCAGAAAATTACGACCATTGTTGTACCAAAACCAGATGACTGTGAGATGAAATCTTCATTTTAGGCCGAACAGACTGACCTACCTGAATCCTACCTGCTTCTATAAATATTTTCAAGAAATGCGTGAGGAGTTAATTTCATGTATCGTATTTTATGTGTCGGTTACCTCAATGGTAGATTCCTGTTTCGATTAAACTCAACATTTTAAAATTGTTTCTTCGGTTCAGCTCTTCAAAATCCATTGCTACTAACAATTATACTCATTTTCAGAGCATAACCTCGGCTAATTTGCGACGTCACTCATGCTGAGCGATCTGATATCGTAGTTCAGGAATTGTTTGTTTCCTTCTATCCAACTAGACTTATAACCGCGATAACAGAAATTAAGGAAGGATTGTCAATGTTATGTATAATATCCTTCAAATTTTTCAGATTACGTATTGTTATTTGAATTTTACTGGCATAATACGAATGAAATTGTATGAAACTGGCGGTGTCGGTATTTTAAGACCATAAACTTTGACAAAGCGTCTAATTAGGAACAGAACGAGTAGAAGTAGGCAGTAACGAATCGTATTGTCGAGTTAGTGATCCGAGCAAAAAAAGTTTTCTTAGCCATTTTGCTTCATACTTTTTCGCTAGATGGTCTTATTTACTACGCTGTTCCACAAACTTGACGATGAAGTTAGGTTTTATAGCGAAATGCTTCCAAATTAAAGATGCGCGTTCTACTTGGGATGTAGTTTAACCAGTAAAAATTGATCAACTTGAAAAACAAAAAAAAGAGAAATTTTAGTACAAATTAAAGATTTCATTGCCTGATGAAGTGAGAGACTTGAAAAGAATTTTAAGTTGAAGTAACATCTTCAAGATTGCCACGAATTTAGGGGGAGCACTGTGAGAAGCTGATGTGCTATATTCGCTGGGCAGACTGTTTACAATGGAAAAAACCAACTTTTTAACCGTACTGGGTTAATAGAAAAACTCAACTAAAACCGAACAACTTTAATTCGAGCGAAAAATCGATAGACTCAAACAGTGTAGAAAAACGAACATTAACATTACAAGTAAAAACAAAATGGTAGCCACTTTTGCCTCGTTCGAGGCCTCAGGTTGGTCCTTATTTAGAACAGGACGAACTTTTCACTTGACCTAAATCACCCTCTGCTCAAGTTCTCACTATTCAATGACCGATTGCGCAAATTAAATAAATTCAATTAGACCAGACATCTGAACAGAACATTAATTAATAATGATTTACTAAGGCCATGAGCGCTCTGGGGAGAATCACCAGAACCTCTGCATGGATCCTTGCGATCTAGAACTTCCCCGTTATTGGGGCGCGGTAATTATTAACCCACTTAATGCCTCCTGTTGGTCACTCAACAAACTAACCGGTAGGCGGGGCGTCGTGGACGGCGGCCCAACACCAACTGTTGGTTGAATTCGTGTATTTTTAACAAATCGGTGATCACATGATCTGCTAGTTAAAGAGTTTATGTATTATCAAGTAAACATTCTGTTAGCGTGGAAAACTTGCCATTTAATCAATTAACTTAACTAATTTTTGTCTGGTCTGGTACCAATATGTTATGTTATGCTGGCAATTCAGTTAGCTTGGTTGACCACCACACTGCATCAGGCATGAAAAGGTATTGACGTCGATCTAAAAGCAGTCGTGGGTTTTCGCAAGTTGGATGACTTGTTTACTTAATTCCGTATCCACGATCGTGTTGAAGGAGAGAGGCCACAGAGGAGGCTTAAAATGACAACACAAGTACAAAGATGTGCACATTTATTGTTCTCTAAACTAACTGTAAAATACGATGTCGACATAATGAAGCATCAAACTATAACGTATTTGTCTCTATCTTACAGCTCCATTACCGGAAACGCCGAGTGAATCCTGTAACCGAAGTTGGTCCCCGCTGACTGAAGAAGGGTACGCAGAAAAACTGCGACTCCTGAGAGAAGCCAGTGCAATACCTATGGAAAGATGGAGAGCTCCCACGGTTCTAGCGTGGCTGGAAATTGCCTTAGGCATGCCCCAGTATGGACCAAAATGCGCTCAAAATATCAAATCTGGCAAAGTTAGTACCTACCAGTTTGAACATGGGTTTAGTTCGCTTTATTACTTTACGGTTTCTTAATATGACTGCTTATTCGTTTGTTGTTGTCAGGTGTTGCTGGAACTTAGTGACGTCGAATTAGAAGTCGGTTTAGGTGTAACTCATCCGATGCATAGGAAAAAATTGAGGCTAGCGATAGAGGAGCACAGGAACCCGAGTTTGATGCGGTACCCGTGCATTGGACAGCTGGGGCACACTTGGGTTTCGAGCGAGTGGCTTCCAGACTTAGGGCTTCCTCAGGTATGTTGAATTTTTACCACTGAGTGCTCTGTGATCAGTACTGTTACGTGTTGACCACTGTGATCAGTACTGCTAAGTGTTGACCAATGTGATCAGTACTATTCTGTACAACATGTTTTCTGCGTCAAAAGTGTTGGCTCTATAGTTCAAATTAGGTATTTAATCAAAAAACCTTAAACTTTTTTAAAAACATACTGTGGCAAATAAACAGAATTACAGAGCCCTTAGGGTTTTGTATGATCACACTTATAAATATGTCCAAAAACTAGAAAAAATTCCTAACCAAACAACATAAAAAACTCCCGAAAATCGGCTGAAAATTCTAGTTGGTTCAGCCATTACCCCCTTCATCTTCCTTCCCTACAGCAAATTCTAAATTTTCGAGGTTTATTGCAGAAGATCGGTTTGATAGACAACAATAGAGACCGTACGAAAACAAAAGAGGACGAAAGCTGCCTGAAACATTCTTCATGGAAACCTTCATCATTCTAGATGATAACGATCGAGATTTTTTAAAACGTTATTTGGACACCACTGTGTTAAGTACAAAACAGAAGCAACTTCATAAACACCCTTTCCTGCCTGTTGGGGATTACTTTTCAAAGTGTTGTAGGGAGTGAGGAAAAACCGTGTGATACTGAAATAATGGGCTGATAAAGCTACTTGATTTGATCCAATTTTTTTCCTGAGGCGGATATCCATTGTAGATGGTATGTTCTTTCATAGTGTAAGTGGATATAACAGCCCCAATAAATATTTCGCTGAGTAGTGACGATGGAAGTTGTATGCCTCTGGTTTTGTTTCTTACTGTTGTTTGGTTAATGTCGCATTCTGTTTCTAAATTGAGGAAATATGATATGCTTTGATTAATAATTCTTCCATAATGCGTAAATCGTCTTGGAATCATTTGGGTTTGTTGGATATGATCATTTACTAAGAGAAATGTAGCAAATTGTGGTTTATTGAAACTTATATTCTTCGATGTCTGGTTGATTTTCAGTACTCCGAAAATTTCGCGACCAACCTCGTCGATGCTCGAATGCTGGACCATCTGAGTAAGAAAGAATTAGAGAAATATTTAGGCGTCACCCGAAAATTTCACCAAGCTTCCATAGTTCACGGCATCCATCTGTTACGAATGATGAAATACGATCGCCAGGTAAGAGACTCAATATTTGTCGTTGTTACATTTAGTTGTTAAGGAATGGATAATGACTTTTATTAGATTTACTTCATTTTGCATGTTACGTTCTTCGATTGAATAATTACCGATGACCGTCCTCAGTTGTCGAGGCTTTTGTTGCCATTCTGTCTCTCTTGCGTATTAATTTCTGGATACCTGGTTTATTCCATGGTTTCAGGATCGTTTTCTTATATACAGGGTCCGCCAACGAACTAGTATGGATTTCTGCTGCAATAGCCTCCTTCAAGTCGTCCAGGGTCCTCGGCTTATCTTTGTATACTCTTTCCTTGAGGTATCACCACAAAAAAAATCATATGGGGATAGTTCGGGGCGTTTGCCGTGTGGCAAGTCGCTCCATCTTGCTGAAACCAAACGTTCCTTAATGGGATTCGTTTACGTCGAAGTTGGGGAAGAAAAAATTATTAACCATGTCGAGTCAACGCTCAGAGCTCATGGTTACTCTCCAACAGCACGGCATAGTGTAACACAAGGGCTGTGTAGAGGTCTTTCATTAGTTTCTCTTGGATTTTCGTGCCCCCCAGTACCTGAAATTTGCTTGTTGACGAAGCCATTCAAGTGAAAATGGGCGTCATCACTCGTGAACAGAATGGCATTCTCATAGTCGTCAAACACTAACTTCATCCTCTCGCAGAACAACTTAAGCTGGTTGGGATCCCCTGCCGAAAATTGCTGACAAATAACCATCTTACATAGATGAAAGTGTAAGTCCACTTTCAATATTCGCCGCACTGTTGTTTGTGAAAGGTTGAGATTGGCTGCACGAAGTCGGACGGAACGTACGTTTCACGAAGAGTCACGTACGTTTTGCTTTCACGTCACTATAAGAAAACGAGCTGTCTTTTTGATGCTTTACAAGATCACTCGTTCTTTCGTTTTTTTAACCAAAAATGCAGGGGGTGGAAGACTTTTTTGAATATTATGTTAACGGATTGAGTTCAACTGAGGAATTGCTGTTGATTTTTCGAACGTATTTGGAGCGGGAGAGTGTAAGGGAAGCACCTCGACGATTAAGCGTACTCTGTGGGAGATTTTCCCTTACTAATTTCGTTCCGATGTAATAGAGAACATGTACATTTACTCCAGAGGCTCCTTTAAAATCCCGCAGAAGTTACGACAGATAAGTACGCTTGGAGTGAAAATTGATTTGTTTGTAACCTCTTACTTACTTGGGAAGTACATACTCCAGAAAAGGAATTCCGGGGATTCTGGGGTTGCAGTTAGACAGTTTTTATAATAGCGAATTCCTAGATGAAGCTGTTAGGCGCTTTAAAAACTCGCACAGTTGGGGAGAGGCTCACTCAAGTTATTAGTTCGTAGGTACTGAATATCGAAATCTTAGTGTTTTCTTAAACTGTAAAGTACCTAATAAAATGATGTTGAATCAAAATGAAAATTCTGCTCTCTCTTGGCATGAAATTTCAATTTAGAAATTTCAGAAATACATTTTTTAGGTAGAAATGTTGAAAATGATGCGAAGCGGTTTACAACTAGGTTACCCCGATGGCTGGTTACTTTGCGATAAGGACGAAAGATACGTTTGTTCGGATCGCATCGGTGGCATTGTGACTTCCGTAGAGATATGACCGATCGTATTGGCGGCGCATGCGCAGTCGCGCCTCCATATTGTAATACGGATTCGTATCGGTGTTGGCGGATCTCCTAGGAACTCTCTATTCACTCCGATTCAATGGCTTCAACTACTAACAGTCTTTGCTCACAATGCTCACAATGAACAATTGAGGGCCCAAAACTAAACGAGAGTTCAAATGAACGTAGGCACGTTAATCAAATGATTTTGATTGCCACTGTCTCATATCAGCAAAATGTGTAGGTACTTTTGTGTTTGCGAATTAGCTTGAGCATATTCTCGGTGTACAATTGATGGAGAGTTACTCCCCCATATTACAATAACAAACTGTAAAATTGACTCAAACCGCTCCTGATAGGTTAAAAGGGCTAAACCTATCACAACCTTGTGCGGTATGGCCTTTTTCTTGATTTTTTACATCTATATTGTAACTACACGCTTGAAGTTAGGACCTTTGCCAAAATTCACTTCGACTATATGAAAACAGGTACTCATTTACTGAGGAGCGGAATTCTTCAAATTTTGACAGTTTTTTTGTTGATTTTCATGATGTCCTTAACGTTACCTTTTTAGGCGCTCGCCGTTAGAAGACATCAGTGTGAAAATGTAGACGCAGACCCTCTAGTGTGGACCAACCAAAGGTTTATACGCTGGGCCAGGAATATCGACTTAGGAGAATATGCGGATAATCTGAAGGGTAAGAAAATATTTGTCTGTTGTACTGGACTAATGAAGAATATAATAAATAAGTATAAAACAGAATTATAAAAATTATAATTCAAAACAGAATGAAGACCAATAAAGTAGGATTCACATCCATCCGGAAAGCTATCTGGCAAGTGCGTACGAGCAACTGATTGGTTTGACATCAGCTGTAGAGGGGAAATATTTTTTTCTGGACTAGCACTTTTGAAGCAAACTGTATGCATTAGTTTGTCAGATGTTTTTCGTTCCACATCTGCGCAGTTCACTACTGTGCATATGGGATGGCGTCGGGAACTGAAACAGCTGTAGGAGGAAGCTCTGGAAACGAGCTGTAAGCTTGTGCTCAGCCGATTTCCCTCCATTGCTTTTTACTAGCCTTCCCTATTCGTATTTCCATACGTGCAAGATGGATGTGTACCCTGCTTAACATCGTCTTTACCAATCAAAGACTCTTAACATATTGTAATCAAATTCAAGCCCTAGATCCTGAACAAAGAAAAATCTTGTTTTTCAAATTACAAGTACCATGTATGTTTAAATTGAAGAAATGATTCTAAAATCGTGTTTTTCTTAGTTGCACATTCGAAAGGCATAGAATATCTCCTGCAAAGGGTAGCCTCTTAGTTATTCATTACGCTGCTTCACGCGATAATAGGATGTCTTAGATCTATCCAATTGAATCGACTTTAGACAGTTGTCATTTGTGACAATGCTTCCTCAAGCTCAATGGATTTCCCAGATGCTGGGATGCGTCTGGTATATATCCCAAGCCAGCACATTCAAGAATCGGGAAGGGCCAACTAACCGTATCCACTTGTGAGGTTCTTTCTTTACTTTCTTCCCTGTTTTCTGGGGCAAAAAGATGAGTGCTGAGTTCGGGGCTTTGCTCATACTATCGAAACAGTTTTTTTTAGCATGGAACATGCTTTAGCCTTGGACTAACTAGCAAAAAAATGTCCCGTGTCACACTTACCAGGGCGCCAGGAGCTAAGACCACGAAAAGGCAGCGAAAAGAAAGACCGCGAAAGCTCCTGTTTGCTCCTGGCGCCCTGGTACTGGAACCCGTACTAGCTAAGTCTGTTGAAAACGCTCCTTCCCCACTCCCCAGACGCCCTAGTTTGTACAGAGGGAAGATAACAGATGGTGGGGCAGCAATACGCTGGGGATTGTGGGATTATTAAGTTCCACAACTATTGATAAAGGGAGGGTAGTGAGGGAGGGGGTCAAAATATTATATTATTTTCTTTCTAATCCTGTTGCGTCACCTCATCGTAAAGTGGAGAGTTCTAGGCAAGATGCATGTGTATGTGCGCGAATATTTGAGAGTACAGCTGTCCCTCGATAATCCAACACTTTTTAATCCGATGTACTCGGTAGTCCTTACGCGCTGCCGGCAGCAATATGCATCTCCCATTTCTTTTCGTATTTCTTTTGAAAACTTAAATGTACTGTCATTTTGTGTCCTGGTATTAATAAACAATTTATTAATGATTTATACATGTAATTATTACATGCACCTTTACTTACTGTTTCTTCCTTTTTTTAAAACTTCATTGTGTTCAAACGCATTAAGAATAAAACGTCTTTGATAATATGACGTTTTTCCGGCAATCCGACACTCTCTCGGTCCCTTAACTGTCGAATTATAGAGGGACAGCTGTATTTACCGAGTTTAAACGTTATTTTATCAACTTGATACCCAATTTTACAGGATACGTTGATGATACGGGATTGATTCCGTCCCGTTTCTCGGATAATCGTGTTATGCCATTTTGATTGAGTTATATCCCTTCGTCAGGTTATGAATATGGATAAAAAGTAAAAGCACGGCTTTTGAATTTCAGCCGTGGGCTCTGAACAGTAAGCATCTGGGGGTCCAGGGTCTTGCTCCCTGGCGAGAAGCGCGGCCTCTTTTCCAAGCCCGCCCCTCTGGCACGGAGAATGCGTTTATGAATTACTCATAAAAATTGCTCAAAAATCAATTAGTGGACTTTATGATGCCTTTTTTTGCGACTACACGTTGAAACATTTAAAAACTGACTGGACATTCGTCGTTGGCAGATTCCGGCGTCCATGGTGCCCTCGTAGTCCTGGAGCCCTCTCTGAACGGCGACACTATGGCCACCGCCCTGGGCATCCCCCCATCGAGGAACATGATCCGCCGACACCTCGCCGCCGAACTTGAAGCTCTCGTTCTTCCTGCCAGGTAACCCCATACCCATTTCATTATCATACATTGGTTGTGGTTTTTCAATTAACATACTCGTTGGAATTGTTTTGGTATAATTTGTCTTATTTTTCTTTTTTTGAGAGAGAGTTGAGAGTAACTATTTATCCTTTGGTGGTGGTTTATAATGATACATTTTGTTTTTTGCTTCAGTATCAAAATTAATCAATTTTTTTCTTTTCCTTGATTTTATTGCTAAACTCAAGTTTTTTTTTTATTTTTGTTGATTAACCCCTGTTTTTTGTTTTTTGGACGGCTTTATACTTCACTAGACACTGATAATGGACTCAGATTTTGAGGGCAGGGGAATATTGTGTTTGAGTCCTTGTGTGTACAGAATCTTTACCAACCTCCGTAGCTTGCTTGTTGAATACTGATGGGATAATTCTCAAATCCAATTGCAAATAACGCTTTCTCGACACATCTCGATTTTTAAACGACTAAGTTGTGATTTTGATTCCAATAGTCATCTCTTCTCCTGATGTGACAAGATTATGTGTACGTTCTAACTCAGCTAAATGTATGTAGGTTCAAGTTTTAGTTCTGTTTGTTGATATGCCATTTCAAATCGGGATTTCTCATCAATTCATTATTAGCTACTACAATTTTAAACATTTAGTCCGTTTTCTCAGTTACAACCCAACTACTTATTGGATGAAACCAACCCAACTCAAAATCGCATAGATATCACCTTACTCCGGACTTACATAACTGAAAAAAGGTGATCAGTCCATAATCCATTTATATAAAAGATAAAATAGGAGCGAACCTGTTATCCCAAGACGTCATCCAATCTATCTGCTGCTTCTTCATCATGTATAAGAAAAAAGTTACAGTTTTATGATCATAATTTTCTCAAATTTTGATATTTTAGCCATAGGTACTATCTGAAACGCTTTCGAGAAATTCTTGAAAATGACGCAAAATGTACGGCGAAAAGGCAGATTTCAAAACGTAAAACTCGTTTTTTATCGTTTTCAATGACAGTTCGATTCAGCATGCAAAAATACAAATTGAAATGCGTACCATAAAAAGTAGTTAATTTTTAAATGAACTCGGGATTTTTAAGGATTTTTCAAATTACGAAATCTAATTTGGAGTACATAGAGATCGATTTTGCTCGATGACGAACTATTTTTACGCTAAATATATGAACCCTCCAGCTTGATCTTATATAAATTGATCTACTTTTAAATAAAACCTGACAAAAGCATTAACATTTAAATTCCGTTTTGTAATGTCATGGGAAACATGGCCTTGTGAAAATTTATAGAAAATGTTCTTTATACAATTTTGAAGCCATTGCTCTATAAAAATTTGACAGCCATTTTGTATTCATGCAAAATTTTAAAAAATCATGAAAATTTACTTCCCTGCAGTTGGAAAATCATTTTGATTGAATTTAAAAATATTTATTAGATATAATTTTAGTTATAAATTGGATAGGTAGGAAAATAAACACCCTCAAATATAATCCAACGATATAACCTAAATTAGTGGGTATTTACTCAATTCGTGATAGACGAAACGGTCGTCACTTGAGAATTTGTGGTTATCTGAAACTATGACGTGACTATTTCAATTTTGATGCACTTTCAAAATACCACTTTCACTGTGCTGTCGTGTGCCGAATCAGTTTTTCAATATTTGGAAATGCACTTTATTTGTATACAAACACGAGATAAGTACCACGTACGCGTGCAAGTCATCACGCGAAAGTCACAAGAATTTGTTTCGTGTCTATTCATTCCAGTTTCGTCAAAATCTCCTTCGTTCTCATTTGTAACTAAAATTCACTGCTCTTGAACTGCAAAAATTATGTCATGTCATGTCAAATCGATGGTATCTACTATCGTAGTACCCTACGTACTAATTAATAATTCTATTTACTAACTACCAATTAAAAGCATGTAAGCATGAAAACTCATCAATTTTCCAGATATGATCACAAACGAAAGTTGATTCTATAGGGAACTATTTGTTGTTTAAGTTTGGATGCAAACAACCCCTTTCTCCCCATTGTGTCTGATCTCCGGCATAACTCCGATATTTCATTATTATTATTATTAATGTCAATAGAATTGGAATTCCTTACAAAAGTTCGAAATTCGAATGATGAAATTTAGCACCTTTTGGTTAGGTAGAGATGTGTTATTTCTGACTTAAAAAAAAAACCAAAATAAAAAAGATTTGGAATTCGTTCATAAGAAATCACATTTTATGCCATAATTGGAAAATTCATCTCGTATCGAACACTAGGGACTTTGGTTGACATTACAAACTGGTCTGCAAGTTCCCGGTAGGACACAAAGCTGGAACTAAGTGGACACTGTGTAACGGACCCAGGAGCGTCCGGTTGAGTAGAAAATGTCGTACAAAACCGTACAAAGGTTCATATTCTTATTATAAGTGATCGAATCTGTTTGAAAACATCTATTTAAAGAATGGTTAGTATAACATTCGAAAATTGTATATGATGAGTCATGTATTCTAGTTTTAAACTAAACATGTACAATTCTAATGACGTAGAAGAATAAATTGGCCCTTCAATTAAATATCTCTTTAATAAACTCCCTATATTTTGTTTTGCTCTCAACAGTTTGTGTTATGTCGGCCATTTCACGAGTAAATTGGTTGTCGAAATGTATGGGCAACGTTCTAACCTGCTCGCCAGCTGTAATGTCGACCAGTTTAAAAAGATACGACAGATGTAGTCGGGAAAGCCTTAGCGTGACATTGGTTGAGGTTATTAATTCTTTCTTTGTTTTTGTGGATTATTCCAGACACGAGCTACTTGCCAATCTTTGAGCTACCAAGGTAGATAGCAGATTAACCGATTTTGTATAGCTATCTCACCAACACAAACACTGACCAACCATCTAAACACATATGTCCCAAAAAACGCTTTTTAACTGCATACAGGTTTTTGCAGTTATTCTTATATAATACATAGGATAACATTGGTGTTATTGTGTCACTGTAAAATAAAATCCGATCAAATTTGAAACATTTAATAAATCATTTTATTAAATTAAAGAGAAACAGATTTTTCTAAATTGATGTTTTTTATATAAGCTAAAGTGAATGCCATGACTAGCCATTAGCTAACTGGAAAGGATGTTTGAGTGATTGCATTAAACTATTCATTGAGGGAAAGTTAATATCATTTGATTTCATTCGATCACCTTTTTCAAAGTATTTACGTTTTGATTTCAAAAGTCATAAATTACAAAACGAACAGGTTATACTGTAGCAAATGGTGCCTACCTGTTTTACCTCAACAACAGTTTCTGCTTTAATGCAAATACTTGTTCATTGAAAAAAAAAAATCCGATTTTATAGTTTTAAAATAGAGTGAATTATTTCTGTTGGTTTTCTGTTTCTGTTGATTTTAAACTTTGCGTAACTATTATTATTTCGTTGTTTCTAAGAATGGGAATTTTATTTTTAAACTCGTCTTTTTAACGTTCTCCGGGAACATGATAACGAATTATATTTCAAAATTCGAGTATAGTAGTCCGAGCATGTACAGGTTTGTCCGGGGAAATGTTCCGGATTCAGATTCAGAAGAAGAAGGAGTAGAACTGAAGGCGTTCATGGCTGTTAGTTCCAACTTCGGTTGTCCTTAAGGTTGCAGGTCCAGCAACCGGACCGGTTCGGTTCCGGGTGACCTGTTCACATTAAATATGAACAAATTCCGACATGCAATATCAACAACACTGGTATGAGGTAACAACTAAAATTGGGTCTCCCTTGTATCAAATCTTTCCAACACCTGCAGTTAAACTCACTGTATTTTAGGACCTACCGGCAGTGATAGAAACTCAACCTTCAAAAACATCTCAATTGGACGGTTTTTCCTGAAACATCGAAGGAATGTTACGGAGTTTTGATCGAGAAGTGTAAAAAGGGTCTGATACCCCCCAAGAGAGTGTTACCACACATATACCAACGGGGCTGTGAAGGATGGGGGAGCTAGTGTGCGCTCAGCACTCTGATTCCTGCGAGAGGAGCATGTAGAGTGAGATCGTGGTGGAACGGCCTGAGCGCTATCAAGCGAGAATTAGACAAACCTTCTCTTTCTTCCGAGGCAAGGTGAATCCACGTGCGTAGGTAATCGGTGTGTAGTCTGTAGAACCGTGCATAATCTGGAGGAAACCAGATATTTGCTCCTTATGAAAAAAGGCATTCAAATCTCGTCGGCTTACTAGTAAAATTCACTGTCGGTATTTTTTTTTCTTTTTTCAGTTTATTTAGTACTTCTATGCATTTTTTATATGTCCGATCAATTGGCGAGGTCAGATTTGACATTCAAGGAACGTGTTTGCTAGGAAAATTCAAAATAGTTTTTCACTAAGTCAGCATTAAATTTAGAAAGAAATAGTCAGGAGAAATTAATAAATTATTCATTGAAAATACTTGTAAAAGCGTAAACCATTGAGGTTCACGTGGGAAAGAGTAAGCATATTCATTATGAACCAGCTGTAGAACAAGTTTCAACCATCTATTCCAATTTCCAACTCTACGGTGGACGAACATTGCAGTTTTGGAATCTAGGCACCTAGAAACGTAAAATGACGATGTTTGGGAGGATATAAATTATTTTTATCCGATCACATAGACTTATTAGAAATAATGAGCCAAAATGAACTGAAACAGTAAAATTTATAGAATCTCGACAATTTTTTTTTCTTGCTTTTCTGGGCCTTAATGAACCACAACTAAGAGAGAAAAATTGGGTAGAACGCAAAAGAAATCGAGGGTTCGGTAAAAGGATTTTCTCCGCCTAATTGTAGGTACTCTAATAGATATTTTAACCATACCGTCAGAAAGCTAAGTTTTTGGACTACATTTTAAGATCACAAAAAAAAAACTGGGTGGTTTTTAACTAATTCTTGCTAGATAGCACTCAGGCCGTTCAACTACAATCTCACTTTAGATGCTCCTATCAGCAAGCCTGTGGGGTTGAATGCTACAAACTTTGATGGAGAGTTGGCGGCTATTTGGCTTGCTATGCAGGAGGTGGACAGGCAAAGGTTGAGGCAGGTTGTGATTTTTGTGGATTGCCAGGCTGCCATACTTGTACTTGGTACTGTTCAGGCCTCAGCCGGATCGCAGGCGATTGCTAACACCCCGTTGCTGCTGCAGTCAGTTAGGGAGTATGGCGGGGACTGTCACCTCCAGTGGATGCCTAGTCACTGTGGGGTCAGGAGAAATGAAAAAGCAGACTGGCTGGCAAAAGAAGGTGCCAGAAACCTTTCAGAGTAAAAGCTCAGGAACTAACCTTTTCAGGGACAACGACCAAACACACTACTCGTTGGTGTCGCGTTGGGTCGGTTCGTAGAATCAAATTTTCCTTTCCTAGAAGGATGGCGTAGTCAAAATTTCGCCTTCTTTGAGGGGAAAAAATTATGTGTCTCTTTACACTCTTCTAAATCCTCCTATCCTTAATTGAAGCGGATCCATAGATGAGCTCGCTCCGTCATTTTCTTTCCGACCATTTTCGCTGTACGGGAATCAGTATTTCGATGAACTCCATGATCTTCCCCCACACCACAAACTGAAAACCTGGATCAGAGAGATACCTAAAAAAATGCACTACATCAAGTCTCGCGCTATTCCCAAAGAAATGGTCTGCTAAACCACTTCTTCTGCACGATGTCTGGCGAGCAACTAACTAAGAAAAGGATTAGGTATAGTAAACTAAGTCGGCCCTCACCCTTGCTCCTATTTTTTTTTTTTTTTTTTTTTTTTTTTTAGCATCCCTTAAACAAATTCTTTTTGTGCAAAGCAAATGAAAGAAATTTGCATAGTTCCCTGAGCTTTTCCTTTATCTTGAAGTAGAGGGAGCTCTATTGATATTTTTACGGGTATCTATCGAAGTATTTCCTCCATCTCTTTCTGTAAAAGCTAAAGCTTCAACTTAATGCATACCACCTCAGTCCTGAACGGTTCATGGCTGCTTCCCCGGACAAACCGTACATGTTCACATCGTTATTGTCGTAAATCAATTTTTATCGATTCAGCTTCAAATTTTTCATCAAATCAACGTGAATCGCTCGAAATTCAATCATTCTGTCTGATCCCATTTGTTAGGTATCGTACTCAGTTAAAAATCGGTATGCAACTGAAATTCGCACTTACCCGACCTGAAATAAATTCGGCTTTATAGGAGGGAGTTGATGCCATGGGGTAGTTCCGTAGACACTCTAACCATCCCTACATCACCCTAATCTGAAAGCTTATTAGTAATTCCTTTTACAAATTCGCTTCTGGACTAACAGCCTCTACGCGTGCGCTTACGTGGGATTCTTAACTAAACCAACCCCATTATAGGTAGGTAAAAATGTTTTCCAATTTTCCATCGTGTACTTGCTCTGAAACTTCGATTTTGAACTTGTGGGAAAGGCAGGGTGATGGAAGGAAGTTAATTTTGCCCTTTCGCATTTGGTAACTAGGTTTTTTTTAATTAATTAATTTTTTCATTTGTCACTGTTATTTTAAATTGGAAAATATTTTTGTAGTGAAAAACTTATCGAAGTTGAATTATCTTATGAATTAATCGAAAATTCAAGTTATAACGAATTTCGAATGAGTGATTTAATGAAATTGGGTTTTGTGAAATATTATTTTGCAATCCGGTTGTGACTATTGAATGTTTTAATAAATTGAGTTTGATTGATTTTCAATAAATGTGGGTATCGACGTCATTTATTTTCCTGGATCGGATATTTTGACACACCTGTCATACTTGCGACTTTAAGCTTCAAAGTAAAGTAGTTTCCATATTGGAAATGTCTGAAAGTTATTCTTAATTATATTCAACTTCAGATTAAACGGAGTTGCGCGCAGTTCAAGTGTTTTTATTCGAAAATTTAAAGTTGCAATTTGGTCTAAGGTCTGGTATGCATTCACTCTTTGCAAACATCAATGTTGGGCACATCAGTAAAAAATAGAATGGTCGTGGTTGAGGTACTGTAGGTTCCATCCCTTGAAACCGCTCATAGCTTAAAATTTGCAATCCTTTAAAACATGGTCTAGAGAAATAAACAAATAAGGACATTCAAAACTCGCCTCGTAGTTGGAATTTCATTCAAAATACGCTATAGGTACATTTAAAAAGAAATATCCCGTTTCGATGAATTTTACTATCAAAACGCAAATGAAGAGAGGAAAAAAAACCGGTAAACCACGTGGTATAAAACTGTTAGATTCGATCTATAATGTGTTATATCCATCCGATTGCTGTCGGAAGTAGTTTAAGATTTACTCGAACAAACAATTCCTATAATAAATGTATAGAAAATCCTTTAAAAATTTCAACAGTCTCCAATAGTTAACTGTACTCCGTGTTAAAACGAATTGTTCCAACGTTTGTTGCTTTTATTTTAAAATATAGAAACGTCAAAAGTAAAGTTTAAAGAAATATATCCAATTTAAAAAAAACTGTAAGTAAATGTGCATAAATTATCACCGACTTGCTCTAAAGAAAATAAAATGTAGGAACCGTATGATTTAAATGTAATTAGGAAGCTGTATCGTCTTTCTCAAAAGTTAATAAATGTTCTGTAGGGCTAGACTTATTTGTATATATGTTGGTATATCGTTGTAAATAACAATTTATGTGAAGGAAATATGTGGATAGGTTGCAGGGTATTTACATCTATATTTTTGAGAGTTGAAAATGGTCATTGCGAATCCTGGCATTAAATGATGGTGAATGGATAACGGTGAACGCTATAGGAACGAACCAGATTGGAATTGATGATAAGAATGTTATTTTTTGTTGATATCAAGTAGTTCTTAACTAATACCAATAATTTAGTAGTTGTCACACACGTACGAAAACAGTTGTTCAACTGCCTCGAATGTCTTGATTGATTTTCACAGTTTTTGGTGCGTTGAACCCAAATCTAATAACCAATTTGTTCCATCGCGTATAGATTTTAATTCTACATTGAGCGATACTTAGCCACCGGGTTAGAAACAGGGTTCATATCTCTGTGGACCAGCAAGGTTTTTCTTCAGAATTTAGTAGTTGAAAAAAGTTCCAGTCTTGCAGCATGATCGTAAGAGCGATTTTCCCAAAATTATCGTATTGGATTTATATTAAAGTGAGTTGACATTTGAACACTTTAGTGTGCAAAATGACTTCCATCAAATTTATTGCAAAAACCTCGTGCCCTAAATAATATTATTTTATTCAAACGAATATTTTGGATTATATGGATTTGTATCCATTTTTGCACATTTAGATGACAATTAAAGGACAATATTCAGCATCGATTTGAGCTTTAATTTTTGAACGACCTCATGATCACTTTTAATGATAACATTTGTTTTTGTAATATTCGGTTCTAAGAAATATAAACTAAACGATTTTTAAGAGTTTGTTCAAATTTTTTGAGATTTTTTAGAACCATTTTTGACATTTTTAAAAATATTTGGATTCGATAGCCTCACTCTCAGCTTCACTTGTGTTTCCATGTCCGTATTTTGGTTGTTGTTTTTCTGGTTATTTGCTGTGGGTTTCTTTATAATTTTCTCTAAATTTTCGAACTTGAAGTCACCTGTTATTGTATTGCGAAAGGAAAGAGGATGAGTTTGAAGAGAGAACGAAGAAAAACGTACCAATATATATATTCGAATATATATACACTACGAATTTCAAAAAGAACCTTACAAATGTTTTAAAAGAACAATGTTTTTCCAAAATTAGTGTTTTCTGGAAGAACTTCTTCCATATGAGCTCCTGTCGTATGATACCACCAGGTTGTTTTTGGATAACGAAATATAAAAAATTTGACGCGAATTCCTCTTTAGTCAATTCAGTTTAGATTTAATGTCGCTCTTACGTCATTTAATCTCTTGGTAGGATCGTTTCTCCTTCCCCTGGATATTTCTCTTACAGCCTTACTTGCCTTAGTTTTTATCAGCTTAGCGCAGAAAATCAGACATCATATTGATGTTTCAGTATATTATCCTTTTCCTGGTTAACACCCTGGGATCATGGGAGTACTAGAGTATTTGATTCATTGCTGTCCTGAAGAATTCTCAATTTTCCAAGACCCCTAACTGGAAAATGCAAGTGGTAGCCGGTCAAAGTGATCAGCGATCTCTGAAGAGGTTTACTAGAGATAAATCTGAAAAGTAGGGGACATCAGGGATCTGATCGAAAACTCTCGAGATTGGCATAAAATACCGTTACATCATAGGAATTAAGTTCACATCTACAATCCACATATATACATAACAATCCACGAAAGTGTACACAAGAAAAACGCAGAGAAATTGTTGAGATCTCAGATTTAGGAACTTAGGAGACCTACTGAGGGTAAAATGTGCATTATAGGCATGTCCTCCCATACTCAGGGGTGAAGAATAATAGTACATCCAAAATGAATGGGCTCCAACAGCAACAAATCAAATAGTGCACCGTGAGGCGGTATCAAGAAAGTGCAATGAGTGTATTGCAAATTGGATCCTTCCTGGATGGGGAACTTCAAAACAAAGATGAATGGCTGAATAGCCTTGAAGAACATGAATTAGCAGCAGGGCTAGTAAAAATAAAGTACGGATCTTTACCATAACGGGTAGGGAAGTACATAGGATGATCTACATAGCACGTGATTGAGATTAGGGGGGGGGGGGGGATTTTAAGAGTCACTGTACGAGGACGTACTTATACCAATTTGTACTAGGATTTTACACACTTCACTCCAGGAATCTCGCCCATTTACTGCTAGTTTACTACTGTGTACTATAGAGAGTTCACAGGCGTTCCCTGTCAGGAATGGACTACTCGACTGTCGTAAGAAAGAACAACTATCTCAATCACTGGCAAAAATACTTCTGGCCCTTCTCCTGCTATCCTGCCACACCCGACATGGGGAAAAAAGCGTTCATGGTGCCGCCTTCTTCTTCACCTGTTTCATGGAGCTGAGGCTCTCTATCCATGGGGCTGACCATCCTTACCTCCTTCTTTGTAGCTTTGCGGGCAACTTGAAGCTTACAACAGGAACTTCTAGGAGATTCACAATAAATTACAACCTCAGTTCTGGGCCAATGAAACAAACTACAGTCGGCTAAAAAGACGGATAAGACCTCAAATTTATAAAAAAAACCTGATGGACCATTTTGGTTATTATTTCTGTAATCAACGCTGCAAAATCTACAGGAATCAATTGCAACTCAGAGGTCAGATTCTTGTACCTGTGTAATCGATTTCCTTTGGTTTAATTTGCTATTGAGATCCTCACCATCAACATTTAATAGGCAGGTACTTCACTTCTCTGTTTATAAGCTCTGAAATTGCTTTGGAACAATATTTTATGAAATCAGCTGTCAACTGAGAATGGTATGAATAGTATGATGTGGTGTTTTCTTAGTATAAATTACGTTTTGACATTTCAAACGTTAGACATGAAATGGAAAGGATTCTACCCAATGGGTTACGAATTTCATCCATCAAATGTGCGGTAATTGTTTTTTCCATTTACACAAAACCTGCCTAAGTACCGGATAAGCTAGATAATTTTTTGAAATGTTCCAAAATCTCGCAACATTTCTAAGATGACGAAATTCTATTTTTTTAAATCGACAGCGTTCATATACCCAATATCCTGTAACCTATCTACTATTATCCAAAAGCCAAAAATCATGTTCATGAACTTTCAATTATTATCAATCACTGTTTAAAAAAAAACTCAATGTACAATAATGTAATTATTAAACAAAAGAAATTATTATTAAAGAAATTTGCTGTGGGACAGTGTTGTTTATTCGATTGCTTCGTTCCATCGTGGATACTACCATCGTTGCAGGCAATAGTATCCATGATTATACCCAACCATCAACATACGCACACACACAACAGAACAAGCTGAACGTGCTGCATTTTTATGTGCCATTTCAACTTCTGTAGAATTGTTTTGTAGTGGAGTTGGTAGTGGGTTGTTTTCCTTGATGATTACCATAATCGAAATTGAGTTGTTCTAGAGAATATGTTGTGTGTCTATGTGATTTTATTGAGGGAGTGTTTTACGTTGTGTTCACTCATTTTCAAGTACTAACCTCATCAAATGTCATATTCTTCGAGTGGAATTTTTCTACTCGAATCTCTTTCTATCTTCAAACCAATAGTTCGACTTATTTGTTTGTATTGTATTAGTTGTAAATAGAATCGTTTCTCAGCCAAATGATAATTTCAAAATTGTCAATATCTCTCTATTCAGAACTGTATGAAAACATAAACGTATTGAGCGCAGATGATAAAGATGCCAACATGTATTAACCTCGAAAATTTCTGAAGAACGTAGAAGGTCCAGCTTGTTCTCTCGCCATTTACACTGGAGCCATGAACAAGAGCCTCTTGGACAATTGGTCAGAGTAAAAGATCCACGAGGTTTGTCAACAACTGGCAAATCGCTCTTGGACAGGGTTTGCAAACTCTTACCAGTACCTGTGACAGTTCACTCCCTACAAAGTTTCTTGCAGATGATCGTTTGAAAACAATGTTCGCGAATGATGCTCATGAATGACTTCGAAAACTAATGAAATGACAAGATAGGCCTGGCGTGCTCCAAGCAGGGAGCAAAGGAGTGACTGTGCTCCGGTTATGGTTTTTTTCGAGCTCTCTGATTGCTCCACACCCTTCTCACTGGAAAATTCTATATTGCGTGATACTTTTATCATGTGCCCACGTCTATATGGTTGAACCAAATTAAATTCCAGAGAGCTGAAGGCATATTTTGTGCTTCGGTTTTGAATAGGATAAGGGTAGTCGTGTTTCACGAGCTTCAGAGGAAATTTGTTCATCATTTATGTTCATTGGTATGGGGTTGCATATGCTCCTACCAACAGCTCCCCCTTCTCCCAACGAAACCATTACAGTTGCTCAGCTCTCCAAAGTGGAATAGTGTAATTTTTCTTCATCTGCGAAACTGAACAGAAAAGATCATCATTATGGATCAGAGAAGTGAATCCGACCTTCTGAAAAAAGTTCAAGAATCTGTTGCGGCATTGGGTTTCTATATTATACCCAAGGGCAAAACATTGCTAGACAATTAGCTATTCAAATTTCGAATTAAGAGTCAAAATGAAATGAGTGGACAAATTTGTTTGATTCAAATTAAACTTGTCATGGTTTTATCAGGAAAACATCATTATCTAGTATAAATTGCCTTTCGCCATATACAGGGACGTAACCAGGCTGTATTTCACCCGGGGCAAGAAATGAATTTGGCGCCCTCCCCCCCACCATAGGCCCAATATCTCATGACTCATACCATCTTAATATACCAATGAACCAAAATATGAATATAATTAGTTTGATTTATTCACAATGTATAAACTCTTTGACTAAAAAAAAACTTGGTAAACTGTCATTTTTTTGCCTAATGGCGACCGAGGCTGCCCCCCCCCCCCCCCTAGTTACGTCCCTGGCCATATAGTAAATCGTAACAATAAATACAATACCACTTGTAGCCATTTTGTTGCATACCTAAAATGAAACTGCGCCAGATACATTTTGTACTATAAGGTGTTGAGTTTCGAATGTCTCTCCAGCTAAGATTCAGTCATCTATAAACTTTTAAATCACATCCACCAGATTTTCGTAAAACAAGTAGACCAGATAATCTGGATATATGAAAAAGTGTGTGCTAATCACGTCAGAATCAATCCCAGGGTTTTACTAGCCAATTTTCTAGTCTATTAGTTGAAAACAGTTCACACATTCGTATTATTCCTATCACATTTTTTTCAAAATGAGTATGTGATTTACGTCTGTGATAAGTGTTGTTCATATATAATGAAAACCTTTCACTAAATTGCAATAAGTACCACTTTAGTTTGAAGTATCCAACCGATTATCCCATATTTAAATTATTTTAAAACTAACCTTATTTCAACTTTTTAAATACTCTTGATTCATTTCTAGGGCTAATTATTCGTATATATTTGTAGAAAGATTCAACTGAAGGAAAACAAAATCTCATTTCTCAGGAAGTGAATCTCCATCTTCATTCGTATGTTCTTTCAGTGACATTTTGGTTTCCCTTATCCATATACCTCACGCATAATTCCTATGCTCCTTAATTTCCTACAAAAGGATACATATTTTGTAAATTTTATTGTAAGATTATTTGTTCAAACGAGGTTTCTTAATCCGCATGGTAATCCATCGCAACACCGTTTAATAAATTAAAATTAATGTGAACCTTATCAATACAACTGACCAACCCAATGTAGATCTGGTTTGCTGCAAAACGAAGAAGGATTGTTACGAAATGTGCGATGTTTCTTGTAAAAATTATTCAAACAAGCTTTGTTTCTATCAAACCTAAATAGTATCGGTTGTTGGTTTCCGTTCATGATTAGCGGGTTTTATAGTAAACGAGTGTTTGGGATCCACCCATTAGGCTCAATAAATAAACAAACTATATGTAGGTCAGCATCTCTTTACTGATTATGTTGGGATTGACGCTCAAAAGCGTTTTATCATATATCTCAATCTCTCAATAGATGATTTTAAGGTAGGACTTGGCTCTTTCTTCCAAATTCACATCAATAAAGTCATCCTTCAGTCCATCTTGAGTCTCACCCTACCTGCGAGTCTTTAGCTGTCAACTGCCAGCTTTCTCTATGATTTTCACAGCATCGACTTGAAGTGGACCTCAACTACTAATAAAACTCTCTTGGAGAATGAGTGAACAAACTTAAAACCTACCCTTCCACTTTCTACAAACCTCTAGTGACTCACTTTTTCCGACACAACTCTCAAAGAAACAAAACCATACATGAACGCATCTTGTAAATAGTTTTTGCACGTTATTTAGAATTACTCACTTGGCATGCTTAGAAATATTTCCAGTTTTCATTGACGAACAGCACCTCAGCACTTTTTATGATTGTCTGCTTGTCTGTGTTCTTATGCTGTTAAATGGGATCTTAGCTCTCATAAACTTCACTTTCCTCTTTTCGTTTTTTCATAGATAGACATTTTAATCTGCCTGACGAACTCATGAAAACCTAATGTTTTCCTCCGAGTTATAATTTTTGTTTCGTTCCCTTGCACGACCGGACGTGAATGTTGTCTTCGCAAAGTAGGAGAATGGGATTTTCTACGTAGACGATACAATTTTCTATATACCTAAGCCAATGATTCCAACACCGACACTTTAAAATTTCTGTTTAAATAGTCAAAAGTAGCGTTCGCCGCCACAAAACACGAATATTTTATATTAAGCTTTCGCTTCTAGCAAGCAGGTCTTAGATGCTGGATGTTTCAAATTATGGCTTATTGGTATGTCGGCGCCAACTTGGTAAACATCATTGCTGATCGATCCTAGGGCTGACTACTTCTTAACTTTGGATGGTACTTCATCAATATCTATGTTGATTTCATCCGATATATCAGCTGCATTTTTAATATTAAGCTTTTGAATTGGTTAGCAAATTATTAAATGGGTGACCAGAATAAGTTCATTTCACTTTAAACTAGCACATCTAAAACTTGGTTAGGTTTGATTGAATTGTATGCCTCCAGAATCAAACTTTAAGCATCGCTCGATGTCTACAAAGTACCTTCTGGTAATGGGCTAATATTAAAATAACTTCAATCAAGTAAGATCAATAAATTGAACAAAGACCTTTCAAAAAAATTCTACTAATTTGATTGAGGGGATACCATAATCGAATTAATTTCGTGATTGTGTCATTGACGTTTGGGAGAATTAAAGGGTGATTTTCGAAAGGGTGACTCATTTTAACCAGAGTTTATTCCATCGTGCTTGTTGCCACGTTCTGTTGAAGTTTTTTATGGGTTAAGAAATGTCAAACCTAAGGAACTCAATTAGCACGTAAAACTTGAGAAATACTATAAGGAGTGACGCTTTAACACGGTTTAATGAGGTTTTGGTCGTAATACTTACCATCAGCAAATTAGTATTGTTTTATCAACCTTGGGCTTATAATCAAAACACAACTTTTAGGTGCACAAGTGCTTTCATTATTATTATTATTAAATCCAATATTTATTCAACATAGGGTTGTCGCTCACAACCTCTGGTCATCCATGTTATAATTGCGCTTGAGTTGGTGACTTGGATTATATTGCTGAGCAAACACAGAAGCTGTTTACAATTTAATCAAGAATTTTTAAGCATTTTTTGTATCCTTCTTTTTGATTAAAATCATTTTTTAAACAAAGTTGGCATATTTACGTTGGCGCGTGGAAGATCTCAAGGGAGGGACCTGTCGTGTAAAATCCAATCGAGTTCTAAATGGACGACGTTTCCAGGTAGCCTGCGGTCA
This sequence comes from Creontiades dilutus, assembly GCA_031894815.1. NCBI lineage: Eukaryota > Metazoa > Arthropoda > Insecta > Hemiptera > Miridae > Creontiades > Creontiades dilutus. Next base: position 1,425,174 of record JAVIWC010000230.1, read on the forward strand.
TCTCAATAAAACCGTCATATCACGTTGAGGCAGGCGAACGAGTCAATGTTGAATTAATCTGACCCTACATCGAATAACAACTTTAGACGCCTAATGTAACGCACCTTGCTGTGAAAAATGAATTCGTAACAATGTATAAGAATAATTTACGAATGCGTCAAGTATCCACCGCCGAATGCTTTTAAACCGCCATTTCTGAAGAATCCTCTTCGGGTTTTAATGACTTGGGTTTAGAGTGGAAGTTAACATACGGTTTTCTTGTGTTACTACGAGTTTTAAACTGCTCCCGAATTAAGTACTACCTACTGATTTTATGAACTGTACTTTCTTTTTCCATCTATTAGTTGAAAAGTCTAGCTTCTTATCCCTTCCAACATTGATCCCTCAACGTTAAGAACCTACTATTAGAATGATGAAGAATGGAAAGAGTGGCAATATTTTGATGATGATCAATGTTTCTAAACGCTGTGGGAATTAATGTTCACCGCCCTACTGACTTCTCTGTTGAGAATCAACAGATTGAAGAAGTAGATTCATTCGCATATCTAGGAAGCCAAATTGCTACAGATGGTGGAACACACTTGGACGTGTCCTCGCGAATAAATAAGGCAAGAGGTGCATTTGCTATGCTTCGACCAGTCTGGAGATCCACACAGCTTAGTTTAAGAACAAAAGTCCGTATCTTTGATTCAAATGTAAAATCTGTATTGCTGTATGGATGCGAGACTTGGTTAGTGTCGGCAAGCATAAACGCCAAGCTCCAAGCTTTTGTCATCAGATGCCTCCGCACAATAATCCGAGTCTGGTGGCCAGGGAACTGGATTTCAAACCAGGAACTGTACCGAAGGTGTTACCAAAAACCCATCTCTGAATCAATCTGTGAAAGGAAATGAAGATGGGTCGGACACACACTTCGGAAAGAAGCTAATACGATCCACAGACAGGCTCTTTATGGAACCCTCGATCACGGGGCACTTGGCGGAGGAGCTTAAATGGCAGAAGCTTCAAACGCGATTCCCGGCATCACATGGAACCAGATTAAGGCCACAGCCATGAACCGGAGCCGGTGGAAAGCCTTTAAATCGGCACTATGCACCTCCAACTCGGTGCGACAGCAACCCTAACCAACTATCTTTGTTTCTGGATAGTGGTTTGACTTTGAGCTCATTAACATAATAAGAAACTAAATTATAGTTTGGGCAGACACCTCGTGACGCCTCCGCCAGAGAATAACGTGGAAGGAAGCTGTGTATTTTTTTTCTTCCCTGAAAATATCACCTGACACGTCGAATTTCCAATTCCTCCGCTCTGTCACCCTTGCGGTTACATTTCGTGCGTATAATTTGAAAAGGACTTCTTATTAATGGAGCCGTTAATAACTATTATGAACCTCTTTCGGGGCTGTGTTCATCATATATGTACAGGGTGTACAGCGTATGATCCGAAAATCTTCGCACACGTATTCTACAACTAGTTTCCAACAAAAAGTGCCTCTAGAGATTTTTTTTAGAGGCTTCGATTTTGAGTTATTTTACTTTCAAGATTTTTTTCGTGTTTTCGAAGTTACGTCACTAAAACGGCAGTAACTCCGGCGTTTTCAAAGTATTTGCGAATCTAAGTATGCCGTTGGAAAGAGTATGAAATTATCTATCGTCTCAGTCTTTAACAATAATTTTTTAAAAGGAACTAAAGGTAAAAATGAGCATAAAAAGTAAATTTTGTCATATTTCGAAAAAAATTCTTTTTTTAATGGCCCATTAGTCCCCCTTAATTTCGATGATACGTTTGAGCCTGTAGGCTTAAAAAATGCGAAAAAGTCTCAGCTTTCCAATGGTATATTTAATTTTTAGGTTTTAGAGGAAACTTTTTTGAAGAAATTGAGATTTTATGCAAAAAAAAAAACGTGTATTTTCCAGCACATTTGAGGTTTTTTTTAGAGAATAAAACCTACATAACTAAAACTTTTTTTTCTTTTTCTGGGTGTAGAATGTATAATGTCGACGGCATTACCTAAGAAATTTAAGTTTGAGTGAGGGCATCCGCGGAATGAATTGATGTAAATCAACTGTTAAATGTCTCCCGTTCTTGCTGATATCGTGAGGTTTGATCCCGTTGTTTGTTATGATTTCCTCTTCTTATCGTTGATAGAAACATCGTTACGAGCAAAATTTTGACTATGATAATGTGATTAACGGTCAAAGGTAGATCCACACACCCGTTCGATCACATCAAATGTGCTTGAAAATACACGTTTTTTTTTTGCATAAAATCTCAATTTCCTCAAAAAAGTTACCTCTAAAACCTAAAAATTAAATATACCATTGGAAAGCTGAGACTTTTGCGCATTTTTTAAGCTTACAGGCTTAAACGTATCATTAAAATTAAGGGGGACTAATGAGACATTAAAAAAAATTTTTTTTTTTTTCAAAATTTGACCAAATTCACTTTTTAGGCTTATTTTTACTCCTTAGTTCCTTTTAAAAAATTATTATTAAAGATATATAATTTTATGCTCTTTCCAACGGCATACTTAGATTTGCAAATACTTTGAAAACGCCGGAGTTACGGCCGTTTTAGTGACGTAAGTTCGAAAACACGAAAAAAATCTTAAAAGTGAAATAAATCAAAAACGAAGCCTCTAAAAAAAAATCTCTAAGAGGCACTTTTTGTTGGAAACTAGTTGTAGAATACGTGTGCGAAGATTTTCGGATCATACGCTGTACACCCTGTATATGTCAACCGGTGACTCGATCACTATGAACAGCAAAAGAAAATACGATTTTTTAATATAGTGCACCAATTTTAACGTATTAACAATATTATTTTGAAACTATGAATGAATATTCAAAATTAGATTTTTGTGGTTGTAAGATTTGTTGACTGTAATCGATCACATGACTGAATAGATCAATGGTAGCATTGATTGTTCTCTTCTTGAGATCTCCCGCTTCAACGTAAATAAATGAAGTTAACTTTGTAAAAGCCAAAGGAGTTCATTCTGTGACTAGATATACTGCGAACATTGCATAGTCCAGATCATAGAAATGGGTATATCAAATGTGTAGTTCACTATTTTCATTGCATAAGTCATAGCAGATCAGGTAAACTAGGCACCTGCAGGTTTTGCCTCAAGTGCAACTCGTCCGGCGTGCAAAGGTAACTGCTCGTAGTTGTGTATAGCGTAGGTTGATGTTTGCTTCCGATTGACATTCCGTTAGGGCCGGTTTTGAGGGGAGTTTACGGGGGAGGCGATCCGGCGGGTCCCTCGGGCGGAACGTCGGGAGGATTCAGAGCAGGGCTCTGCCTCCGCCTCCCATTCAGGAATCATCGCCAGACAAAGACCGAAGATCTACTTTTAGGGTGAGCCACTTGATTAATTGTTTTTTTTACACCTTTTAGCTGTTCCTTTTTGCACTTTTCTCTACGAAATGAAAGAAACAAATTAGACAACAGTTGATCCTAGATACTGGTAGGTACATTTGTACGCGTTTCTCAATTGTTGACCACAAGAAGGTCTAGCCTTTCAAGTTTCGGACGACTCTGCCACACTCCTCAGACCTGTTATTACATTACATTTTATTATTATTCATTCAAATGTTTCCTTAATCCAGGAAAGAAACGTCAAGTAAATGGAACTCCAACTGCCATGTACAGGGATTGTGTAAGGCTGTGTCACAAGTAGCCTTGCATTAGTTATGTCTAATTTAGCTATTCAATGTCCAGATTACACCTATTTAGATCGTTTCATTTGATTTGTTTACCCACTCTAGTTTGCCTGTCATACTGCAGCGGTAAATACTTGAACCATGTAGTCTTGGTTTTCAGATGTATATTTGATGGCTAAGAAAAAAGTAATCCACATCTTATTATACAATTGAATACCAATACACCAAATTAATTCTGGGGTACTGTTCTAGTCTGTCCCCGCACGCAACCCCATTGCAACCTGCCGCACATATCGACAAATATCTGTCTCCTATCGATATAGGTCCACACTTTCGATGCGTGTTCGATTGTGTTCTGTCCAGTTTGCTGGTCTGGATGCTCGCTTCGCTCCCATCTTAAAAACGACAAAAAACTTTCCTAAATCAATCCTTCTAGTAAAGTATAGATCAGTTGGACAAATAGATCAGAATGAATCATGAATCATGAACATATCGATTGCATACTTATTTCTGAGTGTCTATCCTGCCCTTCTCATTGGTTCATTTACAAAACTATCGATATATTTTTTGATATGTGTGGGAGATTGCAATGGGGTTGTGTTCGGGGACAGACTAGAACAGTACCAATTGGAGGCACAATTTATAGATCTGCAAACTTAAAAGCGTTTTCGTGGTTATTGTATTTCAAAGCAACATGAATTATCTTGGGTTGTGTCCTTCTATTGTCGGTCCTCGATGTGGCCAATGCTGTGGGAGTAACGTTAGACACAAAGGCACCGATTTGAGTTACAATTAGTTTTAAGTTTGACATACAAGTTTTCAGAAATTGCAAACCCTTAATACCCATCTCACTAACAGACTTGGGACTGACGACACTTTGCACTGAAAGTTAAGAATGACCTCCCAGACTGTCTGTAAATTTGCTATTACCAAGCAGTGCTTTAAAGTGATGGTTTTGTTGTAAAAAGCTTAGAAAGAACTTCACTGTCTTTTGCAATGTTTACTAAAATATTCAATATCTTTTTTGGAGGCGTATAGACGTCCCCAGTTGCTTTTTTTTTTCAAGTCACTTGCAATTGAACTTTCCTGACGTCATCCTCATTGCAGTGTGTATGAACTGCTTGAGCCACAGTTGTTTAATGTTCTCCACGCTTTAAAGTACTTCGATAACAAACATCGTTTCCTTTATGCGAGTCTCCAGTCGCTGAAACTCGTGATGATCATGGTTAGCTGGCCCGCTCGATTCTTGAATCCGCCACCTCTGGAGATACACCTGACGCCTTAAACCGTCTGGGACATTCTCCGAGTGTGGCGGGCATTACACCGCATTCTGCCCTTTGAAGGGGCCACTATACCTTTACAACATCCACCTCCCCATGTTACAATTCCCAGATAAAAAAAAAAAAATAATAATAATAATAATAATTTCAATAAAACGTCTTATACATTAGAATCAGATATTGATACGTCTTCCATTAATTCAATGAAATCTTATTTATTTTTCCTCAGTAAACACCAATCACTCATCAATCGAATTTAACTAACAAGGGCACTAACTGTTCATCACAGATCATTTTACACGTCTTATGAAATTGAACGACTAGATGTCCAGAGTGGCTTTCACGCAATGGTTTTCGAATGGGTTTTAGATTACCCATATTCGTGGAGCTTTCTTCCTAAACTGTGTTCATCCCCTTCTCATTTTTTTTTCCGGGAAATTGCTTACAACGCCTCACGCTCTCAGTGCCATTGTTAAATTCTCCGAATTACCTGATTGTGTAAGTCCGACACAAATCACCGATCCCCCCAAAATTGGGGTTTCGATCGAGTTTAAACACGAAGATCTAGCAGTTTTGATTTCGGATAAACCGAGTTGTGGTGGGAAAAGGCTGTAAGAAAGAGAAAAACCTCTTGAGTTTTCCAAGAACTTTTCTCAGAACTTGTTTTAAAAAGAAAACAACATTTAAAGCCCTTATCCTGGGGTCTTTCTCTTCATTAGCGTCGTTAATTATTGACTTAATAAGTTCCCGCACGTTACTCTTCCACTAATCAATTCGCACTGATAACAGACGGCTCTCGTAGAGATTAATTTGCCGTATTGTCGAGTAAGCGGCAATTCCGCATTGACGCAAAGTCAAGCTTACAATACGTGGGATGAGGCGTATTCTTTACATAATATGTAATAGGTACTGTATATTATACAGTACCTATTAGGAATGTAAACCTAATTACGAGCAAAATAGATAGATAGCAAAACAAAGAATTTGCTAACGCATTTTAATTTAATTTATAACTAGTATCTACTTTAAAACTCCCAAAATAGCCAAAGAAACCCAAATTAGATCACAAAAAGAACATTGGATGCGTGTCATTTTGGTGCAAAAACAGTACCCGCCTGTAATGCAAGGATGTACTCTCGAAAGGAAGAGAGTTTTGTTGTAGGTTGTCGTTGTTCCACTGATATTTTTTTAAATATTTGTTTAAATGTATCTATCCCCAAACTTTGTCTTTAACTTCATAATCATTAAGCATGTGTGACTCTAACTAGAGAACAGGTGGAATAACTATGTATTTTTTAAACTTGTATCTGTCTGTTGTTACTTTTCTCGCTTGTAACTCTTTTCTTAGCTGTTACTCGTTGTTACTATTTTGTTCTGTTCATGTACTTTTTCATGAGATTTCCCTGCAAACCTATCTGATTTATTAATAGTTAATTTCTCTCTCTTACACGCTTTTACATTGTTTGGAATATTGTAGACTTACAGCACAGTACGAAAGAAGGTAGGTAATCTGATGATCATTTGCATCTGAGTGTAGTAAGTGAAGTTCAATTGTTCAATAAATTAATCATGTTTAGTCACAATGAGTTCTCTTTAATTATCCATAAGATGTTGATTTTATCTTGTAATTCATGAATTACATTGGTGTCAAGTTCACATTCTTTTCATATTATCTTTTGCCCTCTTTCTCTAGTTTAACTCTTGGAAAAGTTCACAAGTGAGTCATGTTTCGTTTTATTTGGTGTTGTTCATATGAACCTTTTATGAAAACCTGTTAACTATTACCAAATCAAATTATCCAATTTCCTGAATAAATTCATGTCTAAAATCATATTTGATTGTTACCGCTGAACCCTGCAGAAAAAAACGTTAATTTTCCTTCAGTTCATGAAAGGTCCTTTAACTGCTAATCATATATAAAAAAACGTCTGCCAAGTGGGTGTGGCACATAGCTTCCTCGTATCCATAACATGACTGTACAGATCATTGAAAATTATTATTGACTAAAGAACTTCGTTCAATTAGGCGGAGTAAATATTGAATTAGGGTAAATTTATTGTTATGCAGGAGCATAACTTGAGAAAATAAAGGTAGGCATGTTCAACTATTGAACAAACTATAAAATATACCTAATAATAAAAATTTACATTGACGCTGAATGGATAGATGACTGAAGTGATAAATAATTATTATGACATTTCTAAAAATAAAATATATGCATCGTTCAATGATGGTTCAATATGGTTCGATCCAAGCTCGAGGCTAAAATTTTATTTTCTCTTTATTACTCACGAGAACCATCTTTACATCAGTCCGAACAATCCCTGAAAATTTCATCGAAATTGGTCAAGAACTCCCGGAGTTATGCGCGTAACAAGGATTTCACGTTTGCGGATGCGCAGAGGCTACTATTGATCCGGGGGTCATGAAACCTATAGGGGACCATCTACACCCTAACCCGCACAATCCCTGAAAATTTGATCAAAATCGGACTATAACTTCGTGTAGTTTTGCACGTAACAAGGATTTGATGACAGACACACAGACAGACACGGAACCAAAATTGTTCAGGATGGTCTAAAGCGCAAAATGCGAGTAGAATTTTTGATTTTGGCAAGACAAAAAAATTTTTACATTCCGAAAGTGAAAACAATGCTTCCGCTACCTTGGTAGACTCGGAAGCAATTAAGAAGCGAACTTAGTTTTTGTTTGCTTACACAAGTGGGCGTATTGCAATTGTTCTAAACTGAAGTGTTGAACTCCTTGGAGTTCCATCTTAGGGGATCATTAACTGGGGATGGTGGAGAGGGGCTAATCCCTCAGGCTTAACCTTTCCTTGGTATTCCACCTTGGAGGAGGAAGAAAAGGGAAAATTACCATTGTAATCCACCTCGGTCGTATCAATCCTGATAGTAACGTATTGATTAGTTGGAAAATAAACGTTGGTAATAAAAGACCACTAGTCTCGAAGTCGTTAGTAGCGAGGTGTGTTCCGTGTGTCCATTCGAGGGTGGATGACAAAAATCTTTATGAAACCAGTGACTTCTCCTCAGATGTTTTCTGGCTAACTTGTGTGTTTTTGATGTGTTAAGGGATCGCTGTCGAGAGCCCTGGGCTTGAAGAGCGGACGAAGCCTGACGACCAACCACTACGGCGAGATCTCCTCTCCTGTGCACGAGGCTGTCTCGCCGACTTCCAGCGAGAGCAGCGGAACTTTCGGGAGTCAGCGGCCGGAGTCGCCCCAGAGCGCTATCGTCCGACGCCGGCCGACTCATCGTCACCGGAGAGTCAAGTCCATCGGGGATATCGACGCCATCACCACCGTCACGCCTGTATGATATTACTAGAATTCGGCCGATAGGGGTCTGTGGCACTTTTGATTCTCCCGTTTTCCTTTCACTGGGAGCCCTTATTGTTGATTCTTCACGAATTGAGTGTGGAAACGCTGGCTACAACGTTTCAAACTAATTCCCAAACTTCTGTTTAATTACTTGGGCTTACTTCTTTTGATCGATTCGATAAGTGGGGAAACTCTCACGAGTACTGAGCTGGTACAGCCGCGTCTGTAGTGTTGGACTCCAAAGGCCTTCTGACTAAGGCCGGACGCACACACAATCGAACAGAACAGAACACGACAAGACATTTTGACTGACAGTGTCTGATGCGAAGAGTTTATAATGTACGGATATGGAGTGCCAGCACACCACATCGAACAAGACAAGACAAGACAAAAAACACGATCGAACGGTGTTTTCATGACTGACGCTGTCTGCCGAAGTTTGGCCTTAAAGCAAAAGCTGTCAGACAATCTAATCTGCGCATGCGCTGCAGAGGAAATTTGAACAACAGCGCCTGATCCTGAATCAGCTCTTGAATTGATTCTAAACAAGATAGGCGGTGACCTTCAATGGATGATCGGGCGAGGGAACGATAACGGAAAAATTCCAAGACAATATTTGACTTTTTTTTTAAACACCGTACGTAAGTTCTGCTGACGTTTGATAGATTGCAGGGTTTTACTATTCCTGATCATACATGTTTTTTTGCTGGTTTCTTCATACTGATCATGATATGTGCATTTTACCATACAAATTCAAGTTTGGCATTCCGTTTCTGTGTTCCTGAACTTACATTTAATTCATTTAGGGGGTCTTGTTTACTGAATTCGTGTTTTTCATCGGGTTCCCGCCAAATGCCTTTTGCCCAATGAAGAGTTCCATACGCAGCCATCTTCCTTTCGTCCGTCTGTCCGAGCCAATCAGAGAGCTCACCTCGTCAAGCAAGGGGGTAGCTCTGTATTCGGAGTGGAGACCCCATTGGAGCCCGAGGGAATAACTTGCGTTCTAGTTTAGCCTTTTTCTTAAAAAAGCAATGGTCACCCCTGCAACCCATTCTGGATACCGATCCTTAACGTTTAATTTAGTTAAGATGCAGGGCGTAAACTTATAGCCAGGTTGTTTCTCACAAGTAACAGTTCGTGATCGATCTGCAATAATGGTTTACTATTAAGTCACAGACACTCCTAGAGGTTGAACAGTTCCTAAACACGAAAATCATCATCAAAAGTATATTCCGTATTATCATACCAAACAGAATCCTGTACAATTAAAAAGTACGTTTGAATAGTACATGGATGAATATTTTTCCCACCTTACAATTAATACGTAATATCTACACCTTACAATCAGTACGTTAATTCCTACTGTTTAGATATTAACCTCTCATGAACAATGTTGGTCGTTGAAGACACATTTGTAACCACGTACCTACACAACATATTGATTTTATTTATGGTGTGTAGTTTTTAAAACATTCCAGTCAATATGAATTGACTTTTCATATCAACTTTGTGAGATATGATTAATTTAATTTCTACGATGTTATAATTACATTGTAACTTGTCCTAGCGTAATGGTAGACCTACTTATTTTAAATAAAACTGGCAATATTATTCTATTTCTGCTTACAACATGACAGAATGTTAGATAATATGTAAGTACCTACCAGTTAATGTATCATGAATCTATATTTACATTATTTATTTATTCTCATTGATAAGATACTTGTAATTTTCTTTGAATTCGAACGATAGTGTTTGCAATTTTTTTGTGAAATAAATTTTCGTCTCACCTGATGCATTTTTACGAAATTGTACCTGATGTATATGTGAAATGGAGAATATATGATTCAATGTTGCCATAACGATGTCTACAAATGACATGTTAACCAATGTGGATAGAGTCGTCGCTGAAACGTTGGCGAAAGTGAATTCTACCTGTCAAGGTGTGTGATGCGTATTACAGTTGAATACCTCCCCGATATACCTTATGTCAAATTACGATATAGGCACTTTTGAGATTTATCCAAATGATCTGTAAGACTACAAACTAACAATGCTCTAAATTTAGTTAATTGGAGATTTTAAAATGTAGAAAAAGTATACTGTATTGCTGCGTTGCTTAAATAAACGTGACAATGTGCATTGCTCAGTTGTTTTTTTGTTTTCGTTGGGGGTTTTCCTTGTAAGGGGTCGTAATATTTGCAAGGTTTTGATGATTATAATCATCAAAAGCATAATTATGCTTGATTTGATTGCTTACAAGCAATCACTTACGGTATGTCAAACGCTGAGATGTCCATCTATATGGGCCCATTAAGGAATTACAGCCATACGGTGCGAGCTATCAAAAAATTGAACCGGACCTTTTGTATACGATTTTCACTTTGCATGAAGGTGGTCGAACACGTTTTTCATTTTTCGATGTTTTCGTGCCTCAAATCTACGATTGAAACTTGAGGTTACCTCTTGACCCCCCTTTTTTATTTTAGTTTTCGATTCTGCGTTGAATTTGAAAGAGAACATGCATCGTTGAAAAATGTTTTTAGAGCCTTCGTTTCACAGTTATTTCACTTTTTGCGAATAACAACGATCGGCGAATTCTTGTAGAAAAAACGCTTTCCTCCAATTAACTTCAATATTTTCTGAATTTTGACCACATTTTTGAAATCGGCATCGAATTTCCTATCAACAGAAGCCAGTTTCCATCATCAATAATCATCAACAGAGGATTGACATCACATTTGAAGCGCTAACGATTTGAAAAAATGACGTTTTCCTAAACCTTTGGTTGTTGAAAAAATGTTTAAAAAAAAGTTGTATAAGAAGAAAAATTTAGTAGCGCTCGAATTATTCAGTATTCCACTCATTTGACAGCTTTAAAAAATTATTAATCATTATTCCTAATTTGGCGGGAAAACCATGTTTATACCTATTTTGAAGAACGTTTGAAACTCCGCGCTATCTTGTGGACTAGTCTATAGGAAATTTAATGCTGATTTCAAAAATGTGGTCAAAATCTAAAAAATATTGAAGATAATTGTGGAAAAGCGTTTTTTTCTAAAGAATTCGTCGATTTCGGTTGTTCGCAAAAAGTGAAATAACTCTGAAACGAAGTCTCTTAAAAAAATTTTCAACGAAGCATTTTCTCCTCCGAATTCAACGGAGAATCGAAAACTAAAATAAAAAAAAGGGGGGGGGGGGGGTCAAGAGGTAACCTCAAGTTTCAATCGAAGATTTGAGGCACTAAAACATCGAAAAATTAAAAACGGGTTCCACCACCTTCAAGCAGAGTGAAAATACTATAGAGAAGGTCCAGTTCAATTTTTTGACAGCTCGCACCGTATGGCTGTAATTCCTTAATAGGCCCATATAGATGGGACACCGTTTATATCATGTTATAAGAACCGGAGTTTACTATTTGTCCGAAAGTAGTGCCGTTAAAAACTCGATTCCGTAAAGTATACTTGAATTACTGATTATAAATTTTGGCATCTGTGCTGGAAATTCGAACATGAGCCACCAATTTGAATTTATTGAATAATATTTGACGCGTTAAAATATATTTAAGTATCTGTAAGATGATGTGACTCATCGATGTTTGTAATCCTCATCAAATCTCTCATTAAGTTAGTTGATATTGCTTTCACGCTTCACTTGTAGACTGTAATAATTACATGGACTGTTCGTCGAAAGGAAATGAATTGAAATTATAGATATATTAACCAATTTTTTCAATTTAATGATTGATTTTAGAATTGCGCTTTCCTCAATTGATTGTTCAGGAATCTAATACAATACCTACCCTAGTTTGGAGCAAATTTGTGTAAGGCATTTGATGTTTGACCTCACATCGTGTTATCATTCACTGTCATTTTTATCAATTTAAAAAAAAACAACAACAAAATTCTTATTTGACTCTCTTAAATGTGGAACGCCAAAAGATTAATAAATGTATTCAATCCATATCATGAATATTGAGTTTTCTTCTCGTTTGTTCGGAGTTATAAAAGTTCTCAACTACGGGTTGGTTGTTTTGTGCAATACAATTTTCACTGTAACAAAATTTGTGTTGAATGCATTTTTTTCTTAGCCCTACAAATTGATTTTCAATGTTTTCATCGTTTCACGATCATCTGACGTTCCGATGACGTCATGTTACTGTTACTTGCCTTTATTTGATCCCCTTATTGTGTTGAATGAATGTCATTTTTTTCTTCTCAGTGATTTTTACCTATGTTTGTGATATTTTTGTACTATAGTGTAAACTTATCTGTTCGGAACATAAAATAAACATTTATTTTATGTCAAACGCTAGAGATTTCAACTTTTTTCCCCCCCTCTTGTCGTCCTAATGGTGTTTCTGTAATTTTAGAATTCCTTCAAAGGTGAAGTTTTCATTGCAAAACAATAGAAATCGTTTAGAATTGAGAGACGCTCGCACAAATTATTTCACAGCACAATGTAGAATAACACCGGTCAACATTTGATATAACGAAAAACGCTATAGTGTTCAGGGGGGTTTTCAGGTGGCTGATTAGGGAGAGTGGGTTGGTTAACCTTCATCACATCAGGTTCAAGGTCATTTGAAGGTCGAAGTGACTTAATGCGACCGAAAAAAATCTGAAAAAATCATGCGTTTGTTTTTGAGGTCCCTGAGTACGATTCCGTAGTTTGTTAGACCGTTCGGCTTGTTTTAAGGCCAAATCAACAAACATATTTCCACTAAAATATCTGCAAAAAATTTTGGCGCATGTTTTTGATTTGACCTTACATAAAGGCGAAAGGCCTAACAAACTACGGAATCGTTTTCAGGGACCTCAAAAGCATATGCATGATTTTTTTTCAGATTTTTTCGGTTGCATCAAGTCCCTTTGACCTTCAAATGACCTTCATATGATCTTTATCAAAATCTTCTGGCAATAAAAACTGCGAAATAGTATTCAGAGGCCTTAAAAACATGTGCAAACAATTTTCGCAGATTTTTTCGTGGATATATGACGTCACTTTGACCTTCAAATGTCCTTGAACCTGATGTGATGAAGGTTAACCAACCCCCTCACCGGAATCAGCGACCTGAAAAACCCCCTGAGCACTGTAGCGTTTTTCGTGCGTTTTCTTATATCGAATGTTGACCTGTGTAATTTTACGTTTTTACCGAATTTTCTTAGAAAATAAAGCCATTGCAATGGCTCCAAACGGTTTAAGTACAATTTTAACAAACATTTTTTTCCAAGAAAGTCTATTTTGATTCCTGGATTTCAACTGACATACGCGCTTGCGGTAGCAAATGAAGAAAAATAAATAAATGTGTTCCTAATTAGAAGAAAAGTGGTTTTTGAATGTTGGGATCGGGCTTGCATATCGTTGTCGTGATAATCGTCACCGTTATGGTGTTAATCATTGATGACGAGTCCAGGGGGACGTTTTGATCCCATTACCAAAAGATGAGCTCGTTCTGACTGTTGTAAATGTCGACCTTTCGTAGGTTGTGTAGTCTTTTCCACAACTTTGACGCCGAAACATTCAATAAAAGTGGTTGAGGGTCAGTGTGATAATGTCCGTGGTTTTGATTGGTTTATTGATTTTTGTTTGAAAGAAAATAACTTGATGTACTTTTTCTTTAAATTAAACCAGAGAGGGAATGGTCTCAGATTGAAATGTGACAAGAAAGAAAATAAATAGTTTATTGAAATTTACAAAATTAGTGAAGCATTTGTTGATCTTCATTGTTTGTAGTAGGTTCGAGGTTGTCATCCTGTTCAACAACCAGGTCTCTGTTCATAACACGTCCTGTCACAATGTGGGCGGTGGCTAACTTGGCTGTGGAAAAAAAACATAAATTTGAATATAATCAAAATCGTAGAAATAGCGGTTCTTGGAACACCATCAAGGGTTATGCGAGTGGATCGAATATATTGAAGGACATGTCCGCAGTAAACTCATGGTGGCGGAACCCAACACCAAAATTACTGATTGGCTACTTGGCAAAAACTGTAAGGAACTAAAAACAATGGTCGGCCTCATAAGCGGCTTTATACCTCTAAGGTTCCACCTTCGCCGCATTGGGGTTACACAAACTTCAACCCTGTGCAGGCTATGTGAGGAGACTGACGAACGGGATCCCACATAATACATGCATGTATTTGATATTTGAGTGTATGTATAATGTATTTGAGTGCCCAGCACTCACCTCTCGTAGATTTGAACTCCTTGGCACATACTCCAATGAGGTCCATTCAGAGTGAACAACTAATGGAGGGCCTCAAACCCGTTACCAATGGGCTGAACCTCCTTGATTAAATGCAAGACTCTCAGGAAAGTGCAATAAGCCAACTGGCTCCCGTGCTGCGGGGCCCCCTAACTCTACGTTTACATCTACATCTACCATGAAACGAAGAATGACAAAGTTGAGGGGGTTATAAAAAGGTTGTCTACACATGTTACAAAGGCTCATTATTGAAAATCATAAAAATTAGGTGGATAAGATCTCTTGCTAGCACGACCCTCTATCCATGTAAACGTTGACTGGATTAACATGTATTTGATTCTATTAGCGAACCTACCTTCCCAGTTCATCCCGTGGAATCAGCTGTAGCTGCTCAGGGCCTCGTCAAATGTGGATGTCCGTTTGACCGACTCGTCGTCCTCCCAGGTGAGACACGATGGGTTTGATGAAATGATGTGTGGCTTCGCCGATGGGGTCAGTCTGAGCCCAGGCTTTCGTGAAGACGTCGTCGTGCTGCGGTACCGTGTGGACAACTTCGTATGAAACCTTCGAAACGAAATTAGCCACAATTATTATACAAATCCGGAACAATATGTTGCTGTCATCAGTTCCAAAAGAAGACGGGTAATACACGTTAGAAAGCTAGTAGTATGGGGGAGGGCTGTAATAATTACTCAAGGGACAATATTTTAAGGCATGTAGCCTATGGGGCTGTAGGGAATGGGGGCGTCAGTGTAGTCAATAATTAAAGGCCAGTATTCATAACCACTCTCTGCTACCATGTAGCATGGGGAGATGATGGAATGGTATAGTTGCTCCTTCCATAAACTGAATGCGGTTCTGCCCGCCACGCTCGGAGGATGTCCAAGACGATGGAAGGCGTCTGGTATATCTCCCGACTCGACCAATTCAAGAATCAGGCAGGGCAACTAACCATGTCCATCGGAAGTTGGAGTATTCACTACCAAATGGAGTCTGGAAGAAGTTCCTTCAGTCGTCTGGCCCTTCTTGTTCGTTTAAACTTCGCAATATCAGCTGCAGACAGTGGCGTAATAGTTTTTTTTTTTCGGGGCCCTCCGCAAACTTTATTTTCGGTCCCCTTAAGAGTTTTTATTTTTGGCGCCTACGATGAAAACAACATGGTGAACACTATACGTTACTGTTTAGCATTGAATATGGAAAATCAGCTGGTTTAATGTACAGTGAAAAAACTCTCTATTTACTTGGGCTAGTTTTTAACATGGTCAACTCGTGCGCCTGAAAATGGTTTAGTTAGAAAATAAGTCGAGTACTGAATACTGTTATCTTCCTAGTATAGAATACTGTGTTTTTATATTTTTTCATTTAATAAACTGTAAACTTAAGATCGCCGATTTCCGCTCGCCATTTCCCGCATTTTCCCGTTTGTTACGCCACTGGCTGCAGACCTCGAGCGGTCAAACTACCCCCTACAATCAACTAGTTATTTAGTAGCGAACTTGTTAGTTTTTGTTTTAAGAAGCTCTGAACAGAATATAAGTGCATTTTTGCCGATTGAGTTCAAAATCGTGGTTGCATTCATTGTGGTTTTGCATGTTAACATGTTTTTTTTTCTGTTTTGTATATTCCAATGTGCCATTAAATCTATTTACCTAGCGTTCTTCAAACTGTACAGTGGTAGGTCATCTATCAGTAGAACAGGTTGGATTCTGATGAGATCATAAAACTGAAAAACGGATCCCACTCACTTTTCCTCCTGAGGAGCCGCCTCCGCCGCCGCCGCGGCCGTTGAGGAGGGTCAGGGCCAGGGACAAGAGCGACACGAGAACTGCCTTGCCGGCCATCGCCGACACAGCGGACATCGTGAGAGCCAAGAGCGTCCCCGCAGACACCATCCCGCCCATCATCAGAGCCTGGTGCATCTTCCGTCTTCTCCCAGTGAAATCCGCTTCTCGTTTCATGAAAACAATATCAGCTATTCACATATCATGTTATGTTATGTTTTTCTAATGTTTACTAGATCCTAATGAGCAGGGCTGTGGAATATATACAACCGCAAACTTTTCCTGATTTAGTAAAACATCATGTTTTAACAAACCTTATATGATTTGAAGCATTTGGAATCAATTTGAGCTATTTTATTTTCCATATTTGTTCATAAATGAATATTTTTGCATAAGTTAATAATAAATGCATATATGCACTTTTTATTATTAAATATTATATTATTAAAAATTATATTATCAAAGAAATATATTTCTTTGCATATACACGGCGTATTGGCATTTGACACCTAATATTGAACATTCTTTAGCGAAAAAATGTATTTATTTATATGACTGAAATGGAGCCACAGTTGCTGCTTTCCGCCTTGTTTTTTTTTCCTAGGAATTAATTTAGAAAGGATTAGTGTTTGTACCTGTTGTTAGGAATTCGTGTTCTCTTGGGCTAGTTTAATTGGATTCTTGGAAATGTTTCGACCTGCACCCATCATCGCACTTCACAGTTTTTTTCCATTTTTCCACTCTTGCCTGTCTCTTATTCCACAGTGAAACATATTTTAGAAAAACGTCGAAAGTCACCGCAAAGACAAAAGAACTTGTTCGCAAGTACCTGAGTGCGTGAGTTTTCGAGTGAAGCTTTTAAAGGAGATGGAAATGTTTTATATTGGATATTTTATATCGTCTGGAAGCTCAGTGCAATTAGATGGTGACGATCCCAGGGCTAAACTCGACCCAACAGAAATCAGTGTATTCGAATTTGCCCCAATGACTTCGATTGACGTCGAGAAAATCTCATGGTTTACGTTTCAAAGGGTGTGGAATCCAAATCTGCAATAAAATTTTTTCCGTCCGTCCGCCGTACGCCGTACGCACAATTTCTCCCAAACGGCTGGAGCAAAAAATCTGAAATTTTCAGGAAAAATCAAAATTGGTCCGACAACGCCCCAATTCTTTAGCCAGAACTCTCACTTAATTTGAAGTACCCTTAAGGGTTGTCAAAGTTTCAAGATCACATTTGTGTGCCTCCTGAAATTCAATAATCGCTCTATCACCTGTGAAACACGCACACTCCAAAGCTTAGTAGAAATTCATATCATGAATCATTGATTAAAAAGCCCCAGTGAACGAATTTGCAGCGTTTTTACTCCGTTATTGAAATGGGTCGCGAACAACTTCGTCGCGAGTGACTTAGTCCGTGGAAAAGTTACCCTTTCAAAGGGATGAGGCAAATCAACTGCCTTGTCATTGAACCCCGCAGTCCCAATGATGCTCCATTCATATTGCAAAGTATTCTCTCAACAGGGAACCACTTGCTCTTGCGAATGGTGTAACTGTTTTCTCCTTTAGCAAAAGCGCTTGGTCCCATCAAATATATAGTGTGGCTGTTTTATTCCTTCAGAGGATTTACCTTCTCCCATACCATTGCTTTCGGTTTAGGTGTTCTCCCCATCTTGCTTCCCATTGTGGTCTACCTGGGCCTCCCACTACTAGATGTGCCTCTGCTCCCCACTTCAGGGTAACCGGCAAACGGTTCCTTGGCATCATATACACGTACAATGTATTTAGTAGCTCAACAATCACACGAAACTTTGTCATAATAAATCTTAACTCTAACGAGTTTTTGATCATTTTTGATTCAAAACTCATTTCATAACCTAATTGGTGCAAACATTCACAGAGTACTTGTGCTTTCTCCAGCAATATTACTGATGTGTACAATATTAATTGTGAAAGAATGAATACCATGTTTATTTGTAACGTCCATAGCTTTACACAATCATAATATTCAACTAGTAACAATCGGATGCCAGTAATATAAACAAAAACATGATATGCTTTGGATCATCAAGATCTGTCAGCAGAAACTCTGGTTTGCATTACCTCGAGGAGAAGTGTTGTTGTCGTCTGACTTGTCTTGTGCGTCTTGAGCCAGGGCGATGCCCACTTTCCTGACGACGTCCGCCACAGATTTGTCCATCACCTTCACTCGCAGAGCCAACGAGTTGATGAACCCGTCAATCCCCTTCACCAGGTACCTGAATCCAAATCAGCAACAATAGAGCAAGGCAGTGTCAACATGAATAGCTGCGAAAAACATATTGGAAACAGATGCGTGCTGTAAGGGGTTAGCCCCATGTCAGCGTTGAAAAACAATGTAAACTTGATTCACGTGATGCTATTCGTTTCTTGATTCGACTCAATTTTTGCGGAATAATGACCAAAATTTGTTTATTTTGCATGAAATACCATCATTCATTCCAACTTTCAACTCTCAGATCAAGATGATTTTTCACTTGATCACTGAAGAAGGTTACAATCTCTTATTTTCAATTTTTTCAACCAGACCTCAAAAATTAATCCCCGTAACAATCTGAAATCGGGCGCCTATAATAAAAAACGCTGCAAATTCTTTCAGTGGGGTTTATTATTCATTTGGCTGGCGTTCGTGATTTGAATTTCTACTAAGCTTTGGAGTGTGCGTGTTTCACAGGTGATAGAGCGATTATTGAATTTCAGGAGGCACACAAATATGATGTACTGATCAATCCTAAAGTAGACTAAAATAAATGTGGCGAGTAGTACATTTCAACCTAGAGACCGGGACAGGGACAACTAATTGAGTAGACGAACGAAATGCATACTGGGCCATGACTTGCTCGTAATCGAACGCACGAGGGTGCTTATGAAAGTACATGAGTACGGATTTAATAAATAGCTGAGTAATTGAAAACACAGGAACTATTGAAAAGAGGTTTTCTGATGAAAAGCGTCGGCTTTTAGAAGCCATGACTTTCATTAATGCTTTCTGAGCAATTTTCAATGGTTTGGTTACAGATTGCACCTCCCCATACCAAAATAACAAAACTCAAAACACTCTGAACTAAAGTTTTGTATAAAATTAGGAGAAACTTGATGTTTACCACATTCCTAAGCTTGTAAAATACGTGGATAAAACACATTACTTTCTTTGCTAATCGTGAGATTTGTGTGTCCCATCGCAAATCCTCGTCTAGCATCACCCCCAAGTACCTGGCGCAAGAGACTCTCTCTACCTCGGGGCAAAGAACAATCTACGTTAACCTGGTATCTGCAGCAGTGAAGTTTTATCGTATGGGGAAGATCCCTGCTCATTGATTTAGAAAAATCGAGGTATTTCGTATTTGCTATGTTCAGACTAAGCGTGTTTGCCGAGAACCAATCATAAAGGACTTTCAGATCTCGATTTGCAGACGCAAAGGCCTCCTCCCATGTATCCCCTTCGCAGAGAAGTGCCGAAATGCCGTATGATATTCTGTGTTTTGAGTTAGTTCGTAGATACCAACTTCGCGGTACTTGCCTGTCGAGTGCATGATCTATGACGTGGACCTGGTAGGACGGCGGTGGCGGCATCCCCGACGAGGGCATCGACGTCCCCATCTCGAGGACGAGCCCCGGGAGGAGTCGGAAGCTGCGGGGGGCGCTCATGGCCGGCACCAGATCCGCCAAGTCCGCTTTCAGACAGGTCGCCGAGTACTCGGCCCGGCAGTGCTCCCCAAGCGCCTGCAACATCGCATAACTAATTTTATTTCTAATAGCTCTATTATAATAGTTTAGAGACAAGGTATGGCAACCTTGGAGTGAACATCTGCTCAGTGTACTTCCTCAACACTGAAGATTTGGTTCAACAATTATTGGCAGAGTTCTGAGTGAAGTGCTCACAATCATGGCAATAAAGGACTTTTTTGGTTTATTATACAATAATAAACCATTGTAATCGCTCTGAAAGAAAATTCTAACCCCCCCTGAAAATTTCACGGTTTACCTTTCAAAGGGTGTAGAATCCAAATCTGCTATAAAAATTTGTCCGTCCGTCCGCCGCACGCACGATTTTTCCCAAACGGCTGGAGCAAAAGATCTGAAATTTCCAGGAAAAATCCATCTTGGTCCGACGACGCCCCAATTCTTGAGCCAGCTCTCTCACTCAATTTGAAGTGCCCTTTAAGGGCTGTCAAAGTTTTGTAAAATCCCTAAAAACCTCAAAACAAGTCAAGGCTGCCTAAATGTGTACTTGATTTTAAGAACATACCATGAGGAATCGAGTGAGCCCTTCCCCACGTCCGTAGGTCAAACCATTCCCGATGTATGACCCGATTTATGGTGCCAACATTTGCGTTTTTTCGTTTATTATTGTTTGTTTGTAACCTAGTGATGTCCGGCCGATAGCGTCGAGTTGTAGTGAATGTGGTTACTGGAGTGATAGCCGATGTGGATACTTGTAGTTTATAGCCGATACACGGGTTGAAACATTCTGATATGCATGAAACGCTGATCATATATAGGTAAATATTATTCAATATTATTACTGGGGTTTATTATTCAATATTATTACTGGGGTAAATAAGTATTCTTTCACTGAGGTTTATTATTCAATTGGCTTGCGTCCATGATTTGAATTTTACTAAGCTTTGGAGTGTGCGTGTTTTACAGGTGATAGAGCGATTATTGAATTTCAGGAGATATGCATAGACCACGTAAATCTGTTCTCAACCAAAACACCTATTTGGGTTGATCAGTTGATGATATTTGTGTGCCTCCTCTACATCAGTCTACCTTTGGCTACATCGTTTATATTTGGATTTGGGGAAGGTTTAAAGCAATAGTGTTAAAATGGCTTGATAAATTACAAACAGATGTTTTTATTTTGGGGGGTATTGAGGTTCAATAAAAAACGCTGCAAATTCTTTCACTGGGGTTTATTAGCAATTGGCTTGCGTTCATGATTTGAATTTATACCAATTTGGAGTGTAAAATACTGTTTCACAGGTGATAGAGCGATTATTGAATTTCAGGAGGTATGCATAGAGCACGTAAATCTGTTCTCAACCAAAATAGCTATTTGGATTGATCACTTGATCATATTGTGTGCCTCGTGAAATTCAATAATCGCTCTATCACCGGTGAAACACGCACACTCCAAAGCTTAGTATAAATTCAAATCATGAACGCAAGCCAATAGAATAATAAACCCCAGTGAAAGAATTTGCAGCGTTTTTTAAATAGCCTTTATTCACGAAAAAAAATGAATATGTAAGTAATTTCAAAACATTTCTTAATATCATTACCAGCAGAGTTGGGACTAGTTAACTAAAAATTAGTTGAACTAAAGCGGAAAATAAGAACTAATTTAGTTGAACTGAATGGAACTAATTTAGTTTTAGTTCGTATCCATGAACTAATTTTGGAACTAAATTAGCACGGCGGGACTGCGTGTGGAGTTTTTGAGATTCGTTTTTTTTGGCAACATTTTCCATGAAAGTTCGACCCCTCGACCGATTTTTTCGACCGCAGAGTTGGAACTAGTTAACCAAAAATTAGTTGAACTAAATAGAACTAATTTAGTTTTAGTTCCTATCCATAAACTAATTTTGAAACTAATTTAATTTTAGTTTCTCCAATCAAACTAAGAACTAATTTAGTTCTAGCCGTTAGTTTCGACGACAAACTAAAACTATTACCTAGTTAAGTTTTCGGAAGCAATGAAACTAAACTAAAGTAGTTTTAGTTTTAGTTTTTAGTTGAAACTTAGTTTTCACCCAATTCTGATTACCAGTCTTAGATACTGTAAAATGAATACCATTAAAAAGTAAGTGGCTATTTCTGATCTCCAAAATTTAAAAAATTGTCAGGAGATGAGGAGTTACAAGGTGAAAAAAGTAAGACAAATATTGAACTGTACAACATTAAAATTAAAAAAAAGAAAAGAAAAAATAAGACATTCCTGAACGGGGTATAATAGTTTTCCTGGTTTCAATACACAGTGATTAAGGTAGTTTTCCGGCAATCTTGTTGAGGACTTGGCTAGGAGAGCCTTATGAAGTCAACTCCTTTCTGAGGAGGGAACCTATGAAAAGAAGAGTGCTCAGTCCTCGCCTCCACTCTCTTGAAAAAATTTGTTTATTTTGTGTGAAATGCCATAATTTATACCGACTTTCAACTCTCAGATCAAGATGATTTTTCACTTGATCGCTGAAGAACGTTACAATCTTTTATTTTCAAAATTTTCAACCAGACCTCAACAATTAATCCACGTAACAATTTGAAAACAGGCCCCTAAAATAAAAAAACGGACGCGAAATAAAACAAATTTCGGTCATTATTTCGCAAAAATTGAGTCAGATAAAAAAACGCTGCAAATTCTTCCACTGGGGTTTATTATTCAACTTCATTCATTTGGCTTGCATTCATGATTTGAATTTCTACTAAGCTTTAGAGTGTGCGTGTTTCACAGAGGTGATAGAGCGATTATTGAATTTCAGGAGGCACACAAATAAGATCAACTGATCAATCCACATAGGTATTTTGGTTGAGAACTGATTTAAGTACTCTATGCATATCTCCTGAAATTAAATAATCACTCCATCACCTGTGAAACACGCACACTCGAAAGCTTAGTAGAAATTCAAATCATGAATGCAAGCCAAATGAATGAAATTGAATAATAAACCCCAGTGGAAGAATTTGCAGCGTTTTTTTCTAGAGCTATTACAAAGAAAAATTTTAAATTTCTCAAGACGGAGCATGTATATCCGAATGCTTCAACCCGTGTATCGGCTATAAAGCCTTTTAGGAGTTTACTCCAGTATCCACATTCACTACATCACTAGGTTACTGCAATTAAAAAAAAAAAATTAAAAAAAAAAAAAAAAAAAAACGCTGTTGTTTTTGTTTTGATCGCAGATCCAGGAGATGGATTTTTCCTGAAAATTTTACATCTTTTGCTCCAGCCGTTTGGGAGAAATTCGGCGGACGGACGGAAAAATGTTTATTGGAGATTTGGATTCTACACCCTTTGAAACGTTAACCATGAATTTTCAGAGGGGGGTTAAACATTTTTTTTTTCAAGAGCAATTACTTACAATGGTTTATTGTTGAATAATAAACCAAAAAGGATAGCATCAGGCGAATCAGCTTTAAAAACAAATTAAAATTCATGTCATACACTTTAAAGTTTACTCTTATCCATTATTTGACAATTTTGGGGTTGCGCAACTTTGCATGCTTGATGAACCGGTTGCGCCCTATCAAAAAATTGGTTGAGATGTCAAATTTTCATAAAATCTTGGGTAGAATCCGAATCTGGAATGAAAAATTGGGGTTTCTATATAAAATAAAAAAGTTAGTGCGCGTTTCGGGCATTTGTGCGCAGGCGCGACGCGCAAAAGTGTGATACTTGAATTTCTTTTTAAAAAATTATGGGAACTTGTTTACTTCAACAAGTTTTTTAATAGGTTTTGTTGGGTAGGTTTTGATAGAAAGGTTGGTTCGTTCATCAAGACTTAATGACACTTAGTGACACCCTGTATAACGCTCACCATTC
The DNA here is from genome assembly GCA_031894815.1 of Creontiades dilutus. Taxonomy (NCBI): domain Eukaryota; kingdom Metazoa; phylum Arthropoda; class Insecta; order Hemiptera; family Miridae; genus Creontiades; species Creontiades dilutus. Next base: position 1,449,024 of record JAVIWC010000230.1, read on the forward strand.
GGGTTCAGGGCACATCACCTACCTTTTTCAACTCGAACACCGGTGGGAAATGTAGATTCGAGGCGTTGCGCGCGAACCGCTCGGCCGAACAGAACGCGATCACAAAACAAGACGTCACCACGAGAATCAACGGCATTCTGAGCCCTTTTGCGGGCTCCAACTCCCCGCCGAGGTCGCTATATAGTTTCTGCCGATTTTCCACGGTCCCTACCTCTCCACTTTTCCCCAGCCCCTTAACTTCTGGCCTCGTCCATCGGTTTTTCTTATGCCGCAGTGGAAAATAATTTGGCTAGGTATTTAAAAATTGTCCTGGTTCAGTCACACATGGGTCATAGGTGTGAACTATGGGAATAGGTTGAACTTGCATAACTTTTGAAAATTCCCCATCATATTAACAACTATCCAGCAGACTTTTGCTCGAACATTATTTTCATAATCATTATTCACTACGTTAAATAAATGCGCCAACATCGAAATTCTCCCTACCTCACCACGTCACATGAGTACAGACGATATTTTCAAAGTTTAACAGCTATTCAGGAGATGAAAGCATGCGTTTCGGAATTCCTTGAGAGGCTTGAAGCATCGATTCGCTATCAAAAATATTCCCCTATGATCATCTAAACAGCATACCCATGGAAATGTAAATGATTTTCTCCTCATTTTGTGTGTCACAAGAATTTTTTTCCCTCCCTCATGTGAATTTAAATTAACGCTTGTTGGGGCCTTTGTTTTGAAGTTTCCTTAAGTTGGTATTAGGGATAACTCTGAGCAGTCAAAACTCTATCTGAGGACGCCTTCAGTTTAGTAAAACTTATGGTTAATGAACATCCAGAAAACTGTGATTTGTTTGACATGAGTGTCCAGGGGCGGATTCAGAGGTGGGGCACAGGGGCACGTGCCTACCCAGGCAGATGAAAAATACACTAGATTTAATAGAAATATTTTAATATGTTTTAGAGGTTTTGAAATTTCAATTGATAGTTGTCTCTCAAATACTTAAATTTTAGTGTTGTAAATATTATTGAATAAACCAAATGTGTTCTAATGTTGTTTTGTTTGATTTATTACACGCAGTTGTTTTGTTCGGATGTAGATTACAATGGTATTAACATGAGGAGTACTTATGAAAATATAGGCCTAAAACGCATCATTCTGCCTTTACTTTTCTTAAAATTTTACCCAGCTTTACTGTGGGGTTTTTTCCATACCCCCAGACCCCCCGGTAGATCTGACCCCCCCCCTCATATAAATCCTGGATCCGCCACTGTGAGTGCCCCTCCCTTTCGACTGGATTATCCCAACAGATTAAGTTGAAACTAAATTGGTCTGCTAATGATTGTGTAGTGTTTGATGGTTACTGATAACGTGTAAAAGTTGGATTTCGTTGAATGAAATACCTAATGTACAGTCAACAAAACATGCAAATGTTCCCTCCCTCATTTCTCCCTATCTCACATTAATCACAAAAGTGAAGTTTTTCACTAAAATTCACTCTGTAAGTCAATATACAGGAAAATAAATATTATTTTTATTAATCAATTACTTTATTGTTCGATAATAAACCATTGTAATCGCTCTTGGAAAAAAAATTCTAACCCCCCTGAAAATTTCATGGTTTAGGTACGTTTCAAAGGATGTAGAATCGAAATCTGAAATAAACATTTTTTCCTCCGTCAGCCGTACGCTGTACCCACGATTTCTCCCAAACGGCTGAAGCAAAGAATCTGAAAATTTCAGGAAAAATCCATGTTGATCCGACAACGCCCCAATTCTTGAGCCAGCTCTCTCACTTAATTTAAAATGCCCTTTAAGGGTTGTCAAAGTTTTGTAAAATCCCTAAAAACCTAAAAAAAAATCAAGGCGGCCAAAATTTGGACTCTTTTTGAAGAACTTTCCATGAGGAATCGAATGAGCCCCTCCCCAGGTCCGTAGCTTAAACCATTCCCGATGTATAGCCCGATTTATGGTGCCAACATTTGCATCCACATTCACTACATCACTATGTTACTGCAACCAAAACAAATATTTGAGTTTTTTTTTAATTGCAGTAACCTAGTGATGTAGTGAATGTGGATACTGGAGTGAACTCCTAGAAGGGTTTATAGCCGATACACGGGTTGAAGCATTCTAATATGCATGCTCCGTCTTACGAAATTTAAAATTTTCAAATATAATATTTTTCCATTGTAATCGCTCTTGGGAAAAAAAAAAACGCTGCAAATTCTTTAACTTGGATCTTCTTGCTGGCATTCGTGACACTGCTGACTCTTCTCCTATAAATCGGTTCTTGTAAAAATCGCATAGTCCGTGATTGCTCCTGATTCGGCTTTCGGTTGAAATTTCTCGACGGTTAATCGTTGTGCCCCAGAACCAGGGTTTTTGTTGAGGGGCTGGTTGAAAACTTTTGTAAAAACTTGCATTTTCCGAATATTCTTATGCGTCAGTCCATTAACCGCGATAGTAGTGGTCAATCGGACGATAGAAATCATCGTTAGAAACCAGATCTGGGCCAACCACGCCTTGTTCAGCTCCTCTTTTCGCAAGCCCATCCACTAATTCAATGAAGTGAATCCCCCTATGTCCTCTACCCCAAATCAGCGTGACCACGTATTACCAACGTCTCTCAGTTCAGCCAGGCCAATTAAAATATTTGCAAATGTGGGTGTCTGGCTCGCTTTCGTCCTCTCAACTTCAAAAATCTGACCGAACTCAAGGAATCAGTGAGCACCGCCAGAGTAGATAGATTTGAGTTTCTATTTTTATATATTTATTTTCTATATTTACACCGGAAGTGTGGTATGTACCATCACTTCAGGAGTTTTGTCGTGAGCCTGGACTACTCACAAGCTGTTTGAGCCGGATGTTGTGAACTGTAAACGGGTCACCGGAGAAAATTATTACGAAATTCTACCACAAAAAGTCGATCTGTCAGGATTAAGGGATTGAAAAGTGAGGAGGGCGCAGGGTAATGAGGGGAACGGATCGGGCAAGCGTCTTAAGGCCTCCGTGAACCCGAGTGCGTTCTGGAAAAACGGCAGCTAATGGCTGGAGAAGCGTGCGCCTCCCCGATTTCCTGGCTCCACAAAATGAACGCCTTTGGCGATTCCAGAAAAAACAAGTTTGTAAACATCCGACTTTCCCGGTGTGATTATGATCCACGCACCTACTTTTCCTGCAAGGCGTCAGAAAAAAACAACAAAAACTGCCCAGGCAGCTTAGTATGACAAATTGTAAGTTCCTACTAAATAATTCGTTGTTATACTCACCAAATACTCATAAATGGACGGCATTAAGCAGTAAGGAACCATCCCCCAAAAGTTGGGTTTTGAGATAAGACCATCACTGCAATGGGCCACGACATATTTGCATTCAACAAAAAGGAGCCATCGTTTGATGTAGTTTTTCCTGGAATATTCTAATCTGAAAAAACTGAAAATCTCGTTCTTCAGAATGGAACCTGGTTAATGCTCATCGTTGAAAAGACAAATCGTTGAACAAATTAAGCAGAAAAGAACCAACGACGTTGTTTTTCTTTTAAAGAAAATAACACAGTCAACGCGATTTCAGCAATAATATCATGACAACTCATTTTTGTCCAATGAGTTGCTGTCCTATGATCTAGAGTTTATTGAAAGATTACGTTTTGTGTAAACATCCATCATTTTTCACAGGTGCAATAGAGTACTATTGATAAATTTGTACTTTTCATAAGGCTTACTGAAGCTCAAAACTGACAACTTGGATGTGATAAGGAAAGGCTGTATTTTGTATTTTTTATCGACTCTATTTAAGGTAGTTACCAAACTGCATTTTACCTGTTATTTTACCTATTATTACTTTTAGACTATAAATAGAGTAAAATCTAAAGACTGTAGGTAAATGTTTTCACTTTCTTGTCCATGTATGTTTTTCCTAAATACTTGTGTTCAAGGTACCTGTGATTATGAGTTTATTATTCATCCGAATCGGCTGAAAAACTTGCATTTGCACTGAAAAAAGCAATAATAACCAAGGGTTTTGGGTAATATTCCGTAGTTTGTATGAAAAAGTATTAAAACTAGCCAGGTTCATGATTGAGGATAGCGATTGACAATATCTCAGAACGGAGCTAGCTGTGGTGATTCATCATTTAGATTTTGGTACGCCTCCTCATTGTTCAGAATGGAACCATCGACATAAATTCTCGGTTTTCGAACATTCTGGTGAAGTAATCAACTCACTTTCTCAAAGAAATGATGCAGAATTCTAGCACCATTATGAGAATAAAGAAATGAAGCAGTTGAGTTATCAGCGGATTTGCAAACATGGGAAATCTTTGATAATGATAATAATAATATTCTTTATTGTCCATTTGTATATGTTCACAAAATAAAAAGTAGATAGATAGATAAACATGCTTTATTAATGATTATACATAATTTGATTTCGATAACAAACTACAAAAACATGCCATATTCGTGGTCGCAATGACCGTCCGATGAGTACGCCGAGTATTCCGATAAATCTTAAAACGAATCACAGAAGAAAAATAACAACAATAATAATAATACGTAATTCCTGTCCCTTAAAGGTTAAACTTGACATATGTAAATATTGCTGAGGTACCTATTCTACATTCATGTCACATAAACCCATACTCAATCATGGTTTTATACCTTAAATCCCATGCCACTCTACAATATCTGATTAAACTTGGATCTCCAGATTTAAGCAGCCCCAACCCAATTCCAACCTCCCAAAATGCCTCCTCCTTGGTGTGCTCAGCGGTATACACCTAGCGATGAAGTGAAAAAAGCATTCTCAATATTCCCGCCACTACATATAGCGCATTTCTGGCTACTGTTGTTGTTGTAGGGGCGGTACTTCAGTGCCAAGAGGTCTCCTCTAATCGGAGGGTCATGTATTGAGGATGCACCTGCAAACACATCGCTTTTTGGACACATTCTGCATGGATCGCACTGGACACTTTGTTTGCGCTATCCTCTATCAGTGTTTTCCATTCGCCCAGATTTTCCACTTTCATAGCCCGGGTATCATACTTTGTAGAGATATTCCCACTCCCTTGCCCAGAACACATAAAGTTCAGCACACTTCTTGGCTAAATAATTCGGAAGGCGGTCACTAGGTAGTTTCATAACTTTTAAAATGTAGTAAAAGTGCATTCGGAGAGTGCACAATTGGAGAGGCTGCAACCCAGTTTAGTTTGGGGTACAGCTTGGGAGAGAAAACAACTTTGATAAAGTAGCGTAAAACTGACTCCACACGATCACTCGAAACAAAACTCCACACCTGAGATGAATAGCATAGGATTGATCCTATCAATTGATCAAATTGATTGATTGATTGATTGAAAGGTATTGATCAAAGACCTTAGTTTTGTCCGTGAACGAAATCCTGGGATGACACAAAAACTGTTTCCACAAACTTGCAATCGCAAGCTTTGCCAAGGCGCCCATTTCCTGCAAATGGGAGTTGAAAGAAAGCATAGGCGTTAACGTAGATCCCAAATATTTATATCTGGCGACCACTCTTTAACATTTTGACCGCCGAATGGCCACTTTTCTTTCGTGCTCGGTCTGCCGCCATTCCGGAACCATTATTTTTTATTTCGACAGATTCAATTCCAGTCCCCAGGTCAGGCAGTACTCCTCCATTCTATCAATTATCCTTAGTAGGCCAATCACGTTAGACGCTAAAAGTATCACGTCAGCATATGACAAGCGCCGCACTTCTCTCTCTCCCACCCAAACTCCTTCACTAACGAGGTAGAAAACAGTATCATCTTCATTTTTTCCTGATTATAATAGAATATTCTGACACAAATATCGTGGACCGTGCTAGAAAGCATACAACTGCTGAGCTCTAGTACGGAGTTGTGTACTTGCCTTTTATTATATAAAAATTTCTACTTTCGTCCACTCACACCCCGTAACACTGGTCGATTATTTCTATTAAATCTACAAATACTTCTTAGTTACTCAGATTGTTGATAAAATAATCGTATCTCTTACTGTTAATTAATCTATTCGTTTCTCTTTTGTATAGGTTTTTGTTATTTATTCTTAGCTTTATTATTTGAAAATCCTTGTTTATAATTTGGATCCCATTATACATTTTTGTTTGTTGTGCGCAACAGTTCTTAACTTTTGGTAGTTTTATTCTATAACTGGTTTTTATAGTTTCTCTTATATTCTCCAAAAATAATTTCTGTTCTTTTTTTTTTATAAATGAGAGCATACTTTTCCCATAAATTTATTGAATTGTGTGGAGTTGGAGCTCTTCATAAAGTGATTCCGATGAGTGACTCATTTTTTTGAAATAATATTTCGAGAGTTCTCTTTTGCAACCGGTATGTTTTTACTATTAAATATCTGAAAGTTCCACCCCAAATGATAATAGCATATTGCATTGCTGACTCAAATACTGCTATGTATATTATTTTGAGCAATTCTTTGGGAAATATTTTATGGAATATAGAATGTATGAGCATTTTCTCAGTTTTTGACACAGGTTATGGACGTGTACATCCCATTTTAACTTGTTGTCGATTGTTACCCCTAAATATTTTATTTGATTCGTTTTTCCTATTATCGGACATTGAAACGAATCTTGACGACATCGAAGACATTGATGCTCAATTACTCAAAACTAGTAATTAGTGGATGGTTCCTTTCTGCATAATATCGTCCAAATAGCTTTTGTGATGTAAACAGATTAGGAGGATTCACTGTATTCTGAATCTGCGATGATATTGCAAGGACCACCAATGATCTCATTCGATTCAACACGCCGCAAAATGCCTTTCGCTACAGCGGACATCGTCACCTGAGCGTCAGCTCTGTCACGTAGGGCACCGATTTCCCCGAACAAATCTGTAAGGTAACGCACCGTCCGAAACAGCCCAATTATCTCCCGACCCCGCTTCTCTATCAGGATCCAGGGCCAACACTTTTGCCGGAGAGGAGAATGACTTGAATGATGATCGTACCCTCTGGGAGGTAAACTGCTCTTCCCACCTCCCCCTCCGACCAATAATCATTAATTTGAAAACCACTTTCCCTTTTTTCCAAGCAAAAAGAAAACCCTCTTAACCGTGGCCTATTCAATCCTTGTCACTTCCAGAGCTTGTTCTATTACAATGGAGAAAACCGCCATCTTCCGTTTTTTTGGGGTGAGTTCCTACTTTTTTTTCTTGGTTTTTCCTCTCCGTTTTCCGCGAACCCTTCGTTAGATTCGAACTTGTCACGGGAGCCGAAAGATTCTCCGAGGTTCGAGCTCCAAATGCTTCACTTTACCGCGTTAGGTCGCCCGTTCTGGTCGGTTCGTTTCAAATGAGCAGTAAATGGACGCAGTTTTCGAGACCATTGGAATCTCTCATTTGAACGCGAGTCTCTCGTGCGAAACCCCGTCGACGGGGATCACTCTATTAAAGTGACGTTTTTTGTCAGTAAGGTTCTGTTTTGTGTGGGCCCAACGGAGATTCAAGAGGTAATTTCGTTGTAAAATAGTGAGATTGATTGACGAGGGAAGGAGTAAAGCCTTGTGGACCTCTCTTCCACCTACCATTTATTTATTTACTAAACGGGCTAATGCCCTATTACAAAATTTATAAAGTGTTACAGGTGTCGCCTCTGTTGGAGGTGAAAAATTGTAACAATTTTTGTACGGAAGGAGTTTATTGATTTGTTGGGGAAATAGTCAAGAGCCGGGCTATTTTTTAGTTAGTTATTGGCTAGGCTAGTTATTCTGTAGAGCGGTTGATTTCAAAGGTAGTTGGTTGGATGTCGCCGTTAATCAGGTTAAAATTATTCAATAAACCATTATTGGTTTATTATTCAATAATGAACTATTGTAATCGCACGATTTCTCAAAACGGATCTTGGGAAAAAAAATTTTTTTTTTGATTTAAAGTGCCCTTTAAGGGTTGTCAAAGTTTTGTAAAATCCCAAAAAACCTCAAAAAAGTCAAAGCGGCCTAAATTTGTACTCTTTTTGAAGAACACTCTACGAGGAATCGAATGAGCCCCTCCCCAGGCCCATAGGTCAAACCATTCCCGATCTATGGCCCGGTTTATGGTGCCAACATTTGCGTTATTTTGGTTTATTATTGTTTCTTTGTTGATATCAGTAACCTAGTGACGTAGTGATGTAATAATGTGGATACTGGAGTGAACTCCTAAAAGGCTTTGTAGCCGATACACGGGTTGAAGCATTCTGAACCATAAAAAACGCTGCGAATCCTTTCACTGGGGTTTATTATTCAATTGGATTGCGTTCATGATTTGAATTTCTACTAAGCTTTGGAGTGTGCGTGTTTCACAGGTGATAGAGCGATTATTGAATTTCAGGAGGCACACAAATATGATCAACTGATCAATCGAAATAGGTATTTTGGTTGAGAACGTGCTCTCCACATATCTCCTGAAATTCAATAATCGCTCTATCACCTGTGAAACACGCACACTCCAAAGCTTAGTAGAAATTCAAATCATGAACGCAAGCCAATTTAATAATTAACAGCAGTGCAAAGAATTTGCAGCGTTTTATTAGGAAAATCATATCGGTGATTCTGCGTCGTATCTCCAGGGTGACGAGATTTCAACCTTCGGCCACAGCCCGGGAGCTGCAGCCACTGCATGGTATCCGCATTTTCCACCTAATGTATCTCAGAAACCTCGTCTGAACCCTCTCAAGCTGGTCCTAATGTATTTGGAAGTATGGGCGCCAAACGATGGAGCAGTAGTCCAGTCTGACCAATGTTGAGTAGAGGGTTAGCAAAGCTGGTACACTGTCAAATTCAGTGATGGAAAACACCACCACGTTTTATAAACTTCAAAATTCCAATCGTTATTACCAAAACTAATGAACCTACAGAGTCCCTACATACAGGGTATGTTAGATAAGGTGCGCAGTACTTCACCCATGTATTCTACAACCAATTTCCAACAAAAAATGCCTCGGTTGGTCTGCGTTTGGGACAATTCGAGGAAAACGCAATGCGTTCGGTACGATTTTCTCGACGTGATTGGGACGGTGCCTTGATAAATCAATACATGTGGGACAGGCGATTGTAAATCAATCGGGAATGCGTTTGCGACAAGAGACATGGTATGATCAAAAATGTGTTGATTAAAAAAACTTACGGTATGATTTATAACCGATGTCAATGGAAGTTGTCGGTCAATTCCGTTGAAGTGTTTTGAATACTTGTAGTTTTCTGGGAGAAAATTGCTTTTCAAGTAAGAAAAACGTGGTTTTTCACCGGATACTCCGGTTTTCTCACTCATTGATTCGTCTGGTAGAAAAAAATACGAACTCGGATTTTTATTCAAATTATTAATGAAGCATTGTAATAAATTGTACATTTTTACTGTAGATATTTTTCAAAATGTCCACCAATGTGCTCACGACATGAGACCAAACACCAGGGAGCTGGAGCGAGCAGTCGACATCGTTCGGGGGAGGTGCCATTTCTGTATTCAGCAGAATGGTGGATATTTTGAATAGTATCTACAGTTAAAATGCACAATTTATTACAATCCTTCATTAATAATTTTTAATAAAAATCGAAGTTCGAGTTTTTTTTCACCAGACAACTTAACGCATGATGAAAAACCTGAGTATCCAGTGAAAAACCACGCTTTTCTTACTTGAAAATCAATTTTCTCCCAGAAAACTTCACGGAATTTCAAATCTGATTATATCGCTGGAAAGACTAGATTTCGGCGCATCTTTTAGAACTACAGGCTAAAATTCACACACCTTATTACAGGGACTCATTAGCGTTTGAAGAAAGTTGAGATCTCCGTGATTTGACAACGTGTGCTTTTCAAGCTGATTTTTCACCCGTTTCGCCAGCTCAAAAAAGTTGCTTCTCCATAAGGGCGATTGGAAATTTAACGCTCTTTCCAATAGTGGAATCAGATTCGAAATCGCACGCAAAATGTGGGAGATATCGTTTTAATGCGGTAAGGTCAAAAAAACGAGAAAAATCTTGAAATTGAAAAAAAAAAAAAAAAAAAAAAAAACGCATTTCCAAGGGTGTAAGCAAAATTTTTTGAGGCATTTTCGATCAGAAATTTTCCGTAGAATCTTCTCCTGGCCTGTGACCTTCACGAAATAAATGCAACACCCTGTATAGCGTTTCCAAGTCAAATCCAACCTTTTCACCATTATTGAGGAAATGACGAAAAATACTCACAAGCCCTAAATATAGTATCAAACGCTTGTTTGTCTTGGGCAATGGGATGAAAACAATACATCAAACGCAGTAGGTAGGTACCTATACATAAACAGCATCGTTTATTATTAGAAAAGAAATGAACAAAAAACATAATTAAAAAATCAACATTTCTTCGAGGGAAAAACTTGTGTCACTTCTTTAAATAATTAATATTTCAAAACTCTTAAAGTTGAAAGACTATCTTCATTTTTTGCTCAAAAAACAAGGACAGTAAAACAGGTAGGTAATTTTCTAAAATAGGAGTAGGTACTTGTTACTGATCTGAATTCTTTTTACAAATTTTTCAAATTTTGCTCAGAAATAATTTGAAACATTCTTTTATGTGGAAATAATTAAATCCTGGGTGTTACAGCTTTTTTAATAATTAATCATCAACATAAATGTAAATTTACGATATCAGAATGGGCTGGACCTAGGATGACGTGAGTAACATTAACATGAGAATTGCAAGAATTACTGGAAAATTGAACTTGGAATGGTAGTAAAATTTGGGAGGTGTATGTGGAGAGATGCAGGGGTGATGTGCATGGACGAACGAGGTATCGTACACAATAAATTATCGCATTCGGATTTGGATTCAAACCTGGGACTTGGGTTTCCATCGGAAGCACCTCTTTGGCTCTTCAAAGAATCGAATTCAACATTTTCAGGGGAAGCTTACAGAGCAGTTACTTTGACGTAGTCTACGAGGAGTTGACTTCGAGATGGGCTCCAAGTGGGGTACCAGTCGTCTTTCTTCCTCCAGAATTGGAGGGCTTGCTTGATATCGTTGTCTTCCCAGGGCTTGGGCTTCCCTCCGCTGACGCACCCGTCCGGGAAGTCCTCGCGCCCGCCGACGTGGACTCCAAGACTGATGTAGAACTCCCGGTCGAAGGGAGCCAGCGGGCTGCCGTCTTCCAGGCCGGCGTTGAGCGGATTCTTCTTGTCTGGGGAGATCTTCCCGAGTTCCTCCCCGTCGACGAAGAAGGAAATGGAGTCGGGCGCCCACCGGAGCCTGTAGACGTGGAAATCTGCAGTCCACGGCTTGCCGCTTTTCGTCTTCTGGAAGTTTCGGAATTTTTTGGGTGCCAGGGAACAGCCCTGTTGGAGGAGCGAAGATCCGATTTCCTGATTTTCTGAGTCCTTCAGGGACGGGTTGCCTAACACTTTTCCCAAAATCATCCGTCCTGACTGAGAGCCGTATGCCTTCTGAAATTAAAAGAAAACATACATTTACAATAGGTATATATTGTTTACACACCAAACATAGTAAATACACCGAATGGCGTAAGTAGGAAGAATATAGAACATACAAAAGGATGAAAACGGAATTACAAGAATGCCCATCATCATTTCCACTAAATGAATGAGTTATAATGTTGAATCGATTTCAACAACTAGTTCATCATCAGTACCAGAGACGAGACCTTGAACCCCATTGGTCGAAAGAAAGGGGCGCGATGGGTGATACAACCAATCGAATGCAAACAAATTGAAAGGTTTATCGTCAGATAAGTCGAAGGGGAAGAAAATCAAATTCATAGCTTAATTAGGGATTATTAAACGTTAAATTAACGTTCAAGATAGATTTCTTGTGGTTAAACTTGTTGGAAATTTTTGGAAGAATAAAAGAGCATGAAGAGGATTTCATGGGAAATGTGCATTCAAAAATCATCTAAGGACAGTAACAGATTTAATTTTGATTGAACTGATATAAAGTTTGGCCAAAAAGAGGCATGCTAACCATGGGGAACTCGCGTCGTAAACCAGCATAATTCCTAGTTCTGAAAACTTTAACGCCCCTGCTCCGGTGGTGTACCTACTTCCAGTTTACACTGTTCTACACATTTGAATTTCTACCAAGCTTCGGAGTGTGCGAGTTTCACAGGTGATAGAGCGATTATTGAATTTCAGGAGAAATGCGTAGAGCACGTAAATCTGTTCTCAACCAAAGTACCTATTTGGATTGATCAGTTGATCATATTTGTGTGCCTCCTGAAATTCAATAATCGCTCTATCCTGTGAAACGCGCACACTCCAAAGCATAGTAGAAATTCAAATTATGAATGCAAGCCAAATGAATGAAATTGAATAATAAACCCCAGTGAAAGAACTTGCAGCGTTTTTATGTATTCGAGGGTGCTGAATACGAATCTGACGGTCACAACTAAAATTTCTCTCCGCTTGCCTGGAGAAATGGCGGAAAACCACGAAAATTCCCCTCTTTTTTCTGATTTTCCGATTATATCTCAGGAAGTACGCTTCATATCGAAAAGATGATCCTATTCACTCTGAAAGGAGATTAAATTTTGCGTTGAATTTGTTCCTCAAACTCGAAATATCGTCCAATAGTATGGAAACGCTTGCGAGCCGAAAGAATTCGAGATGTTCAAATGGTTTTTTAAACTCTAAAAATCCAACGGATTATACGAACGTACCTCTTTAGATTCCAGCCACAATTCAGGCACAATCCAGTCACCAGTTGGTAGCTTCGCTCGTATCTCAACATCGCCGTACAGGAAACTAAATGAATTTTTCGTCGTTAGTCTGGACGAAACTATCGGCGGCAGGATGTTAAAAGCTAGCGCCGTTCTCTCACAGTTTTTCTCCTCAAGAGCGTTACATCCTTCAAGCTGCCATGCTCCGCTCATTAAAAAACTATCGTTGACAGCATCCGCCAAGAGAGTCGGTCTGATGAACAACTTGTCACTGGAAATGCCGCTGGTGTAAAAGGTCTTAGTCCAGGCCGTGAAAGATGAATCTGCTTCATAGGAAAACCTGACATCGTGCGTCCAATTCTTCAAACCGCTGGAGAAATCATCGTGAAACATCACTCGTCCTGAACGTGGAGGAGAATCGTTGGATTTGGACACGGTGGGTCTGATATAATTATTACTGTTCACAGAGAGAGTTGGGGGCTTAAAAAAATTCTCATTGGATGGGTCGTTACTCTTCTTGACACGCACTAGGTGTTTCTGGTCGTCCGACCTGTATCCCGCTCCGTCAACAGGAACCTGTATGCGGTGTTCAGGAAATACGACTTCTTCCTCTGCGCGAATAGCCGGCAAGACAAGGAGCATCAGAGATAAAAGCATCGCGAGCGCGTCACCACCACTACTGGGACACGGAAAATACGCGTAAATTTGACCTTCCGAGCCCGGAGGTTCCCCCCACAACTGGATAGTCTATCTAACAGATTTTGCGAACCTTAGTGAGATTTCCGTTCGATGCAGGTGGGGCAAGCGACTCGGGGGCAAAACCCGTTTAAGATAAGCTGTATCTGTTTAGGTTGATTACAGGTCGTGCGGGTCGTCGGTTTCAATCCAATCCTGGGTTTTCGAACCATTTTTCCTCATGAGAGTTCATTTGTTAGGCCAAATGTGGGGCATCTATTTAGGGACGTTGCAATATTATAGATATTCCCACAAACTAAGTATTTGGGGGATTGTGGACGAATTGCTTCCAAGTCTACCAAGGTAGCGGAAGCATTGTTTTCACTTTCGGAATGTGAAAACTTTTTTGTCTCCAAAATCAAAAATTCCACTCGCATTTTGCGTTTTAGACCTTTCTGAACAATTTTGGTTCCGTGTCTATTTGTGTGTCTGTGTGTCTGTCAACAAATCCTTGTTAAGGGCAAAACTACACGAAGTTACAGTCCGATTTTGATGAAATTATCAGGGATTGTGTGGGTTGGAATGCAGATGGGCCCCTACAGGTTTCATGACCCCCGGATTAATAATATCCTCTGCGCATGCTCAAACGTGAAATCCTTATTACGCGCATAACTCCGAGAGTTCTTGACCAATTTCGATGAAATTTTCAGGGATTGTTCGGTTTGATGTGTAGATGATCCCCTATAAGTTTCATGACCCCCGGATCAATAGTAGCCTCTGCGCATCCACAAACGTGAAATCCTTGTTACACGCATAACTCCGGGAGTTCATGACTGATTTCGATGACAATCTCAGTGATTGTTCGGACTGATGTAAATATGGTCCTCGTGAGTAATAAAGAGAAAATAAAGTTTTAGCCCCGAGCTTGATTGAACGAAGTTCTATAGTCAATAATAATTTTCAATAATCTAAACAGTCATGTTATGGATTCGAGGAAGCTATGTGCCACACCCACTGGGCAGACGTTTTTTTGTCTTGGAAATACCGTATTGACAATGTGTGCAATAGACTCCGCAAAATCAAACCACAATGCCTGAAAATTAGAAATGTCATATCTGTGGATAACCACAAAATGTTTTATCATGCTCTAGTATATTCGTGTTCTCTTTCTGTATTCTTGCGTGGGGATCGGCCTACCAAACTTACCTAGAGCCTTTGCATATAACCCGGAAGAGAATTATCAAAATTTTGCTCTGCAAGAATGTAAGATTTCGGACCTTTGAAGTTTTCAAAGCTTTCAAGGTTCTAGACATCTTTCAGATTTATGAAAAAAATTGTGCTCATATACAAAATATGACATATTACGTTGTACATAGACATTGTATACATGTACATTGTATATGAGCGCAACTTTTTTCACTCCGATAAATGTTTAAATACATTATATTTTAAAATTTATGGGAGTTCGAGTGAAATTATGGTCATACTATGTCAGTTGTTAATATGACACTGAAGTTGCCTTTTAGACTCACTACTAAAAGTTTTTTTTTTTTTTTTTTCATATAATGGAATAGAACTGTCCAATAGCCTTCCAAATGAATTAAAGATCCTTATTGATTTACCAGCGTTTAAACGACGTATCAAAGAATACGTTCTTAAGGGAACGCTCGGATGATCCGCTTTCACAATAAATGCGAAACCAAATTTAATTTTTTTTCCGGGTCGATACTATCTTATGATATTAAGTTATTGTAGTATACATTATACATAATTTATACATTTAGGGATGGCAACGATATACCGATATATCGGCACAATCGATATTTTTGATCCGATATTTCGGTGGATAGGGGGATAATATTAAAAACTTAATGACCTATATTTTGTATGCTTAATTTAAAAGTGTATCGTTGATTTTCACAAACGTTTTCTTTTATTTCCCGTTTATTAGTTGTTAAGTATTTGTCTCTTGATTTTTGTTGTTATAATATGAATACCAGTAGGCCTACACATTACTTATTTTGTAAGTAGAATATCCTGTGTTTTCCAAATGAAACTTTTTCATTTCATTTTAGTTCACATTTCACTAACGTCTGTATTATTGTAAACTTTGTATACCAACCTATGACATAAGTACCTTTTTTTGTATAGCCTATTTCAGTAAAGCCATTGGTTTATAATAGATAGCTAACTTCAGTCAAATTCGTTGTTTTTTTAATAATATTTCCAACTTCAAAATAGGATATATCAATGGCACCGAAATATCGGAAATATTGATATTTTTTGTTCGAAATATCGGTGCCATCGATATATTTCATTCGATATATCCGAAAACCGATATGTTGAACATTTTGGCCATCACTTTACACATTGCAGTTCTAAGCTCATGTATACCTACCGATTATACCAACTTGTAACTAGATGTTTACAGCGACTCTACCCCTCAGCACAAGTTTTTTACTTATTGAGGTGTAAACGCATATATAGTACAAAAGTTCATTGTATTTTCACTTGTACTGCATTATTGACACCTTTTTATTGATATTTTTCCCCAATAATCGGAAAAATTATCCGTATTCGATTTGGATAATCTTTGGGAGGTTTATAATCGTACTTAACTACAAATTATGAGGTCAACGTCATTATTTGGGAAAGAAAAAAATGGCCATTCTTCATTTCATTTAATCATGCATTTGCAAAAGTATCGAAGGTGAAAACGCTAGTGTCAATCGTGGCAGTTGGCAGGAATTGTTGTTCCCCAAAATATTTGGACGAATTGCTGTTCTTACAGAGTGTTCCCAAAAAGAACTCTTAATTGCTTTTTGACTCATTATCATGTTTTCTGATTGAAATAAAATTTTAAATGAGACTATTACCTACGTACTTGATTTATCCGAGATTTTAGTGGCATTGATTTCTGTATCCTTCACTTTACAGTCACGGTTTCGATATTCAACATCGATATCTTGGAAAATCGCAACGTCCCTACCTATCTATTTACAGGCGTGGGATATGATCATGAACAATGAGCCAATGTTGGTTTATCATTGGCATGCTTTTGAATGAATATGCTGATATTTACCTGTATTTGAACAGACAGGGGTTTATTGGTGTTCTAGATTTTAACATAGAAAACTTACGATCAAATCATAAGAGATCGACTTGCTTGCACACATGTTTTTGTAGTAGCCTGTTTTTCACCATACTTCATAGTAATGGTACAGAAGTGAATAACGTGTTCTTTTGCACTATTAAAACCATGCAATGTTTTATTATCCTGTATGACTTTCAAATTTAGTTTTTTTGCTCTCTTGTATCAAGCAGAGAATTGACCACCATGCCATTTACTTCAAGATCGATGGTTGGCTGATCCTGAGATACTTCATCCCCAGTGTATAGAATAATATCCTAACTCTCATCTCAACTTTCTTCTTGGACTACGTCATCATACCGTGACGTATGAGGTTCATCAGGAGCAGTAGGTCGAAATCTTCCCATGGGAAGCTCTTCATCGGACGATCCTCTTTAATATGTAAGATCCGAAATTCTTCCTCATCGGATTCTACACTAAGTAGTTTCCAACAAAAAAGTATTTAGAGATTTTTTTTTAAAATTTATTTTTTTGAAAACGTGTTTTCTGTTCGTGACAAACTCCAACGAAGTAATTTCAAACTAAGTATGCCGTTGAAAAAAACATACAAATTATCTATCGAAAAGTCTCTAATACTAATTTCTGCCCAAATGAGCCTTAAGTGGTCTTTTTTTAATGAGTCAAGTCCCCAATAGTTCTTATTTTTTTGATACGTTTACGACGTAAGCTTAAAAAATGCGCAGAAGTTTTTTCCAATGGTAGATTTAATTTTTAGGTTTTCATTCTTTTTTGAGGTGAGATCTTATGCAAAAAAAGTGTATTTTCACATTGATGTCAACGTTCACCGTCTCTCTTCTAACGTACAGATGGAGCTTCCCAATGAGCTCTCACGATATCAGCAAGAACGGGAGACATTTTTGAGTTTTTGGTCATTCAGAGATCACTCCAAAATATTCATTTTTTTTCACGACGTTGATTTCATTCTTTTTTTAAAAAAAAGTTTTAATTATGTAATATTTCTTTTTCTCCTTCAAATGTGTCTTGACTATACACGTTTTTTTGCGTAATATCCAATTTTGGAAACTCACGGTTGTAAAAATTACTTTTTATGCCATTGGAAAGCTAGACTTTGCGCATTTGTTTTTGTACAGGTTTTCAAACGTATACTTAAAAGTAATGGGACTAATGAGCCATCTTTTGCAAATTAAGACCAGTTTTTTTATTATCCTGTATGAATATCAAATTTAGTTTTTCTGCTCTTGTTCAACAGAGGTTTCTTTGTATAAATTTATTTCGAGATCGATAGGTTAAGCTCATACTTTCCAACGGTATAGAATAATACCTCATCTCACGGCCTTGACTTAAGTTTGAAAACTTCTTCTTGGACTACGTCATCATCTGACAAAGGTTCAAGGAGCATTCTTATCGACTAGTTTATGAACTCCTCATCGGACGATATATTTAGTTTTGAAATATTTCTTAGGAGTATTTAAGACTGATTCTTATCAATACGTTACGAAAGGCACATGTTTACCTGAATTTCAGTTCCTGTATTAAGAGTTCCTTTTTTGATTGATACAGTTAATACTTACGGTTAGCTGGAGTTATTCCTTTCTTACCTACTTAGTGAAATAAAATTAAGCGCCAAATTTGAATTCATTTATGTTTTTATTTGAGAATTTTATTAAGATTTGTTTTTATTTGTGTTATAAAATATTTCACAAACTTTCAAGTTGTTTTTCTTCCTTCCAACAGTAAAATCCATATTCTAAGTCATTCATCTGGCTTGATGGTCATTCATCTGGGTGCCGTAAAACTTTGATTGGCCACTGCCTTACAACCAGTGGATATCCTGTGTACCCCATTTAAGGCTTTGCTAGGCACCCTCAAGAGAAGATCACAACAAAAATTGAAATAGGAGAGATTTTCTCTCTTTTTTTTCGCTTCGGAAAAAGGGTAACTTTTCCAGTATATTTCAATCTGTTAATTGAAATGAGGTTGTAATAATATTACGACAACAATATTATTGGTTGACAAAGCTAACACAAAATCAGGCAACTAGCGTCATTTGAATAATCGAGCCGAAAATGTTTAATGAACTTCACAAGTTTTTTTATTTACCAATTGTTTTGACTGTTTTGCCAATAGTCCTGTCAAGGATGTCCAATTTTTATGATGGTTTCATAATCACAAAGTTCTACATTGAAGGGATACAGGAGTGATGTGCGTAGACGAACGAAGTTGTTGTGAACAATAAATTATTGCAATCGGATTGGAACCTAGGACTTGGGTATCCATCTGAACCGCCACTATAGAGTCCTCAAAAATCGAATTCAACATTTTCAGGGGAAGCTTACAGAGCAGTTACTTTGACGTAGTCTACGAGGAGTTGACTCTGAGATGGACTCCAAGTGGGGTACCAGTCGTCTTTCCTCATCCAAAAGTCGAGGGTGTGTTTGACTTTGTTGTTGGCCCAGGGCTTGGGCTTCCCTCCGCTGACGCACCCGTCCGGGAAGTCCTCTCGACCGCCGACGTGGACTCCAAGACTGATGTAGAACTCCCGGTCGAAGGGAGCCAGCGGGCTGCCGTCTTCCAGGCCGGCGTTGAGCGGCTGACCCTGGTCTGGGGAGACGCTCCCGAGCTCCTCCCCGTCGACGAAGAAGGAAATGGAGTCGGGCGCCCACCGGAGCCTGTAGACGTGGAAGTCCGCAGTCCACGGCTTCCCGGTTTTCGTCTTCTGGAAGTTTCGGAATTTTTTGGGTGCCAGGGAAAAGCCCTGCTGGAGGAGCGATGACCCGATCTCATTATTTTTTGAGTCCCTCAGAGACGGGTTGCCTACAGCTTTCCCCAAAAACATCCGTCCCGACTGAGAGCCGTATGCTATCTGAAATGAAATAAAAATATACAATCACACTGGTAATATAATGTTTATGTCTGCTGAGTACTTGTGATGTACCTATCAATTTGTAGATTGCACGAAATACATCAAATCAGTGA
Organism: Creontiades dilutus; assembly: GCA_031894815.1. Taxonomy (NCBI): domain Eukaryota; kingdom Metazoa; phylum Arthropoda; class Insecta; order Hemiptera; family Miridae; genus Creontiades; species Creontiades dilutus. Next base: position 1,468,449 of record JAVIWC010000230.1, read on the forward strand.
GAGTATTATTTGTGTATAATTTAATATAAACATATAAAAACATGTGTTTTTATTTATTTATTTATTGGCATAAAATACAAAAACAAACATTTATTTCTTATACAAATATGCCCATCAAGGCTTAAGTTAGTTATTTGTGTATCCAATATTAGTATAAACATGAACGATGAATGATTATGTTTCGTACTATACACTGTTAATAAATTTTCATTTGGAGCATATTCGTCTATGTTCATTCTTCTTCCCAATACAATAAATTATTTGAAAGGCACTTACAGGTGCTAGCCACCCAAAGGCACCTGTTGTCCCCCCTTCCTCCTTGAAATTTATACATTTTCGAAAAACTGATTATTCCAACTCACTATTTGAGTGTAGAAAAACTCGATTAATGGTAACAGTTTTTTTTAATCGCTCCACTTGGCTATGGGAACTGGTGGGTTGAGTTCATCTTTATATTTTCATCCTTTAAACATCAAATCTTACTCTGCTGATGGCACTGCAGTGTTGGCAGTGGCAGAAGATGCTGTGGAATAAGTTTCTAAGCTCAACAAATATTTGGTAAAAATTCACAGATGGTAAAGGAAGTTTAAAAAATGCCAAAAATTGCTAGGTGGCATTTTTTTCGGAAATGAGTTGTACAACATGTAGGAGACGGATTGTGCATAACGGGACACCCTGTATCACTAAAAAATACCTAATGTTTGAAAATTGGGAAAGCTACGGAGGAGGCATTGGCTTGGTCAGGGGCGAGGATATGCAATGACCCGCACGACCCCCAGGTCTTGAAGGAGGGGTTGCTTTGTGCGCCGTGTATTACCAACCCCAATCTGATTTACCCGTAGCATTGGGTGTTGCAATGTGGATAATTTGTTATTTCTGACCAAATTCAGTTTTAGTCAGATGTTTATTGACTGGAGCATGTTATCCAGCTGTAGGACAAAGGTAAGATATTGGGGTTTAAATCGAGTTCATACAAAGAGTTACAGTTTAAACTAGATTGTTAAGATATAAATTACAAAATAAATAGTTAAAAACGAAAAATGAAAAGTAATTTAATGAATGAAAACGTTCGTTTGCGATCAGCGTCTACGGCATTTCCAAGGTGTCCAGCTAAAGTCAGGATGATTGAAGATCCGAGAGACGCCTATTTGTGTTCATTTACGATTGACTGCAATGATTTGCTTTTAGTTGAGTAGCTATACCACACGTGAGTTTGTTTACATGATTTTTGTCTACGGTTTTGTCAATGGTAATGCTTCTGAAGCAGCAAGGGAGTCACACTCCTCCTGCGTACAACTCACACCCTTGCGAACACGTCGCACAGTGGGCTAAATCACCAATTTAGGTGGACAAAAGTCAGGTCAAAAGTCTGGAATTTCTGAGTGCTTTAGCTTTTTATTATTAGTTAGTGAGACTGTAAATACCAATATTTTCCTCCATACCGTGTTTACAAACAAATAGTAAAGGACTGAATCAGTCATGTTTACACAAGTGCCTGATAATCGGCAGTGGGATTATCTTTATTCGATGGCCATTCATTATGTTAAAGGTGTGTGTAGCGCGAAGTTCTATTGCTTTTATTCAACAATGGACATTGCTGAGACAGGTAAGACATTAAATTTCTGCATTCGTTATAGAATATACATTGCGTTCTACCTGTGGATTTAACTTAGCAACTTGTAAATGTATGCCCCTATTCAATAACGAAAAACTATATTAACGCCAAGTTATTCCACGGATTCGTTTGCAGGATTTTTTTCATCAATCCTTCTAGTTTTTAAATGTTGCAATGAATTTTTGCGATTTTTTGCGTTTTGGGTGATACATAATTTTTTTTCAGTACAATTTTGGCAAATAAATTTGATAATAGACCACTTTGTGCTCGCGAATCGTGTCAAAAAATTAATTAGATTTTTAAATATAATTTTTCCCGTATTCTGGGACTTCAATCGTTGAATTTAGGAAAGTTTTAAATTTTAGCAAATCAATTTGATTTTAGACCACTGTGTGCTCGCCAATCATGTAAAAAAATTAATTTGATTTTTTAAATAATTTTTTCCGTGATCTGGGAACCCAAAGGTTGCATATGGACAAGTTTCAGAATTTTGTCCACCTAAATTAGTGATTCAGCCCACTGTGCGTCGGATAGTATAAGGAAACAATATTGGTAGATAATATTGTTTATGTCACTGATCCTTCTTTATCTAGTAAACTATCTGTTTTTTCGATCTACTAATCGTTTTTTGTTTTGGTTATTACTACCAGCTATGTTCAATAGCTATAGCGTACCATGATGAATGGGAATATGCAATAGGGAAAACCACGCTTTAGGAAATACAGCGAGGAAAGAGACGAAAGGGAACAGTTGCTAATGATACGGAAGCCTGGTTTGGTAAGGGTCCATAGTGTCAGCGAACAGATGAATGCAAATCATCGCAATCAATCGTAAATAAACACAAACAATAGCCATCTCTCGGCTCTTCGATTATCCTGACTTTGGCCGGACAACATAGAAATGCCGTAGACGCGGTTCACAAACGAACGGGTTTATGCATTCGACAAAACTAAGTTAAATCGTCACTTGAGAGGTCTGGCGTTGTCACTATTCGATTCAGCGAGAAAAGTTACGTATCCAACCTTTTTTCGTCGAGACTTTTAGAAAAACCTCTATTTTAACAGAAACCACACGTTTTTCTGCAGTTAAACACCATTTCCTTAACTATAAATATTTTTAAAAACAACAACGACTACACCGTTGGAAAGCTGACATTTTGGCGCACGTTTTTCTAGGCCTTTACAGTTCTGCGTCAAGCATTCATGAGGTTTCTAGGCGAGATGAAAAACAGGCGATTTCAAGATTTGACAAAACTGCCATTTCGCGCAGCAATCGCACATCTTCAATGCAATTTAAAAAAAGTTTTCTGACATCAAATAGATAGGAAATGTAACGCTCTTTCCAACGTTGTCATCAAATTTGAGCTATCTCTGAAATTGAGGGAGTTATGACAGTTTTAATGACATAAGATCGAAAACACGAAAAAAATCTTAAATCGCGATTAGCTTGGAAACGAGGCCTCTGGCAAAAGATTGCTAAGAGGCATTTTTGTTGGAAATGAAATGTAGAACACGTTGGAGCCGGATTGTGCATAACTCCTGGGACACCCTGTATAAAGACGAAACTGTCAGAGTATATCCGTTTCTCAGGGGGTGGTGACGCTGGGCGGGTGGAATTCTGGAAATAATAAATAAGAATAATTTCTGGTTGAAGGTGGAAATAATCTTGAGGCTTCTTTGGGTTCGGTTAGGGATAAAATTGAACTATCACAGAGTACGTACGAACATATGTAGTAAACTACCACGTAGAGTTTACGACGGTGTACCTCTCTTCTCTTTACTCAACTGTGACTGTTTATAACGCACGTTTTCAGAGGCCGTTTGGTTTTGTAAGTAGGGTGGTTTTCCTCTAAAATCCTCTGACCAAAGTGAACACATATGATGCAAATCGCAAAATCGAAAAAAATGCACTTTTGATGGTTCACCTTTAAGGTACAGAATTCTCCGCATAAAATTTTCTTCAAAAGGAAAGCCGAATGGTCAAATAATATGAAAATGTCGTAAGTATGCTTCAGGTCTACTCGACCTTTCAATTTATCAACTAGTATCATACCATACCTACCCTAAATATTCCATAGAATCACACATCGCATTGATGTTCTTCGTATTCGATGATTACGGTAATTGAGATAACTCGAGAGGTCTGCCAAATGTTCAAATCGTTTTCCAAATTCTACAAATTCAACGGATTATACGAACGTACCTCTTTAGATTCCAGATACAATTCAGGCACTATCCAGTCCCCAGTTGGCAGCTTCGCTCGTATCTCAACATCGCCGTACAGGAAACTGAATGAATTTTTCGTCGTTAGTCTGGACGAAACGACCGGTGGCAGGATGGACCAAGACACTCCCGACCTCACACAGTTTTTCTTCACACGAGTTGTACATCCTTTCAGCTCGAATGTTCCCTGCTCAACAAAACTCACGTTTGCGATCTCCTCCAAGAGAGTCGGTCTGATGAACAGTTTGTCTTTGGAAAGGCCGCTGGTGTCGAAGTTCTTTGTCCAGACCGTGAAATCTGAATCCGGTGCATCGGAAAACCGGACATCGTGCGACCAATTCTCTTCCAGGTCTCCGGAAAAATCGTCGTAGAACATCACCTGCCCCGAGCAAGGAGGAGTCGCGTCGAACTCGGACGCACTTCTCCTGCATTCGTCCAGTTTCTTAGTGGGTTCAGTTTTTTCAGAAGACGTTGGGGGTTTGATAGACTGCTCAGTTGATGAGTCAGTACCTTTTTTCAAACGCACTACGTATTTTTGATTGTCCAAGCGGTATCCTAGTCCGTCAACTATTACATACAGCCAGTAGTACAAAGTATCGCCGTCCTTCAACTTTTTGTTCTTATTGTGGTACATCCATCTCCCGTTCGTTTTTTTCGTCACGTCCACAGACACGTGTCCCGCCTCCAAATATTCCATTTCTTCGTTGAATTTTATGTGAACCGCAAACAAAGAGGCCCCTTCCACGTCTGGAATGGACACTTTGAAGCCTTTAGGGGACAACACCTGTATGCGGTGTTGAGGAAATACGAAGTCTTCCTCGCCGCGAATAGCCGGCAAAACAAGGAGCATCAGAGATAAAAGCATCGCCGAGCGCAAGCTGTATCACTACTGGGACGGGAAAAAAATACGTGTAAATATGACCTTAGGAGCCAGTTCTTGACTCTCGGGGTTCCCCCGCGGCTGGAGAGGGAGGTCTATCCCACAGATTCTGCGAACCTGTTTCTTTAGTGTGATTTCCGTTCAATGCAGGAGGCGAGTGACCCTGGGATCGGAGTCGTTTAAGATACGCCGAGCCGATCAGCTGATAATTTCATAACCTCGAACTATTTACGTTGATTAGGTCCCAATAGTTTGGGCGTCCGACTTCAGTTAAGTTCAGATTTTTCACACCTCTTTTCCTATATATATGCGTATGCACGTGAACAATACAAAGTGGTCTGAACACCTGATTTAGTGGGACAAAACTAATATCAAGAAATGAACTTGCCATTCATCCTACCTTGTAGTATAAGACCTGCGCTGCGGTTATGGTTCCTGTTTACTGATATGTATTTTTTAAAGCATTTATTTAATAAAAATGACAAACATTCATAAATTACAGCGTATTTCACAAATGCAACAACCCCAAAAAAAAGTTTCTTGTGCTGGGGTTGGAGTTAGTTATATTGAGTACGTAATACGATTCAAGATAAATATTAAGCGGAATGCATACAAATGTAGGATATTGTTCTCATTTCTCTTATATGTTCCTTTCCTAAAATTAATTTTTATAACATATAAAGAAAAAATTCAGTAGGTAGGTACATATCATTTAGCAAGAATGAAAAATGAAATATTTCATTAAAATGCTTACTCATACATACACATACATACATGGGTAGTCATGTACTTACATATGCATGCTAAATCCTGACAATGTCTAGGGAAAATATTCGACCAGCGTTCCTCAAAAGGGAAACAAACCGTCTAATAACCACCAAAGTTGTGTATGGTAAGTGGAGCCTAACAATATAAATATGAAACTATGTGGGACATTTCAAAATTTCGGTCACATTTATGACACTAGTCAGTATTGCCGTCGAACTCAGCTGAATACAGTTTTGTAAATTTTAACAATCTCTCTCCTATCTGGATGTACATGTTCCATGGATAAATATGTAAAATTTGTGCCTAGAGGACCCAGGAGAAAATACTGAAGTTCTGACTTCTCACTCCCTACTGCTGTCACTAACTAGAGAGGTATACAACATCCATTATCACTACTCAGCGAAATATTTATTGCGGCCTTTATATCCACTTACACTGTGAAAGGACATACCAAATAAAATGGATATCTGCCTCAAGAAAAAAATGGATCAAAGCAAGTAGCCTTATCAGCCCATTGTTTCAGTGTCACACGGTTTTTCTTCACGCCCTACAATGTTTTTAAAAGTAGCCAGCGACTGGTGGGAAAGGGTGTTTATGAAGTTGCTTCTAATCTGTTGACATCACTTATTCAAGATCGTCCCAAAGCGGGTGGTTGGATTCTGCCTATACCTTTCCAGTCAGTTCTACCAGGAAATACATCCCTGAAGGCAGCAGCGTGGGTTTTTGAACTCTCACTCCCTACTCTAATAACATTCTGACTGTGGTAAGTGAAACTTGATCGCACTTGTTGGCAATTAGTGTAGTTGTTGGAAGTTATTTGACAACATTTTGGTTCAACCAGCTTCAATTGATTTGTGGCCTGTAAAGGCGGTGAAAGGCTATAACCTCACACCCTACTCTCTCACTCCCTGCAATATCCAGCCAATAGCCCCTTAAATTGTAGGGAGTGAGATCTGCTAGTAGCAAGTGAGATTTTGGCAAGGAAACCTTAGTGTTTACTGTAGCTAAAATTAAGCTAATTCGTGCTGTTCCACTCACCTAATTTGAAAGACTTGAGCTGCAATTCCCATGGAGGTTGGAGGCTCAAGAGGGGGAAAATAGTGGTATACACTCCCTATAACAGTTTTTTTTTTCAAAATGGCGTATCAGCAGTGCGGTTCAAGATTATGTGTGCTCACTTGGGTAATATGCCAAGTGAACCGCAGTGATTGATCAGGAACAAATTGATCAAGTATCAACTATTTTTTTAGAAAAGTCGTTACCCAAACTTGACCGAAATTTTGAAATGACCCACACAATTAAAACTGTAGTGTCATGGTAAACCAAAATAACATTGTCACTTCAACTTTATCTGTCTCAGCCAACCAGAAGAAAAAATATTTGCAGGGGAGTGTGGTGCGGGGAGTTAACAACCAAAGAATAATTACTAGAAAAAACACCCTAGTTGACTAATTTGTGAATATATTTATATATTTTCTAAACACTTTCCAAGTGTAGATAAAGGCATCTGAAGACTTTGCGTATTAGCACGACTTAATCCAATCACCAAAATAACATTGTCACTCAACTTTATCTGTCTCAGACAACCAGAAGAAAAAATATTTGCAGGGGATTGTGGTGCGGGGAGTTACCATCACACTTTCCAAGTGTAGATAAAGGCATCTGAAGACTTTGCGTATTAGCACGACTTAATCCAATCAATCAAGTAGTCAAACTCTATGGAAAGGGTTTGTCTTTCAAAGGCTTTGCAACAGGTATTTTTCCGCCTTATTCGGTTGCTTAACTATTTAACTATTATTCGGAATCTTTGTGGATTAGCAGTAAACTTATTCGTAAATATGGGCGTATATGATCAGATGATGGATGTCATAAGAAGCAAATGCATTGCACGAATAAACCAGTAAGAATTTATAAAAATATATGACGGTAGTTCATTTAATACTCACTTCTTTTGATTCAAGCCATAATTCAGGAACCACCCAATCTCCAACTGGTAGCTTGGCTTTTATTTCCACTTCTCCGTAAAGGAAACCGAATGAATGTCTCGTCGTCAATCTAGAAGACATAACCGGTGGCAAAATCGACCACCAAGAGCCCGATCGTACGCATGACCGTTCTTCTAGGGATGTGCAGGCTTTAAGGTTCAAAGTGCCTTCGCTGATGAAAGATGCGCTGGCCATTTCTTCCAGCAGCTTTGGCTTGATGAACAGCCGATCTCCTGATATTCCTGACGTGTTTTGATCTTTTACCCAGACCGTAAAATCGCTTTCAGGGCCGTCGGAAAACTGTACGATGTTAGCCCAGTTTCCCAGGCCTTTAGAGAAGTCATCGTGGAAAATGATTTCACCTGGACAGGGCCTGATGCCGTTGTGATGAGTTCTACTTCTTTCGGAACATTTACTGACGTCGATCGTTGGTCTGACTGTCGTAGCTTGCGAGGAAGACCCACTTCCACAGGAGGATCTGGCGTCTGTCACGACGTACTCCTGGTTAAGCAAGTGTTGACCTAAACCATCGACGATCAAATATAACCAGTAATAAAGTTTATCGCCTTTCTTGAGCCGTTTGTTCTTCTCAGTGAACACCCACCTTCCGTTCTTCTTCAAAATGACGTCCCTAGCTATGTGGCCGGCCTCCAGGCCTCCCTCGAATTCTTCGTTGATGTTAATGTGAACCGCGAACAATGTGGACCCTTCGACGTCCGGGATGGACAGACGAAACCCTTTGGGCGACAAGATTTCGATGCACGGGGCCGGGAAATCGAAATCGTCCCCGCTTATGAGGGGGAACAGGATGACAGCGAGGGCCAGGCGCATCGCGAATCGTTGGACACAAACTGACTGCTCATCTGTCGAGCGTCCTTGAGCCGCGGGAACACAGCTGGCTCCAGGAGTGGGACAAGAAATGTTATGTTCATAGATACGGCTGGAATCCCCATTAGTTGTTATCGCTCTCTTTCGAAGTCGATCCCTCGAAGAAAAAAACAATTAATACGATTGACTCAATCCATATTGCTTCCAAGTCTGCGAAGCAGCGGAAGCCTTGTGTTCATTTTCAGGAGCCCAAAAATTGTTGTTGTCCAAATTCAAAATTTTTGCGTTTCATAGCCTACTGAACAAATTTGGTTCCGTGTCTGTCTGTCTGCATTTCCTTGTTACAGTCACAACCTCCACAATTTTGAATTAATTTAGCTCATATTTTGAGGGACTTTGTGGATAAGGCCTCTTGAGGTCCCATACGAATTTCATCTCAATATAATCAGCGGCACGCTGTACGCATGCGCTCATATGGAATAATATCGTCTTTACTGCCCGGCCCTTACGGAGAACCGCAAAAGCAACTTGTATTTGAACATGGTAACATAGTACTTATTTTATTAGTAATGCACCATAGTCGTATATGTCGATTAAGGCTATAAAAAGTAATATATGAAAAGTACAATAAAATTTACTCAACAGTAAGATTCCCATATGGGCTTGAATAAAAATGTTATTACTAAAATGTGCCCATGCTCTTTATATTTTCACCTTATTGATTACCTGATGCCTGACATATTTTTGCTGTCACCAAACATCTATAAGTGCATACTTGGGGAGAGGGGGGGGGGGGGAATTGTGAAACTGTAACCCGCTCAAATCCGAGCCCCCTAAGTAGCCTGTCGGCTGGCATCAGACCCTAATTACGGTGCGGTACTTACGACTTCTTATGCAATTCCAATGTGATCTAATAGTTAATTCGATCATGCCATCACCAGAATCGTGATGTACATGAAAAAAGGGACACAACGAGTATAAATTTGAACTGGAAAAACATACCTAGACGTTATGTAAAAATACCCAATAGCGGTTTTTGTCAAACTCAAACGAAAATGGGTTTTTTCCTATGTGGACATGTGGGGTATCGTGTTCCACGTAATTATGGACGCTGAAGCGATTGAAATAGGTCCCAAACCTGTGCGATTGACCCAGAGCAAGGAAATCCATTTTCATGGGGCAAAATGGGTCAAAATGACATTCTTTCCGTACTTTTTCGAGCCCCATCCCATCTGACAGGGTTGGATCAAAGAAACATGAGTTTAAGTTTAATAAAGTTCGACACAAGAATAATAAACCCATGTGTAATCAAATTTGAAGCGTTTTTTGCAATTTATTACACTGTAGCAATATTAGGGGTTCGATAGATGAATCTTGGAGGTCCTCCTCTCCTTTCCCCACCATTGGAAGAGGTGATACACTCCACCTAGTCTCTTCGGTCAGATCATAAAGTCTTTGTTCTACGTCGGATCGTTCAGCCAAAACTACTTGAGCTGTTTAAAATTTCCATCAGTGAAATATTCATGTGATTTTCATCACTTTCTCCGAGGAGCTTCATCCTATCTGGAGGATTGTCACGGCGGAAAATATATTTCTACTTCCCATCTCGTCATATACTTCGAGTCTCCCGAAGTACTGACCCCGTCGTTGACGATCTGGAGGCAAATTCTCTACGAGGATCCTGGGAACCATTTCGGAAATCTCCGAGGACCACCACACGAAGAAATTGGAAGGGAACCGTCCACATCCGGAACTTCAAAATCCCAGGTGCGATCGGCCCAATTATTACCTAAAACTAAGGGGAATCCTTTCCAAACACAAAGAGACTCTTCTCAAACTATATCAAATCTACGAACTAAATATCAAATATATCTAAACTATGAACTAAATATCTGATATAAATTAAATCTAAACTGTGCGCTAAATATCAACTATAAACTATATCAAACTATAAACTATGAACAAACTATCAACTATATACAAACTATAACTACGTAGATATTAAAATCTACAGAGAAAGTTAATTTGAAATTTTAATTTTGATCTTGTGTGCTACACGAATTTATTTCATTGATTTTGTGAGGGTGGCCACTCGTAGGGTTTTGTTGAAAGGGAAGTACCTTAGTACATGAAATACCTACCTGGAGTAAGAAGTGGAATTCATTATAAAACCTCCCACAAGGAACTATTCATTTCAGACATTGCTTTTAATTTTCCATGCATTATTATTAATAAAATTAAGTTGTTTTCTGTAGCAAACTGAAAACTGGTCTTAAATTATTATTCCTTCATCCAGGGCTCATCCCTTCTCCAGCTCGAGTTGAGCTTGGCTCAGATTTTAGAATCTGGAATTTTAAATTGAGTTCCTTTCATTTTCCAATACCATTAACTAGTATTTTCCTGGTAAGGAGCTACAACACTGTTGCAATACGGCCACACACTTGTTTGATAAGGTGTTCCTGAACCGAATGATATAAAATTTAGACTTGTTTCCCTCAGAACGACGAGAACATTTTGAATCTCACAAAAAATTACATTTTTCAACAAAAGCAACTAAAACGTCTTGCATTAAGAGGGGAAGATTGAAAGGAGATTCTGCTGCTGCTAATGAGGGACAGTCGGCCGAGTTAAAGGGTCCACTGCGGTGTTGCCACCTGACGGCGGAGAAGGGATTTTTGTCCCTGTTGTCCGGGATCGCTCCTATATGGGCAATGGTATATGGGGGTAGGAATTCGAATGAAATTCGTTTAGTGAGTGTTGCATTAATACAAATGACACCATTTCAACGATATTGTTTTATAAACGTTCATTTATTCGATTCTTCCATCAAACTAAAGTTCTGCGAGCTTGGAGTCTTGCCGAGTTGTGTCGATCCCTTATCATTAGTTTCAAGACGTAGTTGTCAGACTTCACCCGGAGTCTGTCTACATTCATGGGGAGAACGTCCTCCGTGACATCTTCGTTATTAGGCTGAAAATGACGTACGCAAGTTTGAATCGATTGGTTTTTGAAATATATTGAAAATTACTCAGATAATTAGTAGTAAGTGTTACGATAAGAATGTACCAAATAATATTTTTTTAAATTAACACAAAAAATGGTTTGAATTTGCTGAACGAATTTCTGAAATTTGCTGAATCTGACAATAAGGTTTAAGATGAGTGGTTTAGTCTTGTTTCATTCAGAGCAAGTTTAGCAATTATTAGTACTGTGACGGAAAAAAAGCTGCAAATTCTTTCACTGGGGTTTATTATTCAATTTTATTAATTTGGCTTGCATTCATGATTTGAATTTCTACTAAGCTTCGGAGTGTGCGTGTTTCACAGTTGATAGAGCGATTATTGAATTTCAGAAGGCACACAAACATGATCAACTGATCAATCCAAATAGGTGTTTTGGTTGAGAACCGATTTACGTGCTCTATGCAAGATAGGTAGAATTATAAACTGCACGCCTTGGGTGTCTCATCAAAATGTGTAGCTGCTGTAGAACAGTTGTGAACACTAAGGCAAGGGTTTGGGTGTCAGGCCATGTTTCAAGTGTTTTGCGACCCAACGTAAAGTGCTTTGGCCCTCTCAGTCCTGGCCTGTCTTTGTTCCTTAATGACAAATCACAGGTCCAGATTAACATGTAGTGTTGAACGGATGATTGACCGTTTCGATACATGGGGCAACAATAAATTTAAACAAATGTTGTCGTTTTTTGACCTCACGGTATCGAAGGCCAACTGTCAATGTGGAGGAAGCTTACAGGTATTTGGGAATCAAGCTGACATCAAATCTTCGTCTTGAAAAGCATTTCAGTGAAAAAGCAAAAATTGCACGTGCGGGTGTTAACGCCATATGGAACAGGCTTTTTTCCTCTCCAGATGTACAAAATGACGTGAAGCTTCGAGTCTTCGAGTCGGTGTCAATGGCGACAGTGAGCTACGGTGCCCAGGTTTGTTTCATGGAGTCTTGAAGAGGTAGAAAGATTCAAACGATTCTTCCTAAAGAAACTTTTGCGGTTGCCCATGAATGCCCCTAATTACATTGTGTACAATGAATTGAAGCAAGAAGGTGTTCTTGAGAACTCTTGAGCTGAATGCAAAATATATATTAAAGGTGCTCAAACGTTTCCCTAGACTCACAGCGACGGAAGTAATTCGAAAAGGAGTTGGCTGGGCGGGCGTCTGGATGAACTTCATCTCTCAATGGTGGTTTCGGCTCCGGAGCCCTTGACCCGTCCTGTTTCAAGGAGCTGGCTGGAAGATGCTGGACGCACGAAGAGCTGAATTCAAGGAATTTCGGGATCATGGCAACCAATCACGGTACCACCTTTTTACCAGCAACTGGACCTCAGCGTGGACTATTTTTCTACTTCGTTAGTTTCAATGGTGATAGCCAAATGTAGGGGTCCTAAACCTTGCATCATGGATCCCTGGTCGGATTTATTTATTCATTTGTGCAACCAGGAAGCCAATGAATCGACCACGCATTTTTTGAATGTCCAGTGTTGGGGAACACGAGACTGAGGTGCCTGGGACGCCCCGTGCTTGACCTGGAGGGGCTGCTGGCGGTTTTGAATGAGCCTGATTGGTGGGTTGTGCCAAAAGCAGAATTTTGATCATTTTGACTACAATCAACAACCATAATGTCCCCCTCAATCTCAAATTCTTGTGATATATCTATTTGTTAAGTTATTTAGTAATTTATGTTATTTTGATCTATTAATTATGATATTTAGAAATTTTTGGTGCTTGTTATTATTTATCTAACTATTTAGTGAGTTGTGACCCCTCCAAGATGTGGCGATCTGTCTGTTGACTTTGTAAAAATAAAATAAAAATATGTGAATAATAATAATAGGAACTCCGCTGATGGTCGGAAGACCAAAAGATGAAGTGTAGTAATGATAATTGTATAAATAAACATGTTAAAAAAAAAAAAAAAAAAAAAAAAAAAAAAAAGGTAGAATTAAGTCCAGTATGGCCCCTTACGGTAAAAAAACGGGATTGTCGTCAAATAAAAATGGGGAAAATACCTCTACGCAACTAAACTCAAGCTCCAAGTTTGAAGTAGATTACCTCTGACAGGCGGTTGTATCCGTTTGTTCCAGATGGGCTTCTTGATCTTCTGGTTTCTGGCAGATACATGAATTGATGACTTCTCATCGTGTAATTCTATTAAAACAACAAAAACACATTTTTCAGTGTTATTCTGAAGGTATGAGAGTTATGCGTAAATAACAGAAACGTTCTAAAGTAGTTTAATGAATGGTTTAATTAGTTATGGAAGTTATCGTGCCTTTCCGTAGGACACTAGGAAGTGTCCTTGTGCAATCCTCTTTATTTTTCATATGATCATTTAGGATCTCTTTCTCCCTCAAGGAAAGGACGTAGCCAGGAGGAGGGGGGGCTGAAAGGGCTTCAGCACCCTACCCGAAATTCTAAAAAATACCTTCTTAAAATACCTTAGTTTTGCTGCTCTGCTGGTAGTTTACCAGTGTTTTATCAAGCTTGTTTATGAATTTATCTTAATAAAACTTGGTTAAGTGGCTGTTTGTAGTGATGGGTTGGAATTGCTTAAAAAATTCGCTGAGTACGCAGGTTTGTTGCGACGGGGGGTATTTTATTATTCTTTCAGTTAGTATGCTTTTTTACTTTGACTTATCTTTATCTTATGCTCGTTTTTAATTATAAATTTTTCTAAGAACCAAACTCTCATTAGTTAAAACATTAATTTTAAGAAGTCTAGCCTGAAGTCATAATTAATTGTTCGTTTTGACAAAATGATTTTGTTTTTCAGTATCAACATGCACAGCCGAACGGTCATTTTCGACATTGAAACGAGTAAAAAATTATTTGAGAAATCGAATGAACAATGACAGATTAACTGATCTAGCACTCTTGTCCTTTCACTACGGCAATATCAGTGTTTCGCCAGAAGACGTGTTGGATATAATGGCGAATGTGCCGAGGAGGGCTGTTCTCTTGTAGTTTTTCGTGCTATAAAAACTATCTACATTTAACAAGTATCTATGGAACTAATTAGAACATGCAATTAATTAAATCATAATACGTTTTCTGTTCTAACCAATTAAGCGATAATAAAATTGACATTTGTTGTAATTTTGTCTCTTGTTCGCTTTTTTATCCCATGAAACTATTACATCCTTATAACGTTCCTGCCTATTTCAGCACCCCCCCCCCCCAAAATAAAATTCTAGGTACGCCCTTGCCCTAAGGGAACTTTAAAGTAAACTCTTATATGATTTATTATTATTTTATTGTGATTGGATTCATTATTTCCGAATAAGATATCAATTCTACGGAAATAACTGATCTAGGTACACTCGACAGGTGGCACCTCGCGCCTCCATAACTAGAAATCACATTCAAGATCAATCAATCAATGATCTACGTAAATCCGCTTTCTAATAAATAAATAGCGCAATAATCTGCTACAAAAGATAATTAATCAAATGAATTTCTATATTTCAATAATATTATTTGCAAAATTTATATTATAGGTAAGCATTACTTATAAATAATATCAATATTACTGTATTTATATCTACCTCCAGTGCGTTTCGATTTTCGCTCCTCAAAAGCTGTAAGTTCTCAACGCCCGGAGCTTTCTTGTACAGCTGTACACAATTGAAGCATCAAGAGTTATTTTTGAAAGAATTGACCATTTCAATGGATCGATTATAATCGATTTAAGGGTTGTCAAAGTTTTGTAAAGTCCATAAAAACCTCAAGAAAAAAAAGGGAGAAATCGTGCGTACGGCGGACGGCGGAAAATTTTTATTGCAGATTCGGATTCTACACCCTTTGAAACGTAAACCATGACATTTTCAGGGGGGGTTAGAATTTTTTTTCAAGAGCGATTATAATGGTTTATTATTGAATAATAAACCAAAAATGCATCTACAGACAAAACTGACTTACCCTAACTCACTTACTGATAAACCCTGGCAAATTGTACATTAAAAAATCTATTAGCTGTATGTAGTTAGTTACAGCAATAGGTACCTATCAAAACAGCCGAAAAAATCTGAAGCAGTCATTCACGATTTTGCAAACAAATCACGCACAATTTCGCGAGCATTCGACGGAGATGGGTTGCTCACGCTTTATGTATTTGTAAGCGGTAACGTGATTCTTTTGGTATGGACAATGGACAATGCTACATTTCCTTTTTTCTCCACCTTGTCATTGGGGACTTCGCTGGGAACTCGCGGTTGAGTAGGCTGACCTTGTAGATCTTCTAGTAGAACTTCGGATATGAGTTTACTCAAGTCGGAAACCAGGGTTTTTTTGCTGGAGACGATCCCTCAAGTGTGGTTTTATAAAACTAGCAGATGTTTTTCAATATAGTCAAAAAGAGAAAAATGTCATGCAAACCTGGTGTGTGTATCCAGTGTATGAGAAATACTAACTGGCTGGTGGTTTCTGTGTATGCAGTGTCTATCAGACACTGTATTGTTTGTCAAAAAACTCGACTAGTTGATCACATGAGGTTCACTGCACAGCTGAAGGTCACAGTGTACTGGAAAGGAGTGGGGGAGAAGCTACTGATCGCATGGGAGCAACAGGTTCAGGCAGTGTGGCCAACTAACTGCAGTGAAAATCTGTACGTGTCAGACACTGCATACACACTGAGGGTTAATGTCGTGGAAAATTTACTAAGAACATTTTAAGAATTCCTACATAATATTAACATGTTATGTTATAATCCGTGAACATTTTAAAATGCGAATAGGGAATAAAAAGAAACGCTTACTTCTTTCTCTGCTCTAAGCATGTCATCTATCGAGCGGCTTGGCCGGGCCTGTAATCAAAGTGTATTGATAGTAAAGGAAGTGTCAAGACTTTAAGATTCACAAACCACTCCTTGTCGTTGTATTTGAGGAACAAGAAAAGCCAGAAACTACATAATGTCGAGTTTCATTCAAATTATGCCTAGAGCAATTTTGAGTAAAAGTGCTGAAAAGAACCAAATGATGGTAGGTACTTTGATCTGTTTTATAACTTGAGCTGGATATTCTGCTTTTTTTGCTACTACATTTGGTGTCATAAACGCTCGGTTTAGGTCCGTCATCAGGTCATGTTTACAGGGGTATTCAGTCATATTCTGACTTTTTCCTCGCGTAACATGGGGAGATGATGGAATGGTATAGTCGCCCCTTCGAAGAGCAGAATGCGGATAATGCCCACAACACTCAGAGGATGTCCCAGACGCTGGAAGGCGTCTCGTATGTCTACCGAGGCGGCGGATTCAAGAATCGGGAATGGCAAATTACCCATGTCCGTCACACACGTTATATCGATCCGAACTCTAGTTACACATAATAGAATATTATGGGCCTTACACGGTTGTTCTTAACTTTTGCAAGATCTTCCAACGGTGTTGACGTTCTCCGACTCGAAGATACTCTATCACGTCCCTCCTGGATAGGAAATTATCATCAGTTATTGACATTTCATATCCTGTGTTTTACTGTTGAATGCAGGTATACAGTTTATGACGGTACAAACGGAAAATTTTTTATTGTGGGGATGAACCGAAAGGAAAATTGAATTTATTGTACCCCTATATAGGTAAAGTGGTGGAGCAAACAAACGAAAATTGATTAAAAAATTATAGTGTTTCATTAAGAAAATTAATAAATTAAAATTTCATCTGCAAAATTGATTTATAGCAACTCAGGGGTTTGTCACAGACATATCTAAACGGTAAAATGTTACAGACAAATTTTACGTCAGCAGTAATTTCTGAGAGATAATGTTGATTAAAATAAACATTGGAAGTTCCACATTGGACTTCCAAACTCTCCATATTCCTGATTTCGAATAGGATAATGAAGTTTTTGTCGAATCGGTAAAATAAATCTTACGCGTCCCGCTGCGAGAGCTCGGATCTTGTCTCTCCTGTTCATTTCCGCCTTGAGAAGAGCTTCTTCAAAAGACAATTTGCTCAGTTTTTCAAGTGACTTCTCCTTCTGCAGGCGCTTCAATTTGTCCAATTTTAGTTGAAGGAGAATGCCGTTTTCGACCATGAACTGTGGGAAAACCCCAAATGGGAATCAAAATTATTTCATCAACAAAGATAATCTTGCATAAATTCTTGGAAAATATGTTAAATAACCTGATGTCAAACAAGCAGGGTTGGGGTCAGAACTGATTGAAAAAAAAACACCCTTATTGCCGAGCATTCGGTATATTCAACACCTTCATCAGGGCTGAAGGAGACTACCGTGTCAGTCATAACTAGAGTTTGTATTTTGAATATCTGGTTTTTTCAATGGAAAATGTCATACTTATTTTAATTGCATTTGTTATATGCATTTGCATATTCTACAGAGTTGTGCATATAAGGTGGCAAATTTAAAAGAAATAGCTTTGTACCTACGCTGAAATACTCTCTCTGGGTAGTTGACCGGGTTTTCCTCGACCGGAGATTTTCGTCTGTGTGAAACCAGCCTGCTGGAATTGACCTCAACGGACTCACTTCTGGAGAAATTGCCAACTTTAAATTCCTTCCTGTTGTCAGCTGCGACGTAGAAAAATTATTTTCCGCGCTGAAAATGATTCTATCAGGCCGACGAAGGAATTTAACAGTCAAAAACAACTTCAATTTACTTACCAGTTTGAATTTTATTTGCATGTTTTTGGTAACTTGTGTTGCATATTTCGGCGATTTTTTTTTTGCATATCGATCCGAACTCAACTCATAACTGTTTGGAATGTGCATTCCTTCAAGGGAAGAAGGTGGGAGAAAACCCCATAAAAAAGTCAAGGAATACACTGTGTTACCAGGAATGCTGTTGAGCTAATGATTCAAAAATTTAACTATGACATTTAAAAAAAACTCAGCTAAAAATTAAAATGTACAACTTATTTCAGGCGAAAAAAGTGTGGCAAGTTGGATGTGTCACAAGGCCTCCCTTTCTGGTGGCCAGAACCTTTAGATCTTTCAAAATATTTTAGATAATCTCGAAAGATGTGTATATAAGCTTGTAGCAACGATTCATGAAATGGAAATGTTACAAGACTTGTAGTGCGGTTCTGTCACGTAAAAACCCAAAGCGGATAGAAATTCCATCATAGAATACAGGGATGGAGGATTCTATGCTTGCGCATGCGCAGTAGGATTTATTGATTCGTGAGCAATTGAACTCACAGGGGACCATCTAAAGGCTATACCGCACATTTCCTGGAAATTGGGTGAAAACTGTGGAAATTAGGCTTGTGGCAAAGATCTGCGGAAGCAGTGACAACAGATTGGCAGGCATTGAATGAAAGTTGTTCAGAACTAAAAACGCTAAATGCAAGGGGAAATTATGATTTTGGAGAGAAAAATTTGTCATCTCCCGAAAGAGAAAACAAAGCTTCCATTGCCTATAGGTAGACTCGGAAGGACAACACAATTTTATCAAAAGCGATTTATATTTCAGTTATTTGGAGTGGTAGGACTAACATCAAACAGCAGTCCCCCTTCATCTGTTGCGAGGAATTCCAATATCATATTTGAGCGCATCTCGCAATTGACGCTCGTCAAATTTCTTCTTTCAAAAGGGAAACCCCTTTTTTATTGCTGATTCGGGTTCTACCGAGACTACCTTCAACGAACCCTCGAAAATGTTGAATTTCGTTTAATACTCGTGGGGAGCAATTGATTGATGTCAGCACATGTAGTAAACTCCTGAGCAGTGGTGAGTGGAAATAAGAAGGAAAGTGTCAAATTTTTTTTTTTTTTTTTTTTTTTAATCATTTAAATGATTAACAGGAGTACAATCCAGTTCTTAGACGACCATAGAGGTCTACTGTTCCGTTTTTTAAAGAACAATACGAAGTACACCTGTAGAACTTACTCGAATTCACTATGACAGAATTGGTTCTTGGTGTTTTGTTTTCAGCATCCTACTCAGTTGTGGTTCTGCTACGGTATTAACTAAAGAGATATTTTTGTAATTAGCTCGTGTACAGTATTGCTTGGATTGTCTCTTACTTGCTCCCGAGTCTTCGGTCCTGTTTCCAATTTTTCTCTGAGGATGTCCTCTTCGCATAAGATATTTGATCCTGGACTAATCTGAAATGAGTGAATCTTAAGGTAACCCTCCTTTAAATGTATAACGTGGAGAGGTGAAATGATGGAGTTGAATAGAGCTGCCCCTTTCAAGGGTTGAATGCGGATAATGCCCGCCACAAATTGGAAGTCGTAAATTGGGGTCAACAGGACAGATTTGGCGGTTTTCAAGTACTTACGTCTTTCCTTTCAACATGAAAATGTTTACTACTTTTTTGCAAAGATTTCTACTAATCCCAGCGATCATTAACCGTCGAGTTGATCAAAATTAGTTTTAATGAACATTAAATGCTAATTTTAAACAAATTTTGTTTTAAATTGGATTAGAGTTCCTCGATTCCCCTTCATATCGGGGGTCCATTAGGACACATCATGAAGGTAACAGAAACTACAGTTCGTCCGTATTGTGGTGAATTCTGAGGCAAATAATGACACAGTAGAAGAAAAAAGGAATAATATTTATGTTTTTAACATTCAGGACTCAGGGAAGGTGGAAAAATAGATTCTTAGTCCTTATTTAGTTGAAATGAACTGCTACTTGCGCCATTCATAGTCACTGAGTAGAGAAATACTCAAGCAAATTGTTTGAACAACCTGCTAGAAGCTCTAGCATGCTCCTTAATTGAGATTCTCAAACAGAAAACCAAACAAATGAGAAGAACAATGAAGGTTGCTCCGGCTAGGGTTTAAAGTGTACCTATCTATGAACCATTGTCTCTGGTTGTACATTCCAGTTCTGGCTCAATCTGCATTGGAGAGTTTTCCAGTACAGAAATAACAAACCTACAAGAAACATCTATGATATTCTGGACTTTCCCTGTATCGTCACTTACCATACTGCTCCTAAGGTACCCACTGACTCTTAACTATAATATTGCAGTGGTTGTTTGAGTTTGATGATGAGAAAACTTACTGGTAGATCAGGAAGTTGATTGTGGAGTGAGGTCGGCGTCATGAGACCCATCTGCAGCATCTGGTCAATTGAAAGATGACTGGTATACTCTTCCTAAGAACAGAAAGATGCATCACGTGACCATAGAAATAACGTTCGAGCACATTGCATTGTGACGTTGTGTGAGTCAAAGAGGATAAAAAAGAAAAAAAAAACCGGCTGTCATGTTAGAGGAAAATAACTCACGTTTGATTAAATCGGCTTCAAATCTCAACCAATTTGAGTATTGCAACTGAACGGAAATTTCCTATTATTGGTGAGGACATGCGTTTGAACTCTGTCGGGGTATCAAATATTCTTGAGTTGTAATAGTGGCGCAGTCAGTAGGACCCGAAATAATACGAAACAATGATTATTTGAATAAATATCCATTTAAAAGACTGCAAACAACATATTCTCTGAAGTAGCAGCTTTCTCTTCCTCACTCATTTGAACCTAACCACAAACTGTGGCAATGTCTGGCTGAACCTGCCTCAGTGAGCACTTACTGAGTCTGGGGGCAGCAGTTCCACTTCATTTCATCCAACCAAAAGCAGCCAAGATGGGTGGTATATGACTACAGGGGAAATGTTAAGTTCAAGAAAAATAACCCGCAGTCAAAGAGGTTTGATTAAACCACCCAAGACTGGTATGAGGTTTGTTTGCACAAGCCATCAAATCAGATAGAACATTCTTCAAAACAGGTGTGGGCGTTTGCACAACTCATCCGACTGTTTGAAATCTGGCTTGGCATCGTTGGAACTGACTGCAGATTTTTCTACAAACTGCTTCTGGCTGTTTATTCCCTCTACTCCTTGCCTCATGAACAACCAGTAACAATTATTTGCAGGCGCAGCCTTCTCTATATTTCCCGCCAATTTGCAAGGTGTTGACCTAGGAGCACAGGCGCGTGTGCACCGTCTGGCCAAAATGAGAAAGATACTTGATAATAATAAGTATAATATTATCAAACTGTTTTAGAACTTTTCCCAATCAATCCTCATTGAAGAGCAGAAGAGTTTCAAATCTACACGCCAAACAAAGCCTCAGGATGGGTAGGAGGATGGTGGGGTCATGAGCTTGGTGGGGGGGAGAGGGGGTTAGGGGCCCAAATCAGCCATTCCGAATGGGCGGAGCTTGAGTGTGTACACAGCTTTGGATTCAATCCGGGTCCAATTAATGAGCAAATGCGAGTGCCCGAAATAAACTGAGCAAATTTTCAGGGAGCACATCTATTTGTCCGCTCACCCGCTAGGATCTAATCACCGACACACACTCTTATCCTATCATCAATTGATTGTCCCCAACCCTTAATGAACTGTGTAAGCCGTAAATATGCGATGAATACAGTCAGTGCTATGAGTTCACTGAATTGTTGGTGGAGTAAAGAGTGATTATTTGCGATGCAGGGTGTCCAATACCACTACCGACAGGACTGCAACAATCCTCAAAGGCAAGCAGAAATCATTCCACGATTCTTAAGGGTAAGTTCAACCCTTATTACTTGAAAAGGTATATTGGCTCTGCGGATGTGAGGTAAGTAATTAAGTTTTCTGCACCCCTCGTCTTCTTTGCTGCAATAATAGGAACGAAGCGTGGGTTGAAGATGGAATTGGGCTTCCACTTCCACGATGGTTCTTGCTGGGTGGATATAAATTTCAACTGTTGCAAACCACGGTTTTCTGAAGTGTGACAATCAATTCAAAATTTTCATTTTTTAAGGTATTTACGTACATACTAGTGAAGTTTTTTAAAGGTAAGATTGAGTCGTTCGTTTCTCGATTTGAAGCCGAGAAAGCGGAGAAGATTGATCACCTTTGCATATTGGTAGTTGAAAATGGAATTTGGCTGAGAAAAGCACATTTTTGTCTCACGTTCCCTTCGAGGTTGTCCCTTACAGTCTGGGTGCACCCCCCCGGAGTTCCAGGGCAGGGGTCGCCACTGACATAACATACGTTGTAAATTAAAGTATAATGCTAACGGTTTGAAACTAGTTCAAAAATTGGTAATTTTCCGTTTGGACGAATGTATTTTAGAAAGCTTCTTTGAACAAAGCCACGGCCCATACAAATGAAGCCTCTATACATCCCCTAACTATAGAGCAATAAATTCCATGAATCTCACCTGGATTTTTTGACGATTCACACTTTCCTCGTCCTCATTTTCCGGCAGATTTTCCGTATCGTCATCTTCTGGCGTGATGCTCAACTCGAGTCCGAACAAATTCTAGCAAAAAGAGCAGTTGAAATAGGAATTTATAAGTCATTTACCATTTTTGTAACTAATTACAATTAAATTAAGCAGATGTTCGTGTCTTCATCACATTTTGGTTTATTCTTTTCGAAAATGAATCTTTTTTATTGACTATGCATTTTAATAATGCATTTTGACGTATCTTCAACACATTCTTGACATTCTCCCAAAATTTCCTAAACACTTTTGAGGCATTCCCTAAATTCCCAGAAATTCTCTTTCTTGACAATTACTTAACACACTCTTGGTATTTTTACTCACCACTTTTATGTCATTTACTCAACACTTTCTTGACATTTCCACAACATTTTCTACATATCAAGTGTTGGGGAAATACCAAGGAAGTGTTGAAGTAACATAACATTACCACGTGATGTAGGGCACAAATTCTCTAATATGTGCTACTACAAGTACAACATGCGGTATTACACAAATTTCAAGTATAATTCCCTTGGACCCCTGGATGATTACTGCTTAGAACCTATGGCTGAAATTCGAATTACATGGAATATGCTTCAGCCTATTTGGCAAGCTATCTTGAGCTTTCCGATTTTTTGCGTTCAGTAATTTGGAATGTTCGAAACTCTCAAAAATCGCGCACATAACCATGCGCCTAGAACTCTCCACTTCATGATGAGATGACGCAATAGCATTAGAAAGAAAACAATAGAATATGTTGAACCCCCCCCCCCCCACACACACACACAAGCACTACCCTCCCTTTATCCCTGGTTCTTGACCTTAATAATCCCACAATCCCCAGCCTATTGCTGTCCCTCCATCCGTTACCTTCCCTCTTTATATTGGGGAGTGGGGAAGGAGCGTTTCCAAGGCTCCAGACTTAGCTAGTACACGTTCCAGTACCAGGGCGCCAGAAGCGACCAGGAACTGAGACCACGAAATAGGAAAAACACGGAAAACCGCGGTCTTAGCTCCTGGTCACTCCACGTGACTACCTCTCGTACGTATGACACTACGGCGTTACCCTCCTAGTCACCCATCTTGCGTGACATTTTTCAGTTAGTTTGTCCATGGCCACGCCCAAGCGTTGTTATTATTTTTTAAGTAGTGGAATCCGATGGATTTTGGTTTCAGGTTACAGGGTATCTTTTGGGAGCACCGCATTTTTGCATGAGCGCATTCCCGCATTCACTGGAAGCCGCTTCCTCCATCTTCACTCTCCATCATCTCGCGCGTGCTACAGCTCGCCTCGTCGATACGGTCAGATTGTTCACAATTTCCAATTTTGGAAAACCTTGGTTTTTCACATCATAATTTTATACACACTTTATACTAGAAAGGAGCTCCTTATTTTAAAAGTCAAAACGAAAGGGTACTCGTATTTTCATTACTTCTATATAATGAATTTTAGTTTGTACTTTGGGTAATTGGCATTCAATTTATTTTGAAACCCCACCTTTGGTACCAAATAGTCCAAGGCTAAATCATATTCCATGCTAAAAGATCAGATTCTCCAAGCACGTCTTTGAAGTGATTCATTCCAAAATTTCGAAACCACATGATATATTTCTACGTTCTACAAAAAACTATTAAAAAAACTAATACAACTCAATTACTAAAAATATAAATACAAAGAATAATTTACCTTGATGATCTTCTTTTGTGGAATGGATAGATTACTGGTTATGCTGCTACTCTCTTGAATTTTTCGCTGATGAGGAGTAATGCACTTTGCTTAATTATTAACATTATACATTTTGCTAAATTAAGATACGTTTTTTACAAATGCAATAATCCTTTCATTAATCTCGTGTTATTTGTCATTCCCAGTATTTTTTCTCTGTCGTTCAAGTAAGTACAAGCATCGCGCATAAAGCTATAGGATAAGACCGAAAATTCATCCTGATTTCCCAACGTCAAAATATAAACCAATGGTGCGAAACCTAGAATGGACATGTTTTAATACAACAAAACTTGATTCTACGGATGAAATTTGGGTAAATTGGTAAAACACACCCGCTGAGCGAATAAATTTGTGTGTGCTATGTCAAATCCAATGGAATGCAAAATGGCTACCATGTTAAGTACGACCAATTTGAAGAAATCTGACTGATTTCAGTACTCATGAAACTGGTTTTTCTGAAACGGGGATGAATATTATTCAATGAATATTATTGAACTATGCAAAATCCCACTAATTCACACTGTGGCACGGTTGCCAACTTTTTTCAGAAAACCCCTTGAGCGGGAAATAAAAATCCCTAAAAAAAACCCTAAATCCATTTTGAAAATCTCTAAAAAAAACTCCGAACGCATACGTACCTCATTGTATCATCATAGCCTGGATTGAGGAGCAGTGAGAATTTGGCGGAATATCAGAACAGGAGAATTAATGCACTACATTAGCCCATGCTGAACGCAAATTGTTTTTATGAGCAAAAACTACAGATAAAACCAGGTATCCACTCCATAGTACAACCTACTCCTAATCTAAAATAGTAGTACAACGAGATCATTATTTGAAGAATGAGATCATGCAAGGGTGTATGGTTTCAAGAGCAAAAACTACAGATATAAATAGGTGTCAACTCCACACTACAACCTACCTACTTCAAATCTAAAATACTATTACCTACACCTACCTTCTACTAAAAAATGAAATATATATTTCAAACCAATAGTCCAAAAAATTAAACAAATTCAAAAATCTAAATCACAGTCCAGGTCCAATGCGTCCGCTATCGCGCTGTCCATTGCGCTATTGATGTGATCGTACAGCTGTTCATTGAACAACGAGATCATCTCCTCCGTGGGTACAAAATTAACGCAAAAGATGCTCTCATTTCGGGGAAAATATCTCACCATCAGAATGATCTGTATAACATCAACAGAGAGCCTGTTCCTTAACTTGTTTTTGATATTGTTTTAAATGGAAAAACATCTCTCAACGAACGCATTGGAAATTGGTAAGGACATGAGGGAAAGTGCAAATGACGATGTATGTCTGAATCGGGGTTGTTGCCGCTATCAACTCTCGATGCTGGAGTTGTTGGGATGCACTTTCAGCGACCATTGTCTTCGTATCATCGGCTGATGGTACAGACCCTAAAAAAACCCTAAACATTTCTCACCCCTAAAGAAACCCTTTCAAGAAAAAAAAACCCCTAAATTTAGGGGGAAAAACCCCAACTTGGCAACCGTGCACTGTGGACCGAACAAAACC
This sequence comes from Creontiades dilutus, assembly GCA_031894815.1. NCBI lineage: Eukaryota > Metazoa > Arthropoda > Insecta > Hemiptera > Miridae > Creontiades > Creontiades dilutus. The sequence continues at coordinate 1,494,187 of JAVIWC010000230.1, forward strand.
CCACAACTTGGTAAAAATCGATCAAAACACCACTTGTCCAAACTTTAACAAGGCATTTCAATTTTCACTAGTGTCACATAGCTTATAGTTACCGAGATAGAATTATAAAATCAATAAATTCAAATTCCATTGGTCAGATCAGAAAACAGTTTTCCGTTGTTCAGATGTATCTGAAATGGTTTTGGATCATGAAGAGTTTTTCGGTGTTAGGGTCATTACCTCTTGAAAACCACACTTGACTCGTATTCAAGGCTCACAGGTAACAGGACCATACTCGCCGCTGTTGGTGCCTCATTGTCCGTTAATCCCGTTCCTATGTGAAAATATTTAAAGCCTTTAATGGACTCCAAATTCCCCAAGCTGCTTTGTGCCGTTGGTTTTTCCCAAGCCACCCTTCTTTTCTGGCAAAACGGTCAGTCACGCGTAGTCTCCCCCCTAGCACCCTGGGGTTTCCCAGGGTAGTTTTAACCCCTTCCCTGATTGGTTTCTACTATCCCCCTCTCTCTGCTGCTCACTTCCCCTCCAAACAAAGTTTTCCCGTTTTTAGTTTACAGAGTCTGGAGTCATTTCTCTCCTTCGTTTTTAGCTTGCTCTAACACCCTTGTTAACTTGACTGACTTCGTATCATAGTTATCAAAGTGACTTCATTTTCCTAACTAAGTAGTGGCAAAGCAGCATATTTTGTGATATTGTGGTCTACCCGCGAAACCTCAACCTAAATTCAGTTCTGGGGGACTTGTGGGGTTCTGCATGGGACCTCCTCAATTTTAGTGAAATTATTATTATCATTATTTTGTTAAAGTGACAATCACTTTATTTTTACTACGCCGCACCCATCTACGGGGTCCCCACGCCGAGTACTACGCTTTTCAAAATCGTCATAGTCCGTTGAATCACCCTGTACTTCACATTCATGGGCATAGTTTCCGGTTCTGTTAGAGAACCGAAGAAATGAGTAATTTTATAAGGATTTACGGACACACGACAAGATACACAAGTTGTTAATCGTTATGTTAAACGTAAAATAGGAGCGGAAATTTTAATTCTGGCGATAAAATGGTTTACCCCATCCCGAATTAGAAAACAACGCTTCCGTTACCATGAGATACATTCAAGAAGCCAAACACTACACTAAAGTGTAACATTATAAATTCAAATATCATTTTAAAAATTGATGAATCAAGGTAGCAATTTAAACATTTGAAAAATAATTCAGATTAAACATACAAACTCACCCTCCTTCTAGTGCCGCAAGGTCCGCATTTCAAACCTCCTACCACCTCAATTTTAGGTTCCTAAAAAAAGGAAAATCAGTTAACGCAAAATATGAATTCTCAGTGGTGTCACAGTTGTTTGACCATAAGGAAACAACCACCACAAATGAAGAAAAAAAAATTGACTTGGAATAATTAAATTTCTTGTTGTAACGTTTTTATTTGAATTTTGTCAAGAGACAAGGCCACAATATTGAGGTCGTTGTAAAAATGTATTTGTACTTGCAGCACAAATAATGCTAACTGATTTTCCTTTTTTATTTGGTACTTCTTGTGACACCACTGATGATGATAAATTAGATAATAACTAAGATTAATAATCAAATCACCTTACAATATGAATGGCAGCCACACGGAAGAATACAATTAGTGAGTCAAGATTGTACAATGTAAAAACGGTTTTATAGTTTCGATATTTACATTAAAATTATATCTATAGATATCTTTAAGTATCGGTGTAGTAGACAGAATGTACAAAAATCTCGGGTTGGATTGTAGTGGACATTACGATCAAAAACTGCCTCCATGACTTTTTTCCTGAGAGACTTCGTTTCCGAGTTATTTCACGTTCAAAATATTTGTTTCCCGGTTTCCGCCCTTACGTCACTAAAACGACCATTGAACTCTAATAAGCTACTCTCTAAAATCAATTGTGAGGACACTGTAGGAAAGAGCTTTAAATGCCCCATCTCCTCAAGGTAGGTCTACACGGGGAGAGCTAGAGCGATGTCAGCTGCGTTTACACTATAGGCCATAGCCTCGTCCGACGTGAGCGGGAGTCGGGCGATTTCAGCGTTACTGGCGATACCGGCGATTTACGCGAGTGCAAGCGTTTACAGCGGGAAACGCCACTAGTGTCCTATGTGCGAGCGATGCCGCGAATGGAGGAGAGCGCGTTTTAGTTAGGTTAGTTCTGTACCTACCCTGTCAATCAATACGATGAGTGTGTTTTTTTCTGAATTTCTTACAGAGAGAGACGATTTACGTTGGCCTGAAGTAGTCCAGCTCTGTTTAATTGCATTTCTAATAAACGTTTGCAGAGGCAACCATCTCATGAAATTTAATGAACTAATTGGGGGAATTTATAACTCTTCAGCCTATTCTTGCTTTCTCTTTTCGTTGATAAGTGACAGCAGCATTGTTCTGACTAACCTCGCAAGCACTCGAGAAATGATTTTGACTCCTACAGACTTGGACAACTCCAATAACCTTGACAACAGATGTAAACAATCGCGAGATTGTAGCGGGAAAAAATCAAACCGATTTGATTTCAAGCCGCGTGTAGCGTGTGCGTGTTAGCGATTTGCGATAGAGCGTGTGCACGCAGGACGCACAACTCTGTTATCATAGTTTGATCGGAAAATTGCCCGCCCCGCAAAAAACGCTGAACCCACCCGACCCGCTGGTATCGCTTAGTTCCCGCTCACGTAGGACACGGCGTATGAGCCCTGAGAGACTAGAGTTGAGTTTCCGAGATCGCTCACGCTGGGGTGACAGCTAGAGCCGTGTCAAGTCTGTCCACAAGGTCTATCACCGGAAGCTCGCATTCCTCTTGGACGAGCTTCCTTCAGCCTCAATGATTGTTCCATCCAAACAAATAACGCTCAGCGGTAACCATCAAGAGGTGACGTGAAAGAATAAATAATCAACGTATAAGGGTGAAAAATGGATTTCCCAGCAAATTCGGAGTGTACGCAACTTTACTCCTTCTTGAGCTGACGGCAAGTGATCCAAAGATGTACAAGAACTTCGTACGAACGTCCGCCACAAATTTTCAAGAGCTGCTGAACGAAAGATTTCTCCACTCATCAAAAAGTTTGCCACGGCATCAATGGAAAAAGCTTTCCCATTCCTGTCTTTATAACTTTTAGATCAAGCATCCCATAGTTCTGGTAATGTTTCCAGTTGTCGGCTGATGAAGCATTTAGTTTACTCCCTTGTCCATTGTCGGCCAGAATTCGCCATCATTCTAGCAACCACTTTCACGTGGATGAAACTCACTGAGATTACTAAACTAGATCCCACATGAGCGCGAGATGGGAGCGCAAGAGCTCTAGAGCACTCTCAGGGTTCTCTCGGAACTACTCTAGGAGGTGTCCACACTTCTCTCATGAGTTGGATAGAAAAAACTGGAAGAATGCGGGTGCGTCTCGGAAGGCGAAATTCGTCTGCCGACTATGCAAGGCGCACAAACCGACTTCCGACCCGGCGATAACCGCCTTGGCCGTGATCGTATAGTGGTTAGTAATTTGCGTTGTGTCCGCAACAACCCCGGTTCGTATCGGAGGCGGAGCCGATGAAGTATCGGTCCGCGTTCGCGTAGCAGTTCCAGGAACTGCTACACGCTCTTTCGAAATAAATGTGCCCGTGTAGACCTACCTTTAGAGAAAGTAACATGTCAAGTAAACAACCCTACTCAACTATGAATTGGAACCGTTGAGAGGACAGGTCCCTCCCTCAGCTGAATGTGAGTGCACAAAAACACTCTTGCTTTGCCTATGGATTCCGCCATTAAGAAAATAATACTAAGGGTAGACACTGAATTTTGGTCGAAATAGGTTATCACGTGATGAGCACATTCCTTTTAATTGTGAATGAGACAAAGAATAACGGACGAACACGGACAGGGGTGGACTCATCATTCGGGTTTGTTGATTTTCATGATTAATGTCGTCGAGTCGACAACAATGAGTCTGAGGTTCACCTCATCTCCCGCCGCCAACTTGCTCAACAGCGAATCAGCTCCTGCTGAAGACTGACTTGCAGAAGACTCCTTATGGGTCATTTTGCCGGCCTACGAAATAAACCACAGGAAATGAACAAGGCGACTTGGGCCGGTTTATCAGTTAATTACCATACCTGCAGGCAGATACACCGAGTATAACGCCTTACTCTAGTTGTGAGTTAGTTATCAATGCCGAATTACCTAGCTGATAAAATTATCTCTTAGATAGCAAGCACTGTTAGTATCCTCGTTGGTGTGCATGGCACGACTATTTCAAAAACCAGGTCATCATGTCCAGACTTGTATCCATGATACAGGGTGTCCAGCTCTTGATGTAAAATATTTTCTTGCCTAAACCAAATCGAAAGAAGAGCAAAACGCCACCAACGATACTTTATATCTTGCTCAATGCATATTTCGTCCCAGTTTATGGACATACACTCTAAAAGAGAATCATCTTTGTCAAAACGTTTTCTATCTCGTACTTGAACATATCTTCGATCAGCTATATTGGATTTCAGGATTAAGCTTCAGTAAATTAAATCATGCCTTCATAACCCGCTAGCAACTATTTGTCCATATGACAACCTTCTTATCGTTAATGATTATAAGATAGGGGATACAGCATGGTTTGTTGCTTGCAATGGAAAATAGCTTCAATTTTGCGTGTTAAAAATCGCAGACAGTTGTTTGTTATTAGTAGAAACGCGTAGCCTGACAGTGTTCAGATCACCCAGAATAATAGCAACTTGGACGAAAACTTCATATAGCCTTCCCCTTTCGGGGGGCGATATGCAACCCCAACCACCGATTTATGGGTTTTATACTCGAGCTCTATAAATAAGTATTTCGGACTTTTTGAATACCCAGAAGACGATTTACAAAGAACTTTAAATTCCAGAGTGCGTTAGTTAGCTTTTCTGTCTCAACCCCTTCCCTAGATGTTTGTTGAAGGTGTTCTCGAAGAAAACCACTTTCTTTGTCACAACACCCCACTTTCTCCACTGGAAAACAATTTTTTTCAACAGGAAGGAGGCAAGCTGCTTCGGCTGAATGGCCAACAATTCTGTCTTTTGATCATTTCGACTCCTGAGGAGTTTTAACGTCCCATTCTCACGAAGACGAGAGCAACTTCAACAACGAAGCCAGTGTGTGAAATCAATGACTCTGATGGGTTGGATGGTGGAGAATCTACGGTTTGAGACTTACAAAGAGTTTGCGTCTATGAATTTTCATTTTCTCGTTGCTTTCCTTGTAAAATGTACTTTTTGAGACAAACAATTCCCCATTTCAATTGATTTAGCATTTGAAATATCAAATCTACGATATCATGTTCGTGTAACACTCACGGGGCTTTTTTGTGGTTTCGTGCCTGCAATTGTGAAGTTGTAATCGATTGGGTTGAACGTTTTTGAGTTCTTAATGTGTTGTTCAATACCGCTGGTCTTCTCCTGAAATTGAAATTATATTAGTGGGGGGTGGGTGAAGAGACAAATGAAAAATACGTTCATCATTTGTTGGACAATGCATCAATGTATTCAGATCCCAAAAAATTAATTGAGTTACAAGTTCCCCCCTTTCGATCTTTCATCAATACACACTAAATTTCCTCAATTCAACGTCCCTGACCTAATAGGTCATGTTTTCTAAATTAATATAATTTGTTTAACGCATCCATTGAAACCGTGTAAACTTGTTTGATCGATGAAAAATTGTTTTCTATTCATTTCATGATCTAAATATTTATTTTTATTGGCTTTGTAAAGTGCATACAGTCATGCGACGGCATTTCAAATCTTATAAAATAATTTATATATTGTTAGGAAATCATTTTTACAAAATGACAAATCTTATAAAATAATCTTACAAATCAAATAGATAATCTTAAATTAGTAAAAAATTCATAAATGAAACAGAAAACTACTTTTTCCGAAAGTAACTGTACATAGTGGAATGGTAAAGGTAACATTGGTATAATTTGCTGGAACAAAACATCTCTCTTATCACTGTATGCTGGGCACACCATCAACATCTGTTCTAATGTTCCTTCATCACTCCCACAAGCTTGACACAGTGATGAGTTCTCTGGAGTTAGATACTTATGTTTGTATGCAGCACTTAACCCATGATTAGAGCGCAATCTACACATAGTTACTACCAATCCTCTATTTGATGTAATCCCAGAAAACCAAGGGGATTGGGCTTATGGTGGATTTGTTTATAAAAACGTCCATTCTCTGATTTAACGTATTCCTCAGCCCACAAGGATCTATAATGACTGTCAATAGTTGAGTGATAATCGTCTTTTGGAACTCGTGATCTATGTTATTCTTTTGATAAACGCTCACAGTTTTGTCCGTCTATTCAAAGGTCCAGGGCACCGGCGCGTTCCCACATGGGATTGTCCGTCCTTCGCGCATCAATAATTATGTTTGGACAACGGTTCAGGAGGAATGTTCTCAACCAGGAGGGGTTAGAGCAGTTAGAAGGCAGGTACGAATTCTCTGCCTCAGAGAGAGAGAGTCCACACGGCAACCTCTAAATTCTCTGCCATCTCTAAAGAAGTACCACAGGTTGGGTTAGCCACAGGCTCCTAGCACACTGGTAGCATCTTCTGCTAAAGTGCCCCCTGTCTGGGCACCTGTTGAGATTGGATTTGTCCAGGGTGCTAAGGGAGAGAGACTGCATCACTTCGGACTTGTACCCGAGCAATGTGCCTCAGCATGTGAGTTATGTTACAAAGTCGGATACCAACTAAACTAAAAATTATTTCAAAGTTTCATCAGGTTCTATAAATGATAAAGTTAACGCACAAGATATAAGTGGGGTATATACGCTTAAATCGACCCCAAACCACTTTTCACCTCTCGGACCAATAGAACCGCATATCCTTTCACTCTCACAGAAACCACATGATTGGATGTTCCCAAACACCTCCTGACCAATGGGATTAAAGCTCCCTTACACCTGTCACTATAGAACCACTGTTTTCTCAAATGTACATTCAGTTATTGTTACTGATGATGGTCTAACCGTCGAAATCAATTCAACGTTGTAACTCTTTTAATTTTGTGAAAATAGACTTTACAATTTTCTTCTATAAACTCTTTGTTTTACTTAACGCCTTAACGAATCAGGTCAAATGAGCACACAGCAGTTAATAAATGGAAAATCCACGATGAAATGCTGAACTGATTACCACTTACTTTTCCGTGAGGTCCTCCAATTGCCGACAGCACGTCGTCAAGTCGATGTTTACCTTTGGTCGATTTTTGATCGTCAAAGATCCGCTCTCTGGGTTCTGATCGCTTTTGCTTTTCATCTTCCTGTAATTCATTGAGAACCTTGAAATTTCTAAGTAAGTTATAGATGTTTACCAACGATACGGCTAAATACAAATAGAATCTCTTTGCCAAGTGGGAATACGATGTGTAGGATTCTGTTAGGTACAAAATAAATTTTTCCTTGGAGGAAAAACAACAGAGCATGGATATGTCCATTTTCGGAGATGTAATTTGAAAATTAAAATGATGAAATAAATAACGTACACAAGATATTTCATGAAAAATGTATTGGCATTGAAAAAAATTCGGAAATATTAGCGGTAGCGTTAGTAATGCTCAATAATGGGATATGGGAAGAAAAATATGAGATAAATGTGTGATCTTGTTTCCATATGATCTATATATCGTGCATCAATAGCTGTATTGTTTCGGGTATTAGAAATACATGGACTAATCAACTCTAGATTGATGTTAGAAGTTTTGCACATTTTCTGGTCTTCAAATTCACATAGAATTATTGGAATTGTGCTCAACTCAATTTCATCAAGAACCTTTATAGTTCAGTCATATGGTTTTAACTATTTGAACTCGTGTTTTAACGAATTAAACTCGAGGCTAGTCCCTCAAATAAATAAATGAATATCTCGTTTTTTGTAATAATTATGTAATATAATATATTATTATATAACATATTTATTATTTTAGAATATTATTCTAAATTAACTTTCCACATAAACAGTAATAGCATGTAACAAGAAGATAAGGGACGTGCATGAAAATAACGTGCTAGCCTAATTTACCGGAATAGTGGATTTCCTTCTTGATGACACAGTTTCATTCGTAGACTTGTCAACGGGAGATTTTCTTCTATCTGCTCTTCTAGTGTCCTGAACAATTTGAATATGCAGTAGATTATTTACGATTAACTAAGAGTACACGGAGTTGAGGATTAAAATATACAGTGGCTCATTCTCAACCTGAAAAAATAACACAAGTTCTAATATACAGGGTGTCCCACGAGTTGTTCCCCCCCTCCTAAAATCGTCAAAATGGGAGTAAAAAAACACATTTTTCTTTTAATATTCATATTTCTTTCCAAGGATCTCAAATATCATATTTGCGTCCGTTTTTTATTTAGGCGCCTGTTTTCAGATTGCTACGGGGATTAATTTTCGAGGTCTAGTAGAAAAATGTAAAATAGGATATTGAAACCTTCTTCAGTCGTCAACTGAAAAATCATCTTAATCTGAGAGCCAAAACCCGGCACAAATGATGACTTTTCACGCAAAATAAACTAATTCTGGTCATTATTCCGCGAAAATTGAGTCGAATCAAGAAACGGATAGCATCACGTGAATCAGGGTTAATAAACAATGAAAATTAATGAGCCACACTTTTCAGTTCACCATCATCCGCTATTTGACAATTTTGGGGTAGCGCAACTTTGCTCGCTCGCTGAATCGGTTACGAGAAATAAAAAAAATTGGTTGAGGGGTCAAATTTTCATTAAATCTTGAGTAGAATCAGAATCTGCAATAAAAAATTGGGGTTCTCTTTTAAAATAAGAAAGTTTGTGTCAATTGCGCATGTTTGCGTAGTTGCGCGGAGTGCCCAAATATGATATTTGAGATCCTTGGAAAAAAATTTGAAGATTCAGAAAATTTTTCTTTGTTTACTCTTATTTTGACGATTTTAGGAGGGGGGGGGGGGGTGATTATTTCTAGCGTTGTAAAACTTGAGACATGATGTTATGATGTGAATATTTCCCTAGTTGAAATACACTAAAAACTTGATGTTTCCGCTTTTTGAAAGTGTTCGCAAGAATTGTAAATACAGAAAAAACAACAGTAAGCATTTTTGCTCTACGTTTTTTGGCACATAGCCACCAGATGATTTTTTAATTAATTGCCATTTCCGATTAAATCCACTAATTTCTTTTGAATTCAATTTTGTAAATGAACCTTACATTATTAAGTTGTACCTCCTCGTTACGATCAGGGGTCTCAACGACGTAGATGATTTCATGATCTTCTGATTCATGAGATTCTTTTCTTGATTTGTCCTTGCAACACTTGTCTTTCTCGCCACTCCGTCTCTATTAAAAAAATTTACTTTTGATAATATCAAGTAGCATACACTGTATCCAGATAAATAAATTATATTTTCAAAAAGGTGATTATCAATGACATATCAATGACACAGAAGAGCTATCTAATATAGAAATAATAAACCTCTGTGTAATAATTTGCAGCCTTTTCTTCTCTTCTAGCACGATTTAATGGAATTTCCGAACAATTTTCGGCATAATTCGAGCTTCAACTTTTTTAAAGATCAAGTTCGTTTTTGATAAACTTGTTTCGAGTAATATTCAGCTAAAACGCTTCAAATTCTTTCACTGGGGTTTATTATTCAATTTCATTCATTTGGCTTGCATTCATGATTTGCATTTCTACTAAGCTTCGGAGTGTGCGTGTTTCACAGGATAGAGCGATTATTGAATTTCAGAAGGCACACAAATATGATCAAATGAAAAATCCAAATATGTATTTTGGTTGAGAACAGATTTAAGTGCCTTATGCATATCTCCTGAAATTCAATAATCGCTCTATCACCTGTTAAACACGCACACTCCAAAGCTTAGTAGAAATTCAAATCATGAACGTAAGCCAATTGAATAATAAAACCCAGTGAAAGAATTTGTAGCGTTTTATTAGGATAATTTATCGGTGATTGCGTATTGCGTTAAAACTTCCCCAAACCCAAATTTAGACGATGTAGCCAAGGTAGACTGATGTAGAGGAGGCACACAAATATGATCAACTCATCAATCCATATGTTCCAAATCCAAATTATAGGTATTTTGGTTGAGAACCGATTTACGTGCTCCATGCATATCTCCTGAAATTCAATAATCGCTCTATCACCTGTGAAACACGCACACTCGAAAGCTTAGTAGAAATTCAAATTATGAATGCAAGCCAAATTAATGAAATTGAATAATAAACCCCAGTGAAAGAATTTGCAGCGTTTCATGCATATCAGAATGCTTCAACCCGTGTATCGGCTATAAACCCTTTTAGGAGTTCACTCCAGTATATACATTCACTACATCACTACGCTACTGCGATCAAAACTAAAAAACGCTGTTGTTTTTGTTTTGATCGCAGTAACCTAGAGATGTTGTGAATGTGGATGCAAATGTTGGCAGCATAAGATCATGCCATACATCGGGAATGGTTAGAGCTACGGACCTGGGGAGAGGCTCATTCGATTCCTCATGGAAAGTTCTTCAAAAAAAGTCCAAATTTAAGCCGCCTTGACTTTTTTTTAGGTTTTTAGGGATTTTACAAAACTTTGACAACCCATAAAGAGGACACTTTAAATTAAGTGAGAGCTGGCTCAAGTTGGGGCGTTGTCGGACCAATATTGATTTATTCTGAAAATTTCAGATTTTTTGCTCCAGCCGTTTGGGAGAAATCGTGCGTACGGCGGACGGACAGACGGAAAAATTTTATTGCAGATTTGGATTCTACACCCTTTGAAACGTAAACCATGAAATTTTCAGGGGGGGTTAGAAATTTTTTTTTTCAAGAGCGATTACAATGGTTTATTATTGAATAATAAACCAAAAATATAAATATGACAATTTTTAGACGTTTATGTTATTTTTTTTCGGACAATTTTTGAAATGCTTGACTTTTTGACGAAGTATTTATCTCAATCCTATCTCGAGAATTATCTTGAGACACAAAAGGCAGGAGCCGAAATATAAAAAATGGTTTGTGTTGTCCGTTATAGTTCCTGTCTAAAAATATTGTAAATCTATACACGGGATGTCCAATTAAGGGTGGACACCCGGCTAGGGATGGATTCTACATCTAATTTGCCACAAAAACTGCCTCATAGAATTATTTTTGTAGAGACTTCGTTTCAAAGTTATTCACGGTTCAAGACTTTTCTCCTGTTTTCTCCATCACAAAAACAGCTGAAACTTCCTTATTTTCTAAGGAATCTCAAATGTGAGGATTGTGATGGATTGTGTTGGTTAGTTGGCCCCTTCCGGATTTTAGAATCCGACGCCTTCGGTGATGAATCAGACGTTTTCAAGCGTCTGGGTCATCCTCTGAGCGTGGCGGAGCATTATCAATGCATCCAGCTCATTGGAAGGGGCAACTATACCGTTCCATCACCTCGCAGGATACCGTGGGAAAGAGCATTAAATCATCTATCTTTCTGATGCGACATCAATATTATCTGTGTTGTTGACTGTCTTGGAGACGGTGACATGGACCCAGCAAATGGCACATTATTGTTATGTTAGATATGTAAACGTTTTGTAATGTTCACACTGCTCTTTGACCTCATAAGTTCGGAAAAGGCGCATTCCCAATGAGGAACTGCCGCTCCGCCCTGACACCAACGAACCTGAACCAGGGTGTCGTCACCATTTTAATTCACAAAGAAAATTGCGTAGAACTTGTCTCTTAGCAAGAAAACACCCCAATGCGTCGTGAGTCATCCAACACCCCAATAATATCTTCAATAAAGAGAATTTTCAATAAAAATTCGCAAAAAAACTATTGATTTGCTAAAAACTGGTGAATTTTTGCGGTGGCAACACAAAATGGGCTTCAGATTTGGTTCATTGGCCCTCCAAAAAAAAAAACCAGAAACCAAAATTGGTGTTTCTTAGATCACTTCCCAATATTTGGCCCAGGTTTTGAATCACAGTGCTACGCTTAGCTCCGTTTAATGCCGAGTTTCTCCCAATTTTTGTTTTTACATCAAGTGAAGGACACCCTGTTTATACTAATATTTACTTACACCATCAGTCTCCGAATTGCATTACTATACCAATTGTTCAATATCATCATACCGTCTTAATTAGCTCGCTAGATATTGTAGGAACTCCAAAATGTAGGAAGTGTATTTGTGGTAGTGGTACGTGAACAAACATTCCAGACCTCAAGAACTAGTTTTAGTTTGAATATTAATGTTGGTGTTTTAATAATATACGTCTCCCATAAAATTTATTTGAATCTTTGCCAAACTTACCGAACAGCTTTCGCCTTTGGGACTTGACCGACGTTCAGTGAGATGCTTCCTGACTTCATCAACAGTTCTATCCCATTTCGAACGCGGCCAAACTCCAGTCTAAAAACGATGTAGAATGACAAGTGGTGTTAGTTAAGTACGAATAACGCTTTAAGGAAGTGCCAATAAATTGTAGAGGAAATGCCGATGAAGTCATCCTACGTCATACTCCACTAGCGGATATTCATCGTTGTTCACCTTGTGAATGTACCAATCCACGTTGAATATGAAGTTTCCAGGGCAGCTGCTCGGTCTATACTGTGTTACGGTGCAATTCTATCCAGTATCAGAGCACCTCAAGTACTTTGTTGGTTGTTTTTGTACCTGGTATTTCTATGCTACTGACGTCAGGATCCTTGTCCATCATTCGTGATTAAGCCACGTATTTTAGTGATTAGTTAACAAGTAGTAAAGAGTTAGGGTTAAGATAGGGCCCAATTAGTGGTGATCACCAAGAGTTTCTTGAGTGTAGAGTTAGCATTTCATTTTATGTAAGAGAAGCCCAAACTCCCCAATTTTCGAATCGGTCCTCAGACCAAAAGCTAAGTTCATTAATTTTTTTGTTTTATTATCTTCTTGTATTAAATCTTGGGATTGACCCAAACAAGATGGACTCAACTCTTTAATTCCTTTCAAATAAAACTTGCCAAATTGGAAGGACTATGAGGCTGATACTGCTAGAAGGTTTTCCGTCCGCTTCGACCCTGCAGCAGCCCTAAATTAAGTTATTAATTTTCGAAAAGCGAACTTGCGCCCATTATGTATGTTTTTGTTATCCGAACAATTAGAGACCCACCCCTTCTCCACTGTTTTCGGAGCTGAGAGCAAAGGAGATCTTGTCTAAACACTGTAGTGTAGTGCTACATGCTTATCATTATTATTATTACTATTTATCATAATCAACATGATATGCTTTTATTACATAGCACGTCAAAAATAAAGTTAGTAACTGTTTCAAATGAGCGTTTAGTTTGTGCCTCAGATGTACTGGCTACATGTGGAATACGAGTACGTACCTACCTCTTCGTTAAAGTCGCTGTCTTTTCTGGTGACTGAATCCTCTTCGACTCGGTGAGAGCCGTCGACTTTGAATCTGTAGTCTTTTTTGTCGTACTTGTCCTCCTGATAATAGAAAGTTTTTATTTCATTAGCACGCTTACAGCTGATGTATTAATAGCAGGATTGTATATTATACAATGGTAATTAACTCATTGGTTTAAAAGCACACTAGAAAGAAAATTGGATGCAGAATCGGTGCCTGAAGTTGGCGGTCATTAACGTGGGACATTCAGCATAGTTGGGCAAATAAGTCGGAATCTGTGATTGGGGTAGGTGGGTCATTCGCATATTATTTGACCTTTTGGCTTTCCTGGACTATGTAAGATGTGTTAAAAAAAGTTCGGTTTTTGGACAACATTTTATGTCGAAACTTAGTGTAGATATTCAACAAATGTGAGAGCCGGTTGTCAGTTTTTCCTGCAGAATTTTTTTTTTCTTTTGAAATTGTGAACATTTTAATCTAAAACGTGTTTTGTCACGGGGGTTACTGTACAACGGATGGGCTGCAGGGAGCATATTGCTAAATTGTACTCGTCTTCAAACTCAAAAACCGCCCAAAAAGTGTTTCTGTACCTAAACTGGATTCAAAATGATATCACACGTCTCGGTAATTGATTTGGACAAGTTTAAAGTACCAAACACTATCCTTGGTAACACTCGTGACAGGTGCAAATCAAATAAGAAAACAAAAAGACAACAAACGGCTTTTAATTAGAAATGAAATTTTTTTTAGAGAAGAAGAAATACCTATTTTAATACATTTTTGAATCAATGGTGTTGAATCATGGGTAACAATCCTGAAGTTTTCACATAGAAACACTATTCCTAACCTAACCAAGTGTTGAACAGATATGAGAAGATAGCTCCGTGATGTGATATCATTTTGTGACATGTGATATCATTTTGAATCCAGTTTAGGTACAGAAACACTTGTTGGGTGTTTCTCTGAGCTTGAAGACGAGTACAATTTAAAGATATGCTCCCTGCAACCCGTCCGTTGTACGGTAACACCCGTGACAAAACTCCTTTTAGATTAAAATGTTCACAATTAAAAAAAAAACTTCTGCAGGAAAAACTGACAACCGGCACTCACGTTTGTTGTCTTGGATATCTAAACTAAGTTTCCACATCAAATTTTGTTCAAAAAGTCGATCTTTTCTTAATACATCTTACATGGTCCGGGGAAGGCAAAAGGTCTAATGTACCGAACGGAGTTTTTGTTGCCAAAGGTGCAGGTATTGGATGAATTCGCAGTGAACTCACGCAGTGCCGACGGCAGCCCCGGCTTGGTAGCGGACATGAAGGTCCATGGCGTGTGGGACCGTGAGAGACCTGCGTTTTTCGATACCCGCGTTATAAACGCTGACGCAGTCTCTTACTCCTCCATGGACTGGCCTACCATCTCCCGGCATGCTGCCCAAGCCAAACACGCAAAATACGACAGAGTCGCTGAAGACCTGAGAGGGTCTTTCACGCGACTCGTCATTTCATGCGATGCGCATTACATAAAGAGTATGAAGCCTTTCTCAAAAACGTTTCCTTACGCCTCTCCAACAGATGGTCTAAATCCTACTCCCAGGTGATGATGTGGGCACGAGTGGGAACTCAGTTCTCAGTTCATCGAGCAGTTTCCATGAGGCTAAGGGGCCCGAGGAAACATGTGCGAGGACTTGGACTGGAGGACGGAGCAGCAATTTGGCTACCAGAAGAATGAAATCACACACACACACACAAAATAAAATCAGATTAGTTTGGCAAAATCAATTTGAATTTTTGGCATATTATCAAATTGAAAATTTTGGCAAAGTAATTTGAACCTTTGGCACAAATAAATTTTTAATATTTTTGGCATCTCAATTTAAACTTTTGGCTACTCAATTTCAACTTTCGACATACCAATTCGAGCTTTCGGCATATCAATTTTTACTTTTCACAACCCCAACTATTCCAACATTCCACCCCATATAATGAACAATAAATGTTTTTTCTCTCGCTCTAAAACTCACGTAAGTTTTGTTCTTCTCCACGCGATCACTTATTCTGTTTCTGGGCGTTTCTTGACGGAACGACGTCAAGTCGTCATGTGACAACACCGGCAACAATTCCAAAACGGCCATTTCCTGTACATAGATGACCTCGACTACATTAAAATGGTAATTACTTTATAGTGGTTCTAAATATACGCTCTGTCCTAATATCTGATAGTTTCACTTACAGTTAATATTCGTATTGATTTGATTAAATTAGTTCAGCTGCCATCTTGAAAGTCCTGGATACATGTCCGACTGGAGCCCTCGGCTATACCGCCGAAAGGGGTCCATTACAACAATAACCAATACTCGAATTTACACCTTTTGGAATTTCAAATTTACGATGCACTATCGTCTGTTGATACTATGTCATAGTAGCGTTGGTGGAGGCTGTCGTTAATGGCAACTCGAATTTTCGGTTGGAGCTTGAAATTCGTTTTTGCAACTCTGTATCGAAAAAACATTTTCTTGGAGAACGAAGCCATTGGAATGTGGGCTGTTTATGAACTTGAAAATCGGTTGTTAGGCTATTTGGAATTAAAGGCCAAATATCGGCACCTTCATTAGAGAATCGGCGGCGAATAGTCGTCCGTGATCGTAAATCCAGTTTTAAAAGAATTGTTCAATGATATAGGTACTGAACGACATCTCGACATTCCAAGAGTGGACTCTCGGCATCCCTGCTGTCAAGAGTGGACTTCCAGGTTCCAAGCTACGCAACTCGATCCAACTCATTGTTGTGCCATTTGCTGCATACAACTACCTTCTTCATCGGCCTATGATTCGAATGCCACGTCAAGCTAATGCGCTCATAGAATCCACGGGCATCGCTTTTTTTTTGTGATCGCCTTCCGCATCTCAATAGGTGTCTAACATCATTCCTTCTCCAGCAAAAGTGACTAAACATCCTTTACCAACTGTCTCTTACTTTTTCTCTCACACATTAAATCTGTTCTTTTTTCCCTTCAATATTTATCTCATTAACTGTATTTATTTCTATCTGCATTGTTATGTAGCGTATACTTTCTTTTTGTAATTGGCGATTGCCGCGTAATAAATAAATGAATAATTCCATTACCATTAGGTTCCTCTATAAAAAAATTCATGTTCACCTTAGTTGAATGTCTTTTCGACGTAGTTGGTGGTGACGATCGAGATTCCCGAGTTTCGAGCTTTCCTGACCTGTGCTTGCGGTGTCTTCTAAAGCTTGGCTCATCAGGGTTGTCATCTTCATACTAGACATTGTAAGCATAAATTGTTAAGTTGTTCTCATGCCCTTCGATTTAGATTGACTAATACTGTTCTTGTAGATTATAAAATCACATGCAACTGTATCATTACATACAGGGTGTTAACCTGAAGAACCTGCCATAGGCCAGGAATACATTCTAGAATTCATTTCCGACAAAATATTTGCCTCTTAGAAATTTTGTTAGAGGCTTTGTTTTCGAGTTATCAACGAAGCCTCTAAAAGAAATTTGTAAGAGGCACTTTTTGTCAGAAATGGATTGTAGAATCTATTCCTAGCCTGTGGCAGGTTCCTCAGGTGAATACCTCGTACATCATATCATATAGGTACATCATATAAAATTATGTGTTGCATGGTTACCTTCAGAGCCGAAAATTGGTAAGGCTGGTCCATTGTCATCTTATAGGTTTTGTTATTCTGTTAAAAAGGAAAAAAAAACAATTGTGCAATTATAAAGACACTGCTAGTAACAAGCATAGTAACAGCATACCAGGAATAGGCTCTTGGTGCTCAGTAGGGTAATGCATTCCTTCTGATAAATACTAAATACGAGTACATTATGGCTTTTGCAACTATTGTCTTATTCGCTCTAAAATACATATTTATCCTATAGAAAGTATATGATGACCATGAGAGGGCGGGGTACTTTGATACCAGGGTCATAAACCCAGACGCCTCCTCTTATGGTTCACATGATTGGCCAACGATCTATCAAAATGCAGCCAATGAGAAGAATCGGAAATATGGCGCTGCGACACACCTCTTTCACACCTCTAGTGGTGGGGTGTGATGGGTCCTTGCAAAAGGAATATTCCCGTTTCCTTAAACGGATGGCCGAAGTCTTACCTGAAAAGTGGTCGTAGCCTTTGTCCCAAGTAACCTACTGGGTCCGTGTGAAAACCCAGAAAGCCCTAGTCAGGTGCCTTTGCCTGGAGGACGGGGCCCTGATGCCTCTACAGAAATGAAGGAGAAAATGAAGAAATTTGGCCCATGAGCTTACATCAGCTCTTTCCCAACCGACAGGTCCTCCTTCCAGCGACATTATTGTCAAATAAAGTAATAAACGTTTATGAAAAAAATAATAATAATAAGAATAGAGCCTCTAAAAACAGTGGCATTTCGTCTCACAGGTAAATCTTGGCAATCGAAGGAGTAATGTTTTCAAAAACCATGCCACGACATAAAGTAAAATTTCACTAAGGAGAAAACCAACAAAAGGTAGCTGAGGTAACGTCAAAAGCTAAGCAAGATGATTCTTTTTAATCATTTATAAATGTAGACATATTAGAGCATTAAGCAGTTCTTTCTTCTTACTCGATGTCCAAACGTTTTTATGTAATCAGACCAGGCAATTATGTAGGTGAGGGGTTCATATTAAGTAATCATTATTATCATAATTTGCATCAAATACAGGTGGAAAATAAAGAAGACATACTTCATCTTTCATCATTCTCACTAACCTCTTTTTTCGACAGTTCACTAGCACGTGAAATCATCAGTTTTTCTTCCAGAGCATCTGAATCACGTTGCTTGTTTGTTCTCTGAAACACGTTGAATTGTATTGTAATGGATATTGAATGTTATCAACGTTTTTAGAACTATCTACTTCCGTACTTTTCGTGGTCCTGATTCAAAACTGTGCAAATTAAGTTCACTCTTATCAAGTCGCAGCGTGTTTCAAGTTCACGGATTTGGTAGATACTTAATGTCTAGCTCAACAATTTTTTGTTTTTTTTTGCTGTAGTTGGAGCATTTCAATGCATGTTGCTTAAAAAATTAAATTGTTGGAAGTGATTAGCTTCTAAAGAATAATACGCTAGATGTTCTCCAAAAATAGTAGACATTCCGTTTTGAAACATATATTTTGACAGGAGATTTTTCTTTTTGAAATCAGAACTAAATGTTCAATAAACCAGAAAAGTAACTCGATAATTTAATTTTGACTTGCACTCACCGTTCGAGTGGAGTATTCATAACTGTCTTCAGAAGAATCTCTCGTATGATGTTTCTTTTTGCTTGAGGCCTTCAAAATAACAATACATTTATGTTAACTCAACATGTCCAAGGAAGAAATTTGAAAAATGCGTATTAAATAATTCGCAAAACTGTGCAATGTAAAAAAAAGTGTCTATCCGTATGAGCAGATCCTCCTAACACGCTTAGTTCCTACAGTTTTCTAACGATTTTGGTAAAATCTTCAGGGACCTACAGTACGTTATGCTTTAGATAGTCCCCTATGAGTTTCACCATTCTTTAAAATATATCAGCCTGCGCATGGGCAAACGTATAATCTACCAAGGAATTTCCTCAGAATCTAGTGGTCTAACCGTGCTCAAATTTTTATACTAGCGGAGGAAGAACGATCTGGAGAACAGCAAACCATTTCTTACGCGTTAGATAGATAGATAGATAGATATGAGCTTTATTCGTAATAACATCAGATTATAGCATTTGTCATCATAATTTTATACAGGGCTTGGAAAAATAGTAAAAATAATAATCACAATTCAGCTGAATAAGTTTTGCTTAGCAAAGGCACGGACTAACTTACGGAAAAAACATTGCAAATTCTTTCACTGGGGTTTATTATTCATTTCATTCATTTGGCTTAAATTCATGATTTGAATTTCTACTAAGCTTTGGAGTGTGCATGTATCTAGGAGATAGAGCAATTATTGAATTTCAGGAGGCACACGATTATGATCAACTGATCAATCCAAATAGGTATTTTGGTTGAGAACTGATTTAGGTGCTCTATTAAATAGAGCACTCTGCTAAATTCTTAACTAAAAATATTTTAAATAACCAAAACAACTACACCGTTGGAAGCTGACATTTTGGCGCACGTTTTACCAGGTGTCAAGCATTAATGGGGTTGCTGGGCGAGATGAAAACAGGCGATTTCAAGATTTTGACAAAACTACCATTTCACATTGCACATCTTTAATTTAATAAAAACATATTTTTCTGACATTAAGTAGATAGAAAACTCAACGCTCTTTCCAACGGTCATTAAATTAATTTTCATTCTTCATTTTTAAATATTTGTTTTTTAATTTATATCTTAACAATCTTGTTTAAACTCCAACTCTTTGTATGAACTCGATTTAAACCACAATATCTTACCATTGTCCAACAGCTGGATAACATGTTCGAGTCAATAAACATTTTATTAAAACTGAATTTCGTTAGAAACAACAAATTATCAACATTGCACACCCAATGCTACGGCCAAATCATATTGGGGTTGACAATACACGGCGCTAAAAGCAACCCCTCCTGCAAGACCGGAGGGTCGTGCGGGTCATTGCATACCCTCGCCCCTGACCGCCTTACGCACAAGCCGACTCCTACGTGTTCCACAACTCATTTCCGACTGCGATGGGTCGCGTTCATCTTCGAGACTCGAAAAACTTCAATTTTAACAGAAAAAACACGTTTTTCTGCATTTACACTTCATTTCCTTAACTAAAAATATTTTTAAAAACCAAAACGACTGCACCGTTGGAAAGCTGACATTTCGGCGCACGTTTTACCAGGGCACCTGCGCATTCATGGGGTTTCTAGGCGAGATGAAAAACAGACGATTTCAAGATTTTGACAAAACTGCCATTTCGCGCAGCAATCGCACATCTTCAATGCAATCAAAAAATAGTTTCCTGACATTAAGTAGATAGAAAATTCAACGCTCTTTCCAACGGTGTCATCAAATTTGAGCTATCACCAAAATTGAGGGAGTTATGACAGTTTTAATGACATGAGATCGAAAACACGAAAAAAATCTTAAATCGCAAATAACTCGGAAACGACATTTCTAAAAAAAGTTCTAAGAGGCACTTTTGCTCGGAAATGAGTTGTAGAACAAGTAGGAGTCGGGTGGTGTTTAACTCCCGGGACACTCTGTATATCGTCTTCATTACCTTCTCGTCTATAGTTCGACGTAAATTATGAAATATAAATAGAATTGTTTAGTTCTTTTAGTTAGTTCAATAGTAGCTACTGAGCATGCGCGATTCTAAAATCCTCACATCAAGCCTAATTCTTACAGTTTTTCTCTGATTTTGATAAAATCTTGAGGGATGTGAAGGGTTAGAATGTTGGTAGTCCCTTATGAGTAGCATCACTCTTAAATTATTACAACAGTCTGCGCATGCGATAGCTTACGTTATACTGTTTTAGAGACTATTTGAAACATTTCAAAAGATCTACACGATCATGTGACCTAGACGAGGAAGCTATGCGCCACACTCAACTTGGCAGGCGTTTTTTATTCGATTTTTGAAAACTAGGTATCCTGAAACGTGAACCAACAACTTTCGAGGAGGGATTCAAAACATATTCTTTATTGTTCCACTACAAAGGTTCATTATTGAGAGGATTAAACGGAAATTACAAACGAAATCGAAGGTGCTTGCAAAGCATTTTACTACGTACATTCTTGCTTCTAGTCCGCCGGTCATCTTCACATTCTTCCTCAAGTCTCCCAGGGCTGTCGTACTCATCGTCTAACATTGGGTAAGCCGGAGGGGTCTGAAACATGTAAAGTTCAGTACTCGGCTGCTAATTGTAGGTAGTAGTTCAAATTGTTTTTCATGTCATGGATGAAATTTCATGTAATTTATGTGTAGGTAGTTTATGTAATACATAAAACCAACCTCCAGACGAACAATAAATTTGAACGAAGGTAAACAGCATTGTTTTGATTGAAATTTCACTTCATTTTCACGAGCGATCCATTTAAGTTTCAGCCTAATCAATATTAACGTAAATTATTTTTAAACAGGTTAAGGGAATACCAAAAAAGTCATCCTACGTCCCCCCCCCCCACCACCACCCCGTCATACTATGGGGGGCATACCATGACATACAGCAACGTTATATGACATCTTAATACTCAATGCCACATAATACGACGCCCCATGACATCCTACATTGTACTACAACGTTCCATGACATCGTACGTCATACTACGACGGTCCATGACATCCTAAATCGCTCAACAATGCTCCATGGCGTCCTACGACGCGCTCTGATGTCCCACATTGTAATTTTGACTAGATTACTTGAAGCTGGTTTCAGAAAACGAAAAGAAATGTGAATTGGCACAATCTGAGATCAGACACACCAGGAAAGTATTGTGATCCTCATGCCATCAATCCGTCGGTTTCCAAAACATTGAAACATTAACAATTGAAATTAGAGTAGTGAAAAATACCTGTATTGAAACTCTTCGATATTCTTCAGTGTGTTTGCGGGACCCTTGGGGTAGAGGTGTTTTTCTTTCACGTAACTCGATATTCTAAAATTGAATGTTTGAAGTTAATGATATGAGTTGATATCATTACACTAAATCACCCGTTTTTTGGGAAAGCTGTTTACATTTAGAGTCCTATATACATATATTAGCTTGTGGGTAAACTCATGAAGGCTGTGAAGGACTGGTTCTATTAGAAACGTTCACGGGTTTGGGGTCTGTGGCACGGAGAGGAACTGGAGCCAGTTCAATCGCAATTCTTGAAAAGCCTCTTATGTCTATCTCGTAACACCCCAAACCATTTCCTACGGATAGAGACAGGATCGCCAGCTCTCAAGATGCTTGCCTTTGAAAGGGAAATTAGATACTAGGTGAAAATAGTGAATATGGACGACAATAGGCTCCCAAGGATCTCCTTTGAAATACTTGCAAATCTCGGGCAGACAAGGAGATTATAATTGGTACACTCAGCTATATAACCTCTTAGTACTTGGTTCCGAGTTTCTGCTATCATCCAGGGATCCCCAATTTCTGAAGCATGCTGAGCCATCCCTCGTTGATAAATTAAGAAATCATTTTCTATCGGTTGATATAGATCTCGTCTACAACGCTCGATTTAACAACTTTTATCGTGCTGTTGTAAATTTTTCAGGGCGACAAAGCTATTTAGGTTCATTCCCAAATATTACTACTAGGTACTATAGAGAGGGTCTTGGCACAAATGAGAATGGGGCATAAAGCTGAATTTACAATTTATTATAAAAGCCACTCATATAAATTTAACAGTCCTGAGCTGTGTAATATCTGTAATTTAAAAGACACCGACGACCTTCCTCACTTTCTCATCCGTTGCCCTATCCTCGGACCCTTCAGACAACAATATCTTTCACGACATATGGTCGGCTACCATAATTGTGAAGATAACCACTTATTGTCGGGACTGCTAGGTTTTGAAAATGATAGACAGAAGATGTTGGATTTGTTCCGGTTCGCCACTAATTCTCTTTTACTCAGAGCATTCGCTCCAAACGAATAAAATCCGCCTTTATAGAACAGGCATCACATACCTACCACACCTAGAACTTTTATTGTTGTATTTATTGTATAAAAAAATACACAGAATTACTGATGTTGTATCATTTCATTTTTACCTATTTATTTGCATACGTACAGGTACGTGGAAATATTCATGTTGCATTTTGATTTATTTGTGCGGGCAGTCGCCAATCCGGTTTTTTCATTCGTTTCTCATATTTTCTGAGTTGGTCCTGTCTTGTATGACTTGTCATTTTTTGGTTTGATTCCATCACTTTTGTCTTTATTTGCGGAATCGGAAACCTTTAACTCAGCCTTGCCTCCGTTCCTTTTGGTTTAAATTTATTTTATTATAGGAAGCAACGTTCATTAGCCCTCTCAGTCAACTTTCCTTTGTTAGATTCAAGGCACATCAATATTTTAAGGATGAAGAACCATGCAGTATTTATGTTATTTAAAATTCGATACCATGTACTCTTGTAATAATCCTACGATTTTTTTACAATAAACAATTACTACTATATTAGCTTGTGGGTAAACTCATGAAGGCTGTGAAGGACTGGTTCTATTAGGAACGTTCACGAATTAAAACACGATTTCGTTTTCCCAAAGAAAAAAATTCTACCATTCTAAGATAATGCAAGTTCAACATGAGTATTTCTTATGTTTTGGACCTATTAACGGAACAAATTCAAATAACTATTTATTTTCATCATTAGTATCAAACTTTTGTAAATGTTTTTAAATTTATAAATTGGTATAAATACCCATTTTGTCCAACTTTATTCTTCTATTATGCATTTCAGAATCCACTGGTTTCCTTCCTTTAGTTGGGGGGTGTATTTGGAAAGATTGCAAACTTTAATTGAAAATTGTGTACTAGATGTAAGTGCATAAGTACAAATGTATAAAAACAAGGTTTAAACATGAAAAACAGCTATTTTTTGAAAATTGGGAAAATGACCATTATTTGACCTGTAAAAAATGATCATTGTATAAAAATTGTAATTGAACCAGAATTGTATGTAGTTTAATTAAGAAGGGAGTGAAATCTTTCTAAAAATGCTTCGTTCGGGAGTTATTGGGAAAAACTGAAAAAGGTCCTAAAATGTGAGTTTTCCAGAGACCCCTCATGCAGCACAAGCGGAAAATTGGGGCCAAATTCAAAAACTCTTTTTACAGGAAAACGAAGAGAATAAAACCATTTCTAGCTTTATGGGAATAATTACAGTAGAGACCCCATGTTGCCTGACCCATTTCTGTTCAGAGGGTCATCTTCGGAGAGCTTGTACGCAAATCAGTTCCCGACGTCGCCGCTACCGCGTCATTAAATTAAATTAATTTGGTATTAGTAAATATTGGTATTTAGTATTAGCAGTAGATTGCTACGAGACAGCGGTCAGACACGACCGATTTACACCTTGTATTGTACGACAATATGCTATATTGTAAAATTGACCTTGATTGGCTGAACGATCGTAGGTGGGGACAACTCTCGACTTGATGCCTTCGACTGCTTCGGTCTTTGGTCTTCCTCCTGATCAACAAAGAAGGGAAAGTTTGAAATCATGAACATACTTTTGGCCACTGGGGAACGTGAAGAATGATAGCCAAGGTTAGCAGTGAAACACCTGGATATTACTGGAAGTAGATATTAAAAATAATTTGAAGTGAATTTTTCAGAAACTGAAAGAATGAAGGTCCAACAGTCATCGTGAATAGGGATGAGAATCAATAATCGAAATTTCAAAAATATCTATAAAGGAGAACCGATTACTTTACATGAATGTTTGGTTGTCGATACGCGGAAACACCGCGGTTTCTTCGACTTTTCTTGTTGAATTACGAGTAATAGCATTTATACTTAGTTAGAAAAACTATAAGTATTCTGTGAGCGACTATTTTTCAAGGCCGGGTTAATGTTAAATCCAGGAACGAAATATTTTGAAGTTATACCCTATCAAAAACATTTTTTTTGTAAAGTGTGCCTGAACACTATTTTTTTGCTGACTAAGTAATGCATTTTTTGTGTTGTTTTTTTTTCTGATGCTGGGATATACATAAGTTTTGAAATTCAAGTGCTGTTGTTGATTGAATACCTATTTACTTCTACGAAGTTATATATAAAGGTAGGTAAGAACTTATCTGATGTCTACCTACATTGCAAACTGGTTATAATATAAAATTAAAAAAATTAATAGTTGGTAAAATGAAACTGCGTTGGTTTTGGTTGGTAGAAATAACCAACTATATATATTATATTGTCCAAACATCGATTTTCCAGTTGGTATTTTACTACCAGTTGGTTATTTCTACCAACCAAAACCAGCGCAGTTTCATTTTACCAACTATTAATTTTTTTATATTGATAATATCAATAAATATCGATGTTTATATTGATGGTTCAAGAAAAAATGTTCCGTCACTTATACGCTTCCACCCTGTAGAACTAAGTTAAGGAACAAAATCGGTATCTTTATATTTGTACTTTCAAATAGTATAAATTGATAACATTTTACCTTGGATGGAGATCTGGGAAAGTGAATTCTTCGGCTAGGGGGATCTCTCGAACCCGATGGGCGATTTTCGGAACGCTGATGCATCTCTTCATCGATTACCTAAATAAATGTCTGTCGATTGGTACATAGCTTGCTAACGATACAACTCACCAACGAGATAGCATTGTAATATTTGTATTTGTAACAGGCTCAAAAGAGCATGAACTCCACTACTTCAAAGATGGGTGCTCAAGTATGTAAAAGTAAAGGAATAATTTTCCGAATACATTATAGGACGTGATTTATAGCTCTCTCCAGTATTGAACATTTCCCCCCGGGTTCATATGTCAAGTAATTAATATGTTAATATTCTCGTAGTTATAATCTTTTAGTCACATGTACTTGTGCCTACACAATTCTATGGCTATTTTGAAGGGCCGTAGAGAGAAAGTTCAAGAACATCATAGTCTCGTGGATCGTGTATAAATTTTGTTAAGGATTCATTGCGGAGATCGTCTTACCCTAGATCCACAATTTTGCTCTCAGCCAAAACTAGTTTTGCCCTGCAACATTCATACTGGTCAAAATTGGATTTGACTGATTCCATGTTCCGACTGCAACAGATACACTTACCACGTTGCTTATACCACAAACGGTGGAATGAAATAAAGCTTCTAGTTATTTCAACAGTACCTGTTCCCGCATCTCATATTTCTTCCTGGCCGGTGACTCAGACAGAGCTCGACGTCTGTTTTCGTATTGAGCTAATTTCGTTTCATTCATCCTCTGCAAAAGTGAACAAATTATTTCTTTTTATAATTCCGAGCAAGAATACTTACATTGCATTTACGAATCGAAAGGATAAACACATATGAGACTTGTGGTGTTCAAACTTGATGTATATGATGCGTGTATACACACAGGACCTAGGAGCTCTTGTGGGATGGAATGACCATCATTTGAAGTTTGTCTGTCAATGAAGGCAAGTCAATGTTTGAATTGTCAATGAATGAAGTCTCTCACTAAAGGCTGCAGGAACTTGTGTTCGGAAATGACCAGAGGTGTTTTGATAGTCAAGGTAAACGGCTCCAAGTTGCTCTTGGTGCAGTTCACGTATCGTAGGCGTGCGGCCTACCCACAACTAACCAGGGGTGGTTGTGTGTTACCCTATTCCTATGAAATACGATATCTGGGTTTGCTATTGGACTCCAAACTGACATGAGACGCACATATTCCAACTATAGTTGACAAAATAAAAGCCTTGAAACATCTGGAGGTAGAGCCGTCACTGAACTGCATACGATAAAGTTGATGTACCTCCAATTAGTTCAGCCTGTTTGGCAATATGTATGTGTTATCTAGGGATCAACCTCTTATTCATAGATGGAAAAAGTCCAAACAATAGAAAACAGTATTCTGAGACTGATCAGTTGCAGGTTGAAGGAGAGGGAATTGAGCAGGTAGACTCCTTCCAGTAACTGGGAAGTGCTGTTGATGCGAATGGGGGTGCTGAAGAGAATGTCAATAGCAGGATACGCAAAGCTAACGGTGCAGCTCTATCCAATTCAGAGAAGAATGTAATACTTAGAAGGAATTGTTATGTCAATTCTACCTTTACTTGATTACGATTTCTTGATATTATTCCCCTTTTTGACCTTTTTAATTACTAAGGTTATTTTATATACAGATATATAAGGTTCCAAAAATAATTAAACACAAGGTTTTGGTAATATTTGTAGTTTTTTATTCAATAATTGTATTTATTGCTCCAAGAATAACTACGGGGCTCCTATTAACCACGAGGTGGAAACGATTCAAGTATTTCTTTACTATAGTTTATTTTTATGAAATAGTATCAGATCAAGGCTCTAGCCAGAAAAATACGTAATAAGTAAGCAAGATCAGTGGAGTTCCTTGGTAAGTGACAAACCGTAACATGCGAAACGACCTGGTATTCCTCAAGTGAATGAGATACCACGAACGACTAGGGACGTTCCGATTCTACCGATATGGGTAGGTATTATGATGGATTGTACTATGATGATAATTTTAAGTTGCAGGTTTGCTTGTCCAGTCTGGCCTCCACAATAGATGTGGTAATACTATTTTCAGGTAATACACTTTCCATATCTGTGGTGAGGGGTCACCAGAAATGTCCCGCATACAATGTGTTAATATAGGTCACGTTTGACTTAAAAAAAATGGTATGCATACCTGATCAGCAGTTTCTTCAACTGAAAAACGGGCGACTGAATGGGGTCTTCTCAATGCTAAAGGCGTGAGAGGGTTTGCGGGATGCTGGCGGTCGTCAAACATCTAAAATACAAATCCATTACGAATGGTCACATATTTTGAGCTTTCCGTTCAAAAAAACGCTGCAAATTCGTTCACTGGGGTATAATATTCGATTGGCTTGCGTTCATGATTTGAATTTCTACTAAGCTTTGGAGTGTGCGTGTTTCACAGGAGATAGAGCTATTATTTAATTTCAGGGCACGTAAATATATTCTCAAACAAAATAACTATTTGGATTGTTCAGTTGATCATATTTGTGTGCCTCCTGAAATTCAATAATCACTCTATCACCTGTGAGACACGCACACTCCAAAGCTTAGTGGAAATTCGAATCATGAACGCAAGCCAATTGAATAAAAAACCCCAGTGAAAGAATTGCAGCGTTTCATGCGTATCAGAATGTTTCAACCCGTGTATCGGCTACAAAGCCTTTTTAGGAGTTCACTCCAGTATCCACATTACTACATCACTAGGTTACTGCGATGAAAACATAAGCAATATTAAACCAAAAAACGCAAATGTTGGCACCATAAATCGGGCCGTATTTCGGGAATGGTTTGAGCTACGAACCTGGGGAAGGGCTCATTCGATTCCACATGGAAAGTTCTTCAAAAAGAGTCCAAATTTAGGGCGCTTTGACTTTTTTTGAGGTTTTTAGGGATTTTAAAAAACTTCGACAACCCTTAAAGGGCACTTTAAGTGAGAGAGCTGGCTAAAGAATTGGGGCGTTGTCGGACCAACATGATTTTTCCTGAAAATTTCAGTTTTTTTGCTTCAGCCGTTTGGGAGAAATCGTGCGTACGGCGGACGGACGGAAGAATTTGTATTGCAAATTTGGATTCTACACCCTTTGAAACGAAAACCATGAAATTTTCAGGGGGGTTAGAATTTTTTTCTCAAGAGCGATTACAATGGTTTATTATTGAATAATAAACCAAAATATTTAAAATGAATTATTTATCTACCTATCGCCTTGACCCGAGAGGCTAGGGTCCGACAAAGGGTTCATAAAAGGTCTAACACCCCGAATAGACCAGCGGCACCATGGACCAAGCACAGTGATCATTGTGAAAACAATATACTACAAGCTCTAGCTAAATAATTCATTTCCTTGACATGTAATTTATAAAAATTTTGGTTGTCACCTTCTCGTTGGACTTTATCGGTGACAGTGATTGGCTACGATGGCGTTCGCGTCTTCCAGGGCTCCTTTCGTTATGATCTTCTTCAGGCTACAAGCACAAACCAATGATAAACGACAACGTATTTCCACTTTCAATAGGAAGTATGGTTTCAACAAATTAATTATTTGATTCAGCAGACCAGAAGAAATGCTATACCAAGGAAGAATGCTTTTTCCTAATATTATTCATGCTTCCCAGCATTATGTGTCTGGTAATACGTAATCATCATCATCCTAATTGAATGATTCCTGACTGAAGCACCTATGAATGTTTTAGTTAACCTCTTGAAGTCCTCTCCTATACAATCAATTCTGAGGTTTTTCATGACCCAAACGGCGCACAGGAAAAACGACCTCCAAAACCTATGTTTATCAAATCTCAATTTTTCGCTGCCTGACAGGAACTTTGTTTTTCTCTTCCTTGTAATTATATATCACGCTGCCTGTATTTGAGGAGTTTGTTTCCAAAACCTGACACATCCGTTTTTTAAGAAATGAGGTTTTGAGCGGGAAAAGTACTTGAAATGGTTTCCCACAGCTGAGCAAAGCGTTTTCAGTCCAAAACCTGCCATACTCCTCCGTAAACTAATGACGAAAGTCAGGATCGCTGCCAAAACCAGATATATCCATTTGAAGTTTATTTAGTGTCAAAACCCTTACTTCCAGCTTCGGCCAATCAGAGGCCGATTTTTCTGTCAGGTAGCAACCTTTGTTTTCCCCAGAGCTTCTTGGAAATAACCTTCTTGAGTCTGCTCTGCTGATTTTATTTGTTGTTGTACTTTTAGTGTTTTTATGATAGTTTTGAGTCATTTCCTGAATTTCTAGTGAGCTTTTCGTTTAGATTATAATAACGTCCGACTTTGAGGATGAAAAATACTGTGAAGTGCCAATAAAAAACGTTGAAAACCCACGGAAGAAACGTACCATAAGTGCCTGGAAGAAAAACATTGACAAAACCCAGGGGTATGAAGCTTGAGCAAATCGGTATATCGTGCACACATGAGCCTAATTACCAGTTTTTCCGGACTAAGTCACTCGCGACGAAGTTGTGGAAATCCATTTCAAATAAAAACGGAGTAAGTAAGAACGTTGTCTATATTTCCTCGTAAGTAAAGAGTTACACTGTTAAATCGATTTCGGCGGTTATGTCATCATCATCATGAAAAAACTAAGTTGATGCGCGCAACGCGCATTTGCGCAAAAATGCAATGGTTAGGTGAATTCTTTGCAAAAAAATAAGGGGAGGTCACTTCGACAAGTTTTTTGATTTCTCCATAATCAAAGAAGGACGAAGGAAATAGAAAGGGTGGTTCGTTCATTAAGAGCCACCCTGTATAGTGAATGATGATGAAATTATGATTACCTATCTCAAGCAAAGGATTCCAAAGTTAAGACTGTTTTTCCAACAAATGTTCCTGTGTTTTTAAACTAATGTTACGTATCAAGGTTTGTCAATGCTTTATAAACACTACCTTTCAAATGCTAATTTTTTTTTTTTCATAAAGAAATTATGTCTTTCTTGTTCCAAATAAGCTACTGTTTTCTATAAAAATTATTTTTCTGAACGTTTTGTGCCAAAACCGGGTGTATCCAAAATTTACCACTTTGAATAGTTTCTCTAGGTCTGCCGCCACTCGACTTAGGATTAAATCATGAATTTGTTTGCTGAAAAAAATGAAGTGGATACGTCAGGTTTCGACAAATTTCTCCATAACAAAGACTTTATTTGAAGGACCAAGAAGCCACTCTGTATAGTGAAAGATGAAACATGATTACCTATCTCAAGCAAAACAAAGTTAAACTTCCTGTGTTTTTAAACTAATGTTACGTAGCAAGGTTTGTCAATGCTTTATAAACACTACCTTTAAAATAAATGTTTTTGTATCAAGAAATTATGTCTTTCGTGTTCCAAATAAACTACGGTTTTCAATAAAATTGATTTTTCTGAACGTTTTGTGCCAAAAGCGGGTATATCCAAAATGTACCACTTTGAATAGTTTCTCTAGGTCTGCCGCCACTCGATATTAACTTAAGGTAACCAGGAATGAAGCATAGACAAAAAATTGGATCTTCAAATTTTAATATTACACTTACGATCATAAAATTGTGTTTCCTGAAAAATTTACTGAAGTGGATACGTCAGGTTTTGGAAACAAATTCCTCATTTATAAAAGTTACTTTATTTGAGTATTACCAAGAAGGTAAACATTGACCCTATGTCGCACTCTGTAATATAAACAAAATTTGTTTATTTCTCAATAAATGAAAAATAATAAACACAAGCCGCTCTTCGGTTTTTCAATACAAGCCGCTACCCCAGTCACTGAACGACTAACGTGGTTGTTTGGTTTATATTCTAGTGGTTAGACACGAGCCGTTTGTGCGCTGTTCGATGTATTCATCACATTATTTCAATCAATCGTGTTTATTTGTAGGAGCGAAAGTCATGGAGTTAAAAATGTCATGAAATGCAAATAAAAGAAATAGGTATCAATTAGACAAAAACAAAACCATAGTAAATAATAGTCCTAAAATATGGGCTAAACTCCAATCCACTTTCTTTTGCGCTAAATTCAGGAAAAATACTTCAGCGCATTGTGCAACCGAGCGCAATGGATGTTAACTTAGTTTCTTGAAATTAGAAGTCACACTTTTCATAGCAGATTCAAATTCTATGTCAAATTTGAAGAAAATCTGACCCCTCGTTCGATTTGTTTTGGCCGTGAGCAAACCGTTCAGCGAGCTTGCAACAATGCAGAGTCAAGAAAATTGTTCCCACATAAACATTAGCTAACATTTTTTGTGGCACATCAATTTGCATTTATTTTCAACGTTACTCAAGTGGCGCTGTCAGTTTTGTCATTAGACTAAATTTAAACGCTTTCACATTAAAATACACGATATTTTCAATTTGAAAAATCGCCGTATTCTGAAGTGAGCGTAGCTCACATGAATTGTCATTGTTTCTTCACTGCCGGCTCACGTGGTGCTATCCGGCTATTCAGTTTATTAAATTTGAACGCTTTCACTATGCTAAGACTAAAGTTTCAAAAAATTAGTGAGAGTTTCAAGAAAAATTAGGGCACTGAGAATAAAACATTAATATTTTATTGACATATCGTTTCAATGTTTGCGGAATTTGTAATTCGTAGTTACGATTATGTCGTGTGAGATTGGATCACACGATCGTTTCTAGCACCAACCCACCATCTCCTTGCCATCATTCTCCTGAGTATTCTAGGTCAAAAGAGTTAAAATAATATTTTCTCAATCTACTTGTTCAATTGAACAAGTATCTATATTATACTTCTTCAATTGAACGATGGATTTTTCGAGTATTGTGCCTTTAATTTATACAGGTATGTATATTTTTAACATCTGTGTGCTGCTGTAACGGTTACCTTATCAACGGACTGGATCGGTGACAGTGAATGGCGTTCGTCTCTTCGTGTGCTCCTTTCGACAACATCTTCTTTAGGCTACAACATAAAAAAACAGATAAGTCACGAAATATTTCCATTTTTAGGAATCAAACGTTACCTTGACTTCAACCACGGCCTTCTCCGAACCTCGTGAAAGGGCTCACCCCCTGGACTCCAGATGCTTTTGCATACAGTGAAAAATCTAATGTAGTTTTTTGGTTGCAGACCTGTGTAATCGTTTTCAAAAGTGATCACTAAGTCTTAGTGACTATGATCCCGCAGTTTTAGCTTCCACAGATGTGGACTTTGTCAAAATGCAGTCGGTAGGAGGTACCTTGTCGCTTGACTTGTGGGACGACCGCGAATGGCTGCTTCGTCGTTCGCTTTTCGATCGCTTCGTTGGTGGATCGTCATCGTGGGACTGTAACATCGAAGGCGAGATCTTAAAGACTCTTTCATTACAGAGTACAAATTCAATGACAGGTAAATTCATTGTTATACATTTGCCTAATATGTTAGCTGGTATTAGTTTATAGCAAGAAATTGTTATTGTCACCTTATCGTTGGAATTTGTTGGTGACAGTGAATGGCTACGTCGGCGTTCGTCTCTTCTTGTGCTCCTTTCAACATCTTTCTTGGGCTATAACATAGAAATCTGGTTAAAACACGACATCTTTCCATTTTTAATAGCAAATGGATTAAAAAAATTGGTCCGAGCAAATGAGACATGATACACAGGGTGTCCCATGTATATGGGCCCATTAAGGAATTACAGCCATACTCTACGAGCTATCCGAAAATTGAACCAGACCTTTCCTATAGAATTTTCAATCTGCTTGAAGGTGGAGGAACCCGTTCATTTCTCGATGGTATAGCGACTCAAATCTTCGATTGAAGCTTGAGATTACCTCTTGATCCCCTTTTTTATTTTAGTTTTCGATTCTATGTTAAATTTGAAAGAGAAAATGCAACGATGAACATTTTTTTAAGACTTCGTTTCAGAGTTATTTCGCTTTTTGCGAACAACAAAAATCGATGTATTCTTTGAGAAAAAAAAACGCTTTTCTCCAATTATCTTCAATATTTTTTTGGATTTTGACGACATTTTTGAAATCAGCATCAAATTTCCTATCAACAGAAGCCAGTTTCCATCATCAACAATCATCATTAAAGGATTGATATACAATTCTTGCATCAAGTGGTAGTGAATAAGTAGTACACATACGAATTTTACTAGACAAGTTTTATTGGCAGAAGCATTGGGGGTCAACGGATCAACCGATACAGCTATAATTTGCTATTAATAACTCACCATTCGCTCATAACTCGAGTGGCCTGTGACTCAGCCATTCCAACCAGGGGAGATTCGCTAAAAATTCCCTGTTTATTGAGCGACGACACGATTCAGCAAAATAGATACATGCAATTCGGTGCTAAACCCATTTTTAGCATCGGATTTCATCTACCAACTTTTTCTTTGTATTTCAGGCCTCCTCACTGAAAAATTAAGGGATTTTCAGGGCTGAATGAACAGTTAAAAATATCAGTTAGTAAGATACTTTCCATCCAGCCCTTTCAACAAGGGTAAGGAGTTGAAATCTCTTGATTATTTTTGAGCGAGGCTGCCCAATCGCCATCCAATTCAGCAAAAAAATATACATCAAATCCTGTGACAAACTTTTTTTTCCTTAATTTTTGGAGCAATTTGATTTTGGATGAATAACGTCGATTACACGGTGTAAATAATATTTTTTTAAAATGCATTTTAACCTAATGTTTTTCAAAAAATTCTAGGGGAAAACTTTTGTTGTTGTTATAAGGTTGGTAAGCTGAGAATTTGGGTATGTTTCCCCTGATAACCGTATTGATTTCCATTAATAGGAAATAGGTGAAAATATCTTTCGCAAACTGTGGGGGGGGGGGGGGGGGGTGAAAAGAGGAATGGCTCGCAATTATGGGGAAGGCTCACAATAATCAGGACAGGGGTTATGACAATTACTCAAGGGGACGGATTTAAAGGCAATGCGTGGGAATAGGAGCGTCTGGACTGTCAATAACAAAGGGCCGTGGTCATAACCACGCTCTGCTACCATGTAACATGGGGAGGGGATGGAATGGTATAGTTGCTCCTTAGAAGAGTTGAGCGCAAATAAAGCCCGCAATGCTCAGAGGATGCCCGAAACGGTGAATTCAAGAATCTGGAAGGGCAACCTAACCATATCCATCACACGTGACAGTTCGCTGTGGTAATTTCAAATTCAAAATGATTTCAGCTATCTGTTTGACAATAAGCGGGCCAACGAGCGGAACCGTATACGAAGTACAGGGATCATTATGAAAAACAATGGTTTTCACCTCATCCTTGGTTTTTATTGGTGGCGGCGAATGGCTACGACCACGTTCGTCTCTCTTCGGGCTCCGTCCCCCATCTTCTTTATGCTACAACATAGGGAACCATATGAAACACGACATACTTATTTCAACTTTCAAAAGAGTTTCATAAAATGTTTCCATTAGAATCAGCCAGACAGAAAATACGCTGAACGCTTTGTACCTTCAAGGCGATTACTGAAAATAATCAACATCGGAGTGGGGCATACGTAAGTGCTTCCCGAAATACAGGAACCATTAAAGGGTGTATTTGAGGAATTATCTTTAGCTTTTAGTAAACAGGGGGACGGTGGAAATATTGAAACGAGTCCTTCTTTTGTTTCTGAAGGAACAGGTCGCAAATAATACAAGTCAAACTCTACTGGATTCATCAGAGGTAATGTTAAGAAATGGACAATTTCTTCTAGTCGAACTTGACGGTTTACTTTGATTGGAGATTCTAATTCAAGAATATTTTCGTATTTAATTTCTAAAGGCAACTTGCCCTGGTAGTGCCTTTCGAGGTGCCTCGTATAATTGTTTTTAGGTACGGATGCAAGGATGGAGAACTCCTTTCTAACAGAAAGTTAATGAAAGTTAACGGATTTTCTAGGTCTTGCACTACCCTTAATATCAAATTGAAATTTTAATTGTCTGATAAAATTCTAGTATCAGCCCTTTATTAATCGTAAACTGTAATTAATGAACGAGTTATTTTAGAATACCTCAAAATGGTATTTCGAAAATGTTTGGAGTCATTGCAGTAGGTTCATTTTCTAACAAAATTCGCTAAAGTCATGTTTAGTTGTCAAAATGTCAGCAGGGATTCACTTTTCAATGCTTAGTTGGTGGTCAAATTCATTGCCAGGGCTTCAATTGGACGACAGAAATGTTAAAAAACTAATCCAAGCGAAAATCTAGTTTTTGAAAAATTCATTTTTCTTGAGAATTCTCAATTTATACCCATTGAAATTCGCTTTCTTCTGTTTATTTAACAACGTACAGACTAACCACTGGAACTATATGTATAGTTACCAAGTTCATAATGAGAATAGTATACTAAAAGCTCTTATAATCTACGTTAGTTGGTCATAGTTGATACAAATTTTGGTTTCACCTCATCCTTGGATTTTGTTGGTGACGATGAATGGCTACGATGGCGTTCGTGTCTCCTCGGGCTGCGTTCTCCATCTTCTTTAGGCTACAACGTGAAAAATCAGACAATAAGCCACGAAATATTTTCACATACAATAGAGTTTCAAGGATAGGAAGATGAAAGTTATACAAACTAAACGAAATTTAAGTGGGGAGCAAGCCCTGGCCTGCCCTTGGGAAATTGAGGAATATGGGGGAGAGATGAAAGGAAGTACCCCTATAGAATGATCACCATTTTAAATGAAAGTCCCAGATTCGGATTCTACACCCTTTGAAACGTAAACTATGAAATTTTCAGGGGGGGGGGTTAGAATTTTTTTTTAAGAGCGATTACAATGGTTTATTATTGAATAATAAACCAAAATTGGATCAAATTAAGTAGCCTTATCAGCCCATTATTTCAGTGTCATACGGTTTTTCCTCACTCCCTACAATGTTTTGAAAAGTACCCCTCAACTGACAAGAAATGGTGTTTATGAAGTTGCTTCTGTTTTGTTGACATCCCTTATTCAACCTGGTCCCACCGCTGGTGGTTGGATTTTGCCTAGACCTTCCCAGTCAGTCCTACCGGGAAAACCATCCCTGGAGGCAGCACTGTGAGTTTTTAAACTCCCACTCCCTACTCCAATAACATTCTGACTGTGGCAAGTGAAACTTGATCGCACTTGTTGACAATTAGTGTAGTTGTTGAAAGGCCGCTGACAACATTTCGGTACAACCAGTTTCGAATGATTTGTGGGCTGTAAAGGCGGTGAAATGCTATAACCTCACTCCCTACAATATCCAGCCAATAGCCCCTTAAATTGTAGGGAGTGAAATCTGCTTGTATCAAGTGAGATTTCGGCAAGGAAACCTTAGTATTTACTGTAGCTAAAATTAAGCTAATTTGTGCTGTTCGACTCACCTAAATTGAAAGGCTTGAGCGGCGATTCCATGGAGATTGGAGGCTCAAGATGGGAAAAATAGTAGTATATACCTCACTCCCTACAAAAGCTTTTTTTTTTTTTCAAAATGGCGTATCAGCAGTATGGTTCAAGATTACGTGTGCTCACTTAGGTAATATGCCGAGAGAACCGCAGTGATTGATTAGAAACAAGAAAATTGATCAAGTTTCAAATTTTATTTTTTAGAAAAGTCGATACCCAAATGTGACCGAAGTGTTGAAATGACCCATAAAGGGATTATAGAAAATGTAACCTAGTTTCTCCTCAAATGAGACCTCCTCGAATTTGGAATCATTTATAAAATGACGGAGTTAGGAAGCACTCGCATGAAGAAAATGTGAAAACACGAAAAAGAGTCGGATTTTCAGTTGATTAAGGAAAAACCCAAACTTGTTTGAAATTAGTTGAAGGATCGATTACAAGAGTTCGTTCTCGAATTACTCTAGACACCAACCGTAACTGTTATAGGGGTCTGTCTGTGCATAATCTTTGATGCACAACCGCTGCCGCAAATTTTAACCAGCGTTCACAACCAAAACTGTATTAGTCTACGATAGTTAGTACAAATAGCTTGTAAATGGGCCAGCAATTTATCACCTGATCATTCGACTTGTGTGCAGATTTTGAACGACTTCGCTTCCGTTCCTCTCGCTTCTGGGTTTTTTGGGAGTCACCGTCCGTGTCCTACAACATTGAAAACAAAAGTTAATAAGGGAACGAGCAACCTAATTAATCAATGGGTCATATATTGGTCTTATTGGTCGTAATGAGTCGAGCCGATATATTGAAGGTTTTTCTGAAAGGGATCAGCCGTAGTTAACCCTACTGATCTTTTTTTAGATTCGGATTCCACGCTGAATTTGACCGATGCACTGTGGTTCGAACGTAAGATTTAGCGGAACAACACACAGGTAAGGGCTGGAACTCGTCCTTCATAGCTTGTAGAAACTAAATGATCCCTGGCCCACAAAACTATAAAAATGAAATGCCGGGATGTTTGTGCAGTCTCGAGGTACTTATCATAGTCGAGCTACTGTAGGAATGTTAGTCTCTCTTCCCACCTTGACTCGATAATAAGAGCCTTTGCGATGAATTCTATCTTGTTTTTTAGAAGAAGAAGAAGAAGAAAGCTTTATTGTACAAAAATGAATAAAAATAAAATACACTTCTTATGAATGCTTATAGAGCAATGTAGCACGTCTGCTCGGGATTCGTCGATAAAATTGTATTAGGGAGTAATTAAGAATGAATATATGGAATTAAAGTTTAAGTTTCAAACAAACATGTAAAACATTTCAGGTAAATAATTATATAGGACAAAATTAGCTTTAATCAAAATTAAAACTCTGTGATCAAAAATGTCTGATATCTCCAACTTAATTTGCCGTATTTGGCCACCTTATCCCACTCTCCGCTACTATTCATTATATTGATAATCTCTTCTCGGGTAAGACAGGGTTTGGAGAAAACATTTCTCCTGTATTCACCAAGTATCGGGCAAATGCACAAAAAAATATACAAATCCTCCCTTTCCCGCAAATTACACATGGAGCACAATGGGCTCCTCTTGCTTCTCATAGGAGCACAATTCAGGCTAAGGAGTTCCCCTCTAAGCATAAAAACCCAGCGTATAATGCTCAAATCCATATCAGAGCCTCCCCGACCTGTCATATCTGCACAAACTACTGATCTTTGGAGATTTCGATATAGGTCAAATCGCTCAGTATTATTTACCCGATTCAAATTAACATTACGCTCATGCTCAGCCACCCTCATTACCATACAGCTCAGGGTATCACTGAATTCTCTCGCTTCCAAATCAACCCACAAACTCTCACCAACGTATTTATAGAAAAGGTTGTACCAATCCGCATACCAAAACACTCGGGCCGAGACAACCTCCTGCAATACTCTTTTTGGAAGCCTATTCAAATTCATCTTTTGCACCTTTCAAATGTAGTCGAAATGAAGACGCAGCGTTTGGCAGAAGATGGGTGCTAAATTGATTTCCACCATAACCATGTAATTCGGGGTAAACTGTGGAAGAAACAAAAGTTTCTTTATAAAGAATTTCAAAACCTTTACTACCTCCTCGAACTGTGAGTACCCCCAAACCTCCGATGCGTAGCATAGGATGGACCGGGATATGGAATTGAACATGTGCAACTTACTACTAAGAGATACCAGTGGGGACATTATCTTGTCATTTATGAATCATTATTTTCACGAATAATAATTTTTTATGAATCCGTATGGTATAAATTAGAAGTGCAAGTATTACTTAACAGTTTTTGTAAAAAAAGGTTGTTTTTAAACTTTTCCAAGTTGTGATTTATTGTTGTGTGAGCCAGCTGTTATGTTTTTTTGCACATAAATTTGTGCTGTTTACGGGAAATACCGAGATGTTTTGAGCTTTTTCGCATTAAGGGGTGGGTTTTGAGCTTAACGTAATTCAAAACTTTCGACTTTCACTATGGAAGGTGGTGCATGGAGGGGGTAATAGTGTAACGGAAT
The DNA here is from genome assembly GCA_031894815.1 of Creontiades dilutus. NCBI lineage: Eukaryota > Metazoa > Arthropoda > Insecta > Hemiptera > Miridae > Creontiades > Creontiades dilutus. Next base: position 1,533,572 of record JAVIWC010000230.1, read on the forward strand.
GCGTTATATTTCTACTATTTTGTCTGATTCAATAATTTTCTGTTGTTCGATCCCGATTTGATATAGTTGTGCCACAAAACAAAAATTTCGAATTTTCTGTCGGAAGGAATGTCGGGTGGAGGGAGGGAGAGGGGAAAAACAATCCATTAAATCTCACTATTTTCCACGATCTCAGAGAAAAAACCCCTGACATCGACGAGCCTCATTTGCAAGAGTATACAAATTTCTTGGTGATTTCTTTTCTACGTGGTTGTAAATGTTATCTAGTTTCCCTGAACTGTGGCCCAACCAATGAAAATTTTATCATCATAAATGCGAATTACATGACGTACGTTCTTTTCTTTCAATCAAATCTTCTTTTTCCCTTAATTATACTAAATACACCCTGGTAAATACAGTAATTTGTCACCTGATCATTCGATTTGTTGCGAGACTTCGAATGACTTCGCTTCCGTTCCTCTCGCTTCTGGGTTTTTCGGGAATCACCGTCAGTCTCCTACAACATTGAAAACCAAAATTGATAAGGAAATGAGCCACAAAATCCCTCAATGGTACATTTATTCAGTCGGGCAATAGTATAATACATTACGAATATTTCATCATATCTCAATGCGTTTACTAGATCTGTATGTGAGTAATAATCATCTCGTAACCATATCTATAGGATTCTATTAAGGTTTTTCAAGAAAACCATTTAGGTATGTGTCTTAAGGGGCGTTTACACTTCGCGAAATTTCCTCGCGAGGGATTCTTGCGAAACAAAATCACGCCTCTGCGAGTCGGTCGGTCAGCCAGTCGGTCTCTGGCGCGCAACAAAGGAGTTTCGGCTTTGTTGTTTCTCGAAGTGTAGACGTGTATATTTGTTTGTGCGAGGCCGGTGTATTGTCTTTATTCGATAATAAGTTTATAATCGGTGTGATGGCAATTCTTTCCTTCACAGAGATCGCTTCTCTCATGTACGTGTCTACCCGTTCAATTTTGGGTCCAATAACTAACACCAGATGATCGAAGTCAGTCGATTTCATTCGCGTGAAATTCAGTATTATGTCTTCAACCGTCTCCATCTGCATGTCCTTTATTAATCTATTAATATAATTGCGAAATATTTCTCTGACCCACTAACAACGTCGGCGTTGTTGCTCCGTCCGACGTCCTTTCCTCTTTTCGACAATATGAGCTGCGACGATGAAAGCCAAAGCACTGGCTGCACGGGGACGAAGAGGAACTATAGAAACACTCGCCTTGGCCGCCTCGCGAGAACTGACTGTGATTCCACCCATTCCAAAGATCAAGATGTAAGCTCTGTGAGTTGGTCATTGAGGACTCGAATTTCAGCTCCCCCAACAACACCCACCCATACAAGTACCAAGGATCGGCAGAGTACCAATCACAGATGTGCATGGACCAGCTGATTGCAAGAAGTGCGAGGAAGATAAGACAAGAATCTTTTATAAAGGGAAGGCATCCCAACTGAACCTAAGAATGAATAACCACAGAGCTTCCTTGAATCAGTCCCCGCAGCGACCAATAAAGCTTCAGGCAAGAACCCATGGTCATGCAATCACCTTCAATGAATGCTTTAAAGTCAAGGCGCTGAAGATGCCAGAAAAAGCCAACGACCGACTGCTCCAACACTCCGAAATTGCCCACAGGTGGGTACTGGGATCAAATCAGCCTCCTGGACTTGACTTCAATGATTGATTAAACCATCGTAGAAAACAAAAAACTTTGTATTAAAGTTCAGCACCAGGGAACATGCAAAACCTCATTCTTCTTCAGAATATCAAGAAAATCTTTGCCCCTAATTTTCTGTCAAATTAACTTAATTTATAGCATAGTGCAGTAGCACAGTGTTGCTAAACAAGTATAAAATTTATATAGGACTATATAGTATAAAATGAGATATTATCTTCATAATTTATATTATACTGTGTTGCCATTATACTGATAACATACATTGTCATTTGAAGTTCGAGGGATTTTAGGTGGTGGAGGTCCCAAAGTTTGTTCTTCACCAGAGGCTCTGATATTGCTTCTTTTCATGATTTTACCTTCAGCTTTAGAATTATCGCCCTTGTTCATGGAAGTAGACGACTTGTGTTCTTGCAAGGTCGTTGGCTCATTTTGTAACTTCTTCTAAAATATGAAAACAAAAAATCGAATGGTTAAATTTGTAGGTTAAATTTAAATGTCTAGTTCTCATACAGTTTTTTATGGGTTACCTAAAACCTCTTTCTAACTCTACTGTTGAATGAATCCAAATGGGTGATCTACACTTCACTGATGATGATAGTTCAACCTTTACATAAATGTTATTATCAGCGTTTGCCAGTATGGAAGACATTTCCTTAGTTCTTACCTGTTAAGAACTGTTTGTTTTTTGGGGTTAAAAAGAAATTTGGTAATAAAATTGACTCAAATGCCATACCTAACAGAAAAATTGGACACAATCTGTGATCCCGTAAGAAGCCCTTAATTTCATAGTTAATGCTTTCGTTGCAAACCATATACTTCATGAAGTTGCGACCAAACTTCCTGGAGTTCTTGTAGCAAAACGGAGAGTCAACGTTGGATTCCATTCGCCAAAAGAAAAATAGAAGCACCGCAAAGAAGGTTAGTTAACTTTGAAGTTCCTCGAACAATTGTATTCGGACATGAAACGTTTTTCAATCGCACGACAGCATTAAATAAAATTTACCTTGAAGGTTGAGCGGTTCCTATTCTCGCCGTTTCGAACTGCAGTGAAAACTGATTTCCTCGGTGACGGGCTCCTACTGACGTTCTTAAGTCTGAAGTCCTGGCAAATAGAAAGATTACAAAAGTTGAAATGCGAAAACGAGTGAGGAAAAATTAAGTTTGATACCGAAATCGAATAATTAAATTCAAAATTAGTTGGGGTTGTCATTCGGACTTCAATTAAATGTTATGACTAGATTCGTCAATAGATAGATAAAATAAAAATTTGAACATCCATTCAGAAGAAAAATTTGCGTGAAAGGATCGCCCTCTTGCACAAGAAATCTAATTTTTAATACCTACAATTATCTAGGAACCATTTAATTATTATCCAATGCTATAAAGGTGGTAAAAGGTAAAGAAGAAGAAGAAATTGATCGAAAATTGCTTCTACATCATACATTGCTTCTAATTAAAAACTCGTGCTTATCCCACTAGTGGGCGCTATGTCAACAGTCTCGGTTGCCCTGTTCCGCATATATATTTTCCATCGTGTTGAGGTGAACCCAAGGAAGATACAAACGGTTGTGCAGGTAGCTGATGGAGGCTCAAACGAATGCGTACGTGCTCAATCAACGAGTATGGAAATACATACATGGACGGGGTACCACACTCATGAACTGTCATATTAATGTGATTTTATCTGATTGAGTTCACAAAATCACGCAATTGGTGGTTTTTTATTTGTTTGGGGGAGGGTTTGATCTAGGGTTACCATTGATTGACATGGACAAAAAACGAATATTGCCAGCAAAATCTCTCCTTTAGCTCGTATGCGGTATGAAGTGCAGCTTACTACTAATTAGAAGAAAAAACTTTTTGTTGGAAACTAGTTGTAGAACACGTGTGCGAAGATTTTTGAATCATACGCTGCACACCCTGTATAAGTTCATGTACACTTTCATATGCAGGACAAAATTCTTGCATACAAGTCTGCAACGCATTAGGACATTTCATGTCTTTCCCCTCCCTCATTCTTCCCTTCCATCTTCTAGCAATCTTGTCTTCCTCTGTGAATTACATTTTTTTCAATATAAAGAAAACAAAAATTAAACTCATATTTTTAGCTTCAGTAGCCACTCTGCTGATAAAGACCCTGTACACCTTATTGTTCATGTCCTAAGGAGGCTACCAGCCAAATTTCAGATTTCCACAGTTGATAGGAAAGAAGTTAGCTTCAGGAGCCACTCAGTTGATCAAAACCCTCTGTACCTTATTGTTCCCGTCCTAAGGAGGCTACCAGCCAAATCATAATAATCAGATAGCCAAATTTCAGCTATAATCATATAGGTACCTACCTACCTCACTTCTACGAATCATAATAATCATTGAGCATATTTCTTTACGTAACGTAACGTGACATAACGACAATTTGGTTGTGTGCCATAGCAAAGACATGAAATGTCAAAAATATGCAACTAAGACGGAATTGGAACTCTAGTAACAAGTAAAGGAGCTCACCCGTAGGCTGCCTGGTCCAGACGAAAAAGAAGGGCCGCAGCCTGGAGGCGGACTCCTCCCGGGAGTTGGTTTTCTCAGGTCGGAGCGGTTCTACGGCGGACCCGGACACCACATATTAGGTGAAACATCATAATATTAGACATACAAGAGAAGTTTGGCTGAATACACTATGTCATGGACTTATTTATTTATTTATAATACGGGCAAGCCCAATACAATATAGTTAGATAGGTACATTAACATCATATTTTTCATCATTTAAATGATCAACAGGAGTACAATCCAGTTCTTAGCGACCGACCCGACAGTTCCGCTCCCCCCCCCCTTAACACTCCTTCAACTAACCTTCGGCTGGGCTCCTTCCGCCCTTTGCTATCCCGGCATCACCACTTTTCCGTCTGCCCGAGGGGGTCATTCGTGTACCTGCCACCTTGGTAAGCACTAGCCTCTCTGGTAAGTTCCAATTTTCATGCAACATTACCTCAATATCTATTTTACAGGTTATTTAACCATAAATTTGAAGCAATATCTATTGGGTCTCTAATTTAGTTTCAGATCTACAGATTTTTCCAAGGAGTTGGTTAGTATTAGTAAGTACCGTTTATGAACACAAAATGCGCTCACGTAAACCCTTGTTGGTCCCCCCCCCCCCCAGACGGAGCTTTCATCTCTGTTTACTAGCTCCCCTCGTCTGAGCTAGAATCCCATATTTCTAGGTTGCATAGGCAATTTTTCATCTTCGGTACTTAAATGTGTAAAATTAATCATTTAAATTATCTGGCTGTAGAACCATGGAGGTCTACTGTCCCGTTTTTGTTTAATTCATTAATATCACACTGTTATCAGGAAAAAGAAAATAAGTAACTTAAATGAGGCTCTTCACTTTATTGATAAAAACTAATTCCGATTGGCAGAAAGGATCGGCTTCACGGCTCTCGTTCATTAGTTGATTGAATAAGCGGGGGATCCTGGAGAGTGGACGATGCTGGGGATAGTTGGTGGTTGAAAAGGGAATCCAAAAGAGGCACTCTGATCGGGAACCAGATCGAGGGACAACGAAATTAAGCTCGCCAAGGAGAGCCGTTGAATCTACATCTCCCCGGATCAATCGGAGAAGAAACTTGGACTCAAAATTTGTTCGAAAATGTTGCGATAATACCTAGTCATGATCTTAAATCATATCCAACATGATGTGAGACCGAGGAGGAAAAAACGTTGCAAATTATTGTACAGAGGTTTATTATTTCTGTGTTGGTTAACTCTTCTACGCATCTTTGCATATTAGTCGTTGTCTGTGGTACCTTATCTGAACTCTACACCTCGTGCCTCCACACCTTGTAATTGCATTTAAGATGAAAATACTTCGCTGGCTGCTAGCCACGCGGTCTAGTCTAGCTCTGACCTCCTATTGAATGGGCTCTCCTGGTCGACCCGCCTGATCGAGTTTCATGTGGGACAAAAGCGGCCAAAACACAATCTAACTGGGGATATTTTGTTAATCGAACTGGGGAAGGAGGACCGTCAAAAAGGCGACTTAACTGGGGCAGTTTCAATCGGTACCTGAATTCCAGATGAAATCGCTCGTGGAAAATTTTTTCACCTACAGCCAGATTTCATCTTTTTTTGTAGTGCCTTAACAAATTTTTATTCTTTTGATTGCGTCGGAACCAAGCTTGGGCTAAATGAAATCAGCAGCCACATAGCCCCTTTCCTTGAGTGCTTTGGGCGCATATAATTACATAAACAATCACACAGTGGATTTCCAGTACCAAAACAGAAATAATCATTTGTGCATCGTGATTCTGGTACATTTTTTAAAACTGAATGTTGCAAATATTCTGTTGGAATTGGCATAACTGAAACACAAACATTTTCGTCCAAAGATGAAATAATAAGTAAGAACAAAACATGTGAAATAACTTTTTTTGTACACAAAGATTTACTTGAACCATTCTTTTTTACTTAAACTACCCAGGAATGTAAATTTGTTCAAGTACTCCTCAGAAAGACGGTTCCTGTCCTGGGTAATGGTTCCTCCTATAAAACTAACTAACTCAAAAAAATGCAATATCGAAATCCTTATACGGGAAATATCGAAAGATAAATATCGATATTAAATAAATTTTATTGATATCGATAATATCGGGACATCCCTACTACTAGTTGGAACTTCCTAGTGAATTGTTCTTTGTTTTCTTATTTTTCTCCCTTTTAAATTTAAATCAATTACCGTTTCGAGGTTGAATTACTTTCTTTCCATTTTTCTTTAAAAGTGGAGCTATGACATTGACAACAACATTTTTTTGTTATTCTTTGCATTCGCTTCGCGAAAGTACTTGAACAAGTTTTAAGGAATTTGGGTTGAAAATCCAACATCGAACGGGGATCTTGATCAATCACCCACCCTCAGGGAAATTGCATATACGGAATACCACCTATCGGAAAATCGAAATATCAAAAACTTTCGAAGTGGGAGGGTAGTTTTTTTATTAAGCTAGAAATTAGTTCCCTGAATCGAATGAGACCACTCGGATCTACTACACCAAGGATGTAGTGACACATCAACTTCAATCTGTTTTATGACTAGAAGTTCGTTATTCAATTATAATATTTGTTTCCAGATTTTTATTGATTACCTGCCGATAAAAGGTGAAGGCGTTGGTTTGCACGCTCAGTGACGAGGCTTTTTTGACGGGCTGCAATTCTCGGGGCCTGGGCCGACGAGATGGGCCGGAGACCAACGATGGAAATACGATCGGCTTAACCTGTTTAGAAATTCACAAAACTTTATAACGGCGAATTTAATAATGAATAGATGGATAATTTATTCAATCAATCAATCAATAAAATTTATAGAAACGCATACAATTAGGTAGAAGTAGGTACAATTTGGAACATGAGCTACTCGCTATACGTTCCTTTCTCAACGATAGGCTTTGGCCGTGTTGTTGGACAGGTCTTGGGGATTCGATCGTGGCTTAAATTCGCCTCCATTAGGGCACTTAAAACACTTACTTAAACGTCTACAAAAAATACATTCTATCTACATTAATATTATAGTATTTAACCCATATAGTGTAATGGCTTTAACGTTCTTAAAATTTTACAATTTCAGAAGGTAATATCTAAACAATTACCTACTGTACATAAATAATGCTTAACACAGTTTCACATCCTGCTACCCCTTCTTCTACAAGCCAGGTTAAAATTTGTTTCTTTTAAATTTGATCTAATGTATCTTTTAGCATTCTTCGCTAGGCCCTCTAGCACTCGACGGAAAAAGTAAATTATGCATTTTGAGTAGAAAAGGCTTATCCTGGCCAGGGTATTTTTACATTTCCTGCGACTTCAAACCATGTTATGTACATAGCATTTCGTTGTGAACCTATTATTTGAGGATCCTTATGGAATCGCAGAACCAAATGTTTAACTTTTAATGTTCTTATAGTAAATAGCTTAGCTATTAAATACATGGGCAAAAGGAGTTCTAGGAGATAAAGAAATAACTTTTATAATGACTTTTCGGCGTAAATGTAATTTATGTAGATGGGATGAGTATGCCCCCCTCCTCCCTAACGGTTATTCCATATTAAAGTACAGATTGTAGCACACTGTGGTAGATTAATTTTGAGTATAGTCTATAAGCTGTTTCCTTATTAGCTCTTCGTCCAAGATGATTATGCTACGCAACTTCGCCACAAGAACAGCTTTTCAATGATCCACTTGTATGCAGAATTTTGTTTTTCTTTTTTAACTCTTTTATTGCACAAAGTGAACTCATTAACAATATTAATTTGACTTATTTTACTGATATATTTATACAGGGTGTCCCAGGAGTTATGCACAATCCGACTCCTACGTGTCCTCCAACTCATTTCCGACCAAAATGCCACCTAGCAATTTTTTGCCAGAGGCCTCGTTTCCGAGCTATTCGTGATTTAAGATTTTTTTCGTGTTTTCGATCTAATGTCATTAAAACCGTCATAACTCCCTCAATTTCGGAGATAGCTCAAATTTGATGACACCGTTGGAAAGAGGGTTAAATTTTCCATCTATTTGATGTCAGAAAACTTTTTTTGATTGCATTGAAGATGTGCGATTGCTGCGCGAAATGGCAGTTTTGTAAAAATCTTGAAACCGCCTGTTTTTCATCTCGCCTAGAAACCCCATGAATGATTGACGCAGAACTGTGCAGGGCTGGTAAAACGTGCGCCAAAATGTCAGCTTTCCAACGGTGTAGTCGTTTTGGTTTTTAAAAATATTTTTAGTTAAGGAAATGAAGTTTAAATGCAGAAAAACGTGTGTAATCTCTTAAAATTGAGGTTTTTCCAAAAGTCTCGAAGATGAACGCGACCCATCGCAGTCGGAAATGAGTTGTAAAACACGTAGGAGACGGATTGTGCATAACTCCTGGGACACCCTGTGACACTAAAAAAGACCTAATGTTTGAAAATTGATAAAGCTACGGAGGAGGCATTGTCTTGGTCAGGGGCGAGGATATGCAATGACCCGCACGACCCTCAGGTCTTGAAGGAGGGGTTGCTTTGTGCGCCGTGTATTATCAACCCCACCGTGTATTTGGCCGTAGCATTGGGTGTGCAATGTTGATTATTTGTTGTTTCTGACCAAATTCAGTTTTAGTAAAATGTTTATTGACTCGAACATGTTATCCAGTTGTTGGAAAATGGTAAGATATTTTGGTTCAAATCGAGTTTATACAAGGAGTTAGAGTTTAAACAAGATTGTTAAGATTTAAGTTAAAAAGTAAATGAAGAATGAAAATGAATTTAATGATTGAAAACGTTCGTTTTTGATCAGCGTCTACGGCATTTCTAAGCTGTCCAGCCAAAGTCAGGATAATCGAAGATCCGAGAGACAGCTATTGTTTTTGTTCATTTACGATTGATTGCGATGATTTGCTTTCAGTTGAGTGGCTATACCACAAGTGAGTATGCCGACATGATTTTTGTGCACGGTTTTGTCAATGGTAATGCTTCTGAAGCAGCAAGGGAGTCACACTCCTCCTGTGTACAACTCACCCTAGCGAACACGTCGGATAGTATGATGAAAAAATATTGGTAGATAATATTGTTTATGTCACTGATCCTTCTTTATCTAGTAAACTTGGTGTTGTTTATCTATTACCTAATTGTTTTTTGTCACTAAGGTTCTGGTTATTACTACCAGCTATGTTTAATAGCTATAGCGCACCATGATGAATGGGAATATTCAATTCGGAAAACCTCGCTGAAGGAAATACAGCGAGGAAAGAGGCGAAAGAGAAGAGTTGGGAATGGTACGGAAGCCTGGTTTGATAAGGGTCCATAGTGTCAGCAATGAGATGAATGCAACTCATCGCAATCAATCGTAAATGGACACAAACAATAGCCGTCGCTCGGCTCATCGATGATCTTGACTTTGGCCGGACTGCTTAGAAATGCCGTAGACGCTGTTCACAAACGAACGGGTTTATGCACCCGACAAAACTAACATAAATCGTCACTTGAGAGGTCTGGTTTTATTTCCCTGATAAAATGTGTTTAAATTTAAGGGATCTTTCTCGTTAACTTATAATTCCTATCCTGAACTCTTTTTAATTGTGAATATTTGTTGTTTCTTAGACTTACAATGCCAATAAATTACTTCTGATCCGCTCAAACTAAGCCTTACATCAATAATCTTCACTGTTTGAGACAAAATTGCCATTTTGGTTCTTCATTTTTTGCAGCGTATGTGAGGGAACGTACCAAGAAGACACATATTATTCCAATAAATGGGAGTAGCCCTGGGAACGAGGCGCAAGGGCTAGGCCCTTATTTTGGGGGTTTCCCCTAGCCAAGAAAGAAGGGATACGACCGGGTGAAAATAACCGGACACCGAGCCGGGACTTCACTTGGTCAGCGAGCTCTCTCCTAAGCTGAAAACTTTTGCCTAATTACTGCTAAAAACCCCAAATAACCCCCTCTTGTAAGTAGATTATAGTAGGTACACCTTTTAGCCTTCCTCTTTAGTCCTTAAGAACTCTGATGTCTACAGAAGTTGTATTTTTGAAACATTGAGTCTCCTGCTCAACCTCCTCTCTTGACCGCTGAGATACGAAGTTTAATGCTGCAGACATAGGTCTGGAATCATTGACTTCCTCTGCTCAATAGGTATCCATTTGCACTTCATCAACTGTATCGTACGAAAGTATTTACACAAAATAAAGGGCAGTAGCACTCGAGCTATCAACATTTTGTAAACAGCAAAAGGAACTATTAGGAGCTGCTGGAAGCCTCCAATTCCTGAAGAAAGAACAATTTGCTCCGAGCAGGTTGTTGAGTATCCGCCAGATAGCATTAGTGCCAGCAAGGAGCAGGAGAAAAGTGGGTACCGATTGCTGAGTATGCTCTATGTCACTTAGAGTTGGACTAATTTGGGGACGTTAACTTAAATTTTTTGGTTAACTCCACTTCATTATCAAAAAACGAATCAAAACTTCATCATAATGATTGACCACCTGATGTTTAGTGGACGGACTTACTTCAACAACTCTATCTTTCATTGATTTTTCTGAACTGCGCATTTTCAAAATGTTGTCAATGACCAAATTCTCTGATTCTTTAATTCGCTTGCATTCGTCAAGGGACTGTGATTTCACCTGCAAATCAACATGAAAATGCTATGAATGGCTATACGATGGTTCATCATAACTGTCCCATTGATTTCAGTGTCTCTACTTAGCTTTCGTAGTTCATAACAATTCCAAAAATAACTATTTACAATGCAGTACTTATTTTTGTTATTTTAATAAATTGGATTATAATAACATCGTCATAATATTTCATGTCTGATATCTGTCGCTGAAAATACTGAACACTACTTTCAAACGCGGACTGCAACGGATTTCCACACTATAGTTAGGCCCACAACATGTCAAACGTTGGCAACAGCTGAACTAATAACAAAATCTGACCTTACGGTCTTGAGATTGATTCTTCGGCGAAGTGCTTTTCGAATTCGGTTAACTCCTTTGAGAATATGCAGTTCAGCTAAGGTTTCCTTATTCAATCGACTCTCCCCACAAGGGATGCAAGTATGTGAGAAAAGTGGCGTTAAAAGGATCAAATGAGGTGAAAATGCACGAGAACTATTACAATGAATGTTGAGACATTCACACAAATAATTACTGAAGGCTATGACGTAATAAATCGAAAAAAATTGATAATTTCCAACAGGGGAAGATATATCGCGCTTTAAGAACAAAACCAGATGAATTGCAGAAACAATACGAATAAAACCAGCCCTCTAAGTTGACAAATATCTCCTTTAGTACAATCAGGGGTGGCTGTTGACAGGAGCGCAGGCGCATTTGCACCCCATGAGCAAAATTAAAAAAGATACCTGATAATATTATATTATGAGTATAGTATTGTCATACTGTTTTCCAACTTTTCCGAATGAATCCTCATTGAAGATCAGAAGAGTTTCAAATCCGCACGGCAAACAGAGCCTCAGAATGGGTGAGAGGATGGTGGAGTTGTGATTTTGGTGAGGGGGGTTGGAGGTTTGCTGTTGGGGAGCACGAGTCAGCCAAATGAATGAAATTGAATAATAAACCCCAGTGAAAGAATTTGCAGCGTTTTTCATATTCATAAGAAAATAGTCCTGTGATTAAAAATCTTAATATTAATCATGGTTAAGGTTTTGCCCATCCCTGTGCAAAACACAGTTTTCTGAAGTTCGGGAATAATTTCAAAAGTTTTAATTTTTTTTTTTTAGGTATAACTGAACATAGCTGTTGGTGAACTTCTTTTAAAGGTAAGATATGGTGGGTCGTTACACGATTTGAAGCTGAGAAAGCGACAAGCGCTTCTTTGCATATTGGTAATTGAAATTTGTATTTGGCTGAGAGAATAACATATTTGTCTTACGTTCGTGCACCCCCCCCCCCCCCCAGGTTTCAGGGCAGTAGACTGAATATAACTATAACTTGAATATAACTATGAATGGTGGTTTTCCGGCAGAACATGATGGCTGCACTCAGCAAGCAATTTGAGCCTAAAATATCAAAAATCAAGTACTTTTCAAAGCAACGTTCCTTAGTGATGAATTATCACTGATGATTGATCCTGATGAAGAGATTACCGGCACATTTTTCGAGCTAAAGTTCGTGAACCATGGTCCAACATTTTCACAAAGAACCTACAGAACGCGTATGGCGGGCGGACGGACTTTTTACGTTTAATCTCGATACGTAAACCACCTAATTTTGAGGTGGAGGTTGAAAATTGCATTCATTGGTCGATTCCCATTGTTCATAATTAAAAATAATAAACAAATAACAAATCAAATGTTTTCTCCTTACAATTTTAGTTCAGATGTTTCATTTATATGATTTTCGGTGTTTAGATAAGCAATAATACTTCATATAGTTGAGAAAAATTACTGAAAATGTTTTCCAGCGCTCGAACCTTTAGAAAATTAAATTTGCAAATTTTACCAAGTCATTAGTGTGGTTCTCATCTCCATTGTCTTTCGTTGCCGGTAGTCTCTCATTGGATATCACCTGCAGGTATGGTGGCGAGGGTTCTTTCTTCATTTTATCGTCTTCATCCTGAATCGTATGAATAAACGTGAACCAAATTTGCTGTATAATTGTACCTACGTGTTTAGTATTGGTGGGGGCAATACCTCGCATGAGGCAAACACACGCGGGGGGCTTTTTGAAGGGGATCCGTGCGGTGACAATTTCAGCCACCACGCAGAAGTTCCTTCTTGATAGAAGTCAGTTGCTATACAAAACCAAAGCGGTTTTTGTCAACGCGCTTCGAGTAGATAGTGGACAAAAATAATAAATTCAACTTATTAAATACGGATGTTTACCTACATGGGCTTGATCATAGAGGTCTACAGGTGAGAAAAACAACACTAGTTGGGCCGAGACAGTCAACCAGGCATCTCAATACCTACTCTTACAAGCCCGAAGTCGAAGAAGCACGTAATTGTTTACTAATATAGATCATTTGGAAAGTTTACTAATTGATTTTTAACACATCCCTCTGAAGCAAGGTTTCGTCAATAGAGGAGGCCTATTAGAATTTATCCAGGGAGTTGTTGGACAACACGAATATGATAAAGTTTTCTAAGGCCTTTTAGGGCCTTATGGTTGACAGCGGACGGACATTTCAGAAATTAAAGAAACCAACCTTTTTTTGTTGTGAATGAATTGGCTCATTTTGTAAAGTAGGCGTTGAAGGAAGCAGCCTATCGCCTTCGGATGATCGCTTATTGACGTCTTTTCCTAACTCCTGGAACAAAGTTGAATGAAAAATAATTACATAATAACGTGAAGAAAAAAACCAAATTTGGTAAGCAGTTTATGCATTAGGAATAGGGACCTCATACGTCCTGTTTTTGGATGATCACACTTATGAATGCAAAATTGTAATTGTATTTTTAATTTTGATACAGTTGGTAGTTCCGCTGGTAGAGTGCTCCCTTGTCGACACGATGCTACTACGGTCCCCATGTGCTTCAGTCGACATCATCTCTTTGGTGTGACAGGGTCCTGCTTACTCCCAGAATCGCTCGCTTTATATTAATATAATCAACAATTTTCAGAATAGTGTTAATTTCTTTGTAAATTTATCGGAAATGTACCTCGTTAGAGCCTCTTGATACATAACCAAAAGACGCAACGCAATATTGCGTGTTAAGGTGAACCCAAGGAAGGTATAAACGGTTCTGCAGTTAACTGATGGAGGCTGTATTTCAAATGAATGCGTACATGCTCAATGAACGAGTATGAGAATACATAATTCAATTCGTATTCGTTGATACAGTGAACCAATCAAATAAATACAGGTGTTGTTGAATAAAACCTTAGGGCGCTTCTGCCAAAGTTGAGGTTTCGCGGGTAGCCAACAATATCACAAAATATGCTGGTTTGCCACTACTTAGTTAGGAAAATGAAGTCACTTTGATAACTATGATATGAAGTCAGTCAAGTTAACAAGGGTGTATTTTTTTTTTCCGATAAGGGATGGGAGGAGCCCCTGGTCACTGAGACCGCTAGGATCTATTGTGACGCTGTCCCCATTTTAATTCGTAACCTTTTTAATAACCTCTTCGTTCACAAAGTGTAGGAGGTTTTCAGGCGTCTCCAAAGCAATATCGGAGGGTGTTAGAACACCCTTTCCGAAATGCCGGAATCTAGTTGATGCAACAGCAGGACAATTACAGAGGATGTGTTCTGCTGTTTCCGCCTCTTCGCAGCAGAGCCGGCATTCTACTGTCCTGGCCTTACCCATTTTGTTTAGGTGGTACCTTAGGGGGCAGTGGCCAGTAAGAAGACCCACAAGTTTGCGAAGGTCTTTGCGCCTCAATGATAGAAGGGCTTTTGCGCGTTTCCTTGAGATTGTAAGAAACCGCTTGGCTTGCCTCTGCTTAGGAGTGTTGTGCCAGTATTCTGTGCGTGTTTTGTCCTCCCATTTCTGAACCTGTTGAGTTATATAACTCTTGGTAACCCCTAGTTGGGGTTCAGGTCCAATTGGGTTGGACTCTGATCCCTTTTTAGCAAGGCGATCAGCTTCCTCGTTGCCCTCTATTCCCTCATGACCCGGAACCCATAGCAGCATGAGTTTGTTGCCCTGGGCCGCTGCCTTGAGGGAGTTTAGGCAACTCCAAGTCAGCTTTGAAGTTACCGAGAAGGCAGAAATAGCCTTTAGTGCTGCTTGGCTGTCAGATAGTAAAAATATTGTTGCACCTTTGAGTCGTTTCCTGGCAATCTCTTGTGCACATATTTCTATAACAAGGGTGTAAGAGGCAGCTTAAACGAAAAAGAGAACTGACCCCAGATTCTATTAACCAAAAAAATGGGAAAATTTTGTTTGGAGGGGAAGTGAAGAAAATTTAGAGTGGGGAATCGCGGGGAGCAGAGAGAGGGGGTTAGTAGAAACCAATCAGGGATGGGGTTACAACTACCCCGGGAAACCCCAGGGTGCTAGGGGGGAGACTACGGGTGACTGACCATTTTCCAGAAAAAGGGTGGCTTGGGAAAAACCAACGGCGCAGAGCAGCTTGGGGAATTCGGAGTCCATTAAAGGCTTTGAATGTTTTCACATAAGAACGGGACTAACGGACAATGAGGTAAAGGTGGCGAGTATGGTCCCATTAGCTGTGGGCCTTGAATACTAGTCAAGTGTGGTTTTCAAGAGGTAATGACCTAAATACTGAAAAATTCTTCATGATCTAAAAACATTTCAGATACATCTTAACAATTTGAAAATTCGCTGAAATAAATTAGCTAACCAATTCCACTCGAGCTCCACAACGTCAGTCGCCATCCCACCTTTAATTCAACTTTAACACCTTAATTCATCAAATAATAGCATAATTATCATGCCATTGTAATGAGCAAACTCACAGATTTGTGCTCAGCACGGTCTCTTTCAAGTATCGTGAGTGGATGAGATTTTTCTTTCCTTTCCGAAGCGGTTGGTTGTAACGGATTCAATTTTTTCTTCCCAACGTCTTCATCGTCGACGACTTCCATTCCCTGTAAAATGTCATCGAGAGATCTTAGTATCGTCATGGCGTTGTCAAACTCCTTTCAATGAAATCTTTGAAACTCGCACGAATGTGCGCACAAAGCGCTTTCCCGTTCGTCAAGTAGATTTGATTCCGAGGACCAGTACATATCTGTGACGTCATTTTTAACGTGAATTTTTTTTAAACAAAATCAGAGAGACAGTGCCTTTGGTGTTGAATGCAATTGAACGGGGGAGGGTGTTATAACTGAAAGGTGAGAGATGGGTAATTCAGGAATGAAAAAGGATGTGATCTGAAATACAACTTTTCTATTCTTTCTGTTGTGAATTGTACAACTAAAAACCTAAGAAGTCATCCTATCATCTTCGGGACATCTAGCAGTAAATTAGAAAATATTGAGACACATTGATGGCCCTTGTGGCAAATTTCTTTCCTAATCGATCTATCGTGCTGAAACATGACATCTTGAATGATACTATAAGGTAACGAGGTACAGGGTGACGAGTTTAGGTACCGTGGACTACGTCTAATAACAGAATGAATAAACAAACGTTTGTGTCCTGTTTGCAGCGTTATGCGGCAGTAAGATAACATTTTGGCAACCTTGGTGGATTCATCCATTTATGAAATTAATTTATGTTATTAACATGAATAACAAGGGACATTTAAAAACAATTAAAACGTGTACTAACTGGAGAGTCAGATGAAGCATACGAGCCAAATTCTCGTTCCAGTATCGTGGGTAATGGAAATTGTTTTTTTCGTCCCACGTTAGTTGATTTTGTTGTCTTCGAATATCCACTATCGGAGTCTCCAACGTTCTCATTGGGCGCTTTCTATGAAATTGATAAAATTACCATATGAAATGATTAAATGATAAACATGATGATAGCAGTATTATTTAATGACGTCATCAAAATATGAAATCAGGATTTATATTTCAGGATTGTATAAAAAGTCGGAAAAACTTGGCACAATCGAACAGTTCAAACCTGAAATATCCGGAAAACCAGCAACTACTACTTTTCTCCATAGGAAAATGCCTACAGTAACTGCATGTCCTCGTTTATGTCCTTTTATGAAGTGAGACGTCTAAACTATATTAAAAGGTTGAATGAACTCGGGTACTGCTGAAAAAGTTGTAATATGGTATGCAGGAATTCAAATATCACATTTTCGAGTGTCGAACCCCCGGTTTTCTATCAAAGATTTGGATTCTACAAAAAATTTCATAAACAGTTGACACCTCAACCAAACGCGCAACCCTGAAACTGGGAGAAATGAGAAAAGGAAATTTTGGCAGTATTTTGAAGAATACGTTTTAAAATGAAAATTAAAAATAAAATGTCTTTAACAAAAATTTCTCAAATAGTGTGATGGATATGGTTAGTTGGTCCTTCCCGATTTTAGAATCTGTCGCCTTGGGAGATGAATTGGACGCCTGCAAGCGTCTGGGTCATCCTCTGAGCGTGGCGGGCATTACCGTATTCATTTCAATGGAAGGGGCTTGACTCTCGAGAGCTGGAATGACTTTCATTGGAAGTGTGTCTATCGGGTTCTGTTTGCCATCTTCAGGAGCTAGTGTCATGCCCACAAAACTCCTCAGGTGTTTTGCTTCAGAGTCTGCTAAGCAGCCGAAGCCTTGTGTTCACTTTAGGGAGCCAAACTATTTTTGTTGTCCGAATTCTAAATTTCTCTCTATCGCCTGTGAAACAGCGACACTCCAAAGCTTAGTAGAAATTCAAATAATGAATTCATGCCAAATGTTACAATGGAAAAATATTCTATTGAAAATTTTAAATTTCGTAAGACAGAGCATGCATATCAGAATGCTTCAACCCGTGTAACGGGTATAACCCTTTCAGAGTTCACTCCAGTATCCAAATTCACTACATCACTAGGTTACTGCGATTAAAAAAAACAAAAAAAAAAAACTGTTGTTTTTGTTTTGATTGGAGTAACCTAGTGATGTACTGAATGCGGATGCAATGTTGGTATCATTAATCTGGCCATACATCGGGAATGGTTTGAGCTACAGACCTGGGATGGTCTCGATTTTGATTCCTCATGGAAAGTTCTTTAAAAAAAAGTCCAAATTTAGGCCGCCTTTTTTTGAGGTTTTTAGGGATTTTACAAAACGTTGACGACCCTTAAAGGGCACTTTAAATTAAGTGAGAGCTGGCTAAAGAATTGGGGCGTTGTCGGACCAACATGGATTTTTCCTGAAAATTTCAGATTTTTTGCTCCAGCTGTTTGGGAGAAATTGTGCGGCGTACTGCGGACGGACGTCAAAACTTTTTATTGCAGATTTGGATTCTACACCCTTTGAAACGTAAACCATGAAATTTTCAGGGGGGGTTAATTTTTTTTTCAAGAGCGATTACAATGGTTTATTATTGAATAATAAACCAACATCTTGAGGTGATGAAAATCGGTCGTTTACGATCAGGTAACGTAAATTAACAACTTTTGAGGGGCTGTTGAACAATTTTTTTTCATGGTCGATTACAAAAGTTTATTAATGAAAATAATAAGCCAAAATGACTGGAGACAGACCTATGTTTTTCCTACGGACTCCCGAACTATAACGATTTTACTTGTTTTATATCAAACATCGAATATTGTTGCAATGGGTTGGGATTATGGACTGAAAACCGGGTCAACTCTTGTAGTCGCAAGTAATGCCAAAATGAAACTCGCATCCCAAAATATAAACACTCACCGTATCTTCTAACTTTTTCCGATTTTGAGTTTGTCGAAAATCGGTAGTGGATGCCTTTATATAATCGAGTGGCCCAGTCAAATGCGATCTTCGGGGTCCAATACCCATATCTACCTGTGATTCAAACCCCACTGTACAACCGTTCGATCGGGTATACACATTGTAAGTAAGTCATGAATTTGCATTACGCCACATTCATAATAGCGAGTAGGCAGTATGTTAACATTACAGAGATGACTGACCTGAAATTGTTGGTCTGGCTGACGATTAGATACTGGTGGAACAGATGCTTGGGTGCCAGGGACGAACTTTGGTGCCAACACCTGGAAATTTATGAAATGCTGGTTAATTATATTAGTCATACAGAGATTTTAAAAATGATTTACTTGGATTTGTGACTGTCATAACCAAAAATATGGGTGAGTAAATTAATCCAATCGAGATATTTTCTCCTATTTTCTATACCTAGATGAAATTACAATACGATTTGCAGAGGTTTTCTAGCACTCTTATATACTAGGTTGTTGGTAGTGCAAAAACTGCTGAAAGAGCTAATTTTACTGGCCAAAATGAAAAATATTAGTAATATTATACGTATATTGTCATAATGTTTTCCAACTTTTCCCCATGAATCCTCATTGAAGAGCAGAAGAGTTTCAAATTAGAGGATGGTGGAGTCGTGAGCTTGGTGAAGGGGGATTAGGAGTTACCTGTCTGGGAGTAAGCTCTGTCTGTGTTCCAAATGGAAGTAGAACAGAGCGTTTGATTTGATCTGGGTTCAAGGAATGAACCGATGATACAACGCCCGTAGTTTCAGGGAGCACACCTAGTTGTCCACTCACCCTATTGACAGGACTGCAACAAACCTCAAAGGCAAGTTCAACCCTCATCACAACGAAATGAAGCTATGTAATGAATCAATGAATGGATGTGAGATAAGTAATAAACTTGTCTGCTTCCTTCTTCTCCTTTGCTGAAATACTACGAATGAAGCTTGGGTTAAAGATGGAGTTGGACTCTCACCTCTTCGGTGCTTGCTTGGCAAATATGAATTTCAGCTGTTGCAACAGTTATCCGAAGTTCGACAATCATTTCAAAATGTTTTTAAATAGATATTCACGTACCTACCTACTCGTGAAATTCTTAACCCTGTATTCGGCAAGTTCTAGTATACTAAACGATTTTTCGGAACTGCCGTTTTCCGAACCAACCAAGAGATTTATCGGCTTTAGCGTTTCTGTGGCTTCATCGGGAACTAAACTATCAAAACGAATTGGAATTTCTCGTTATCCGCCTTATCTAAAGTGAGAAGGAAGAAATTTGACGAAGAAAGCTGGTCCCGCAGCGTCATGGTGGATTTTGGTGTTGAGGCGTAGTTGGATTTTCGACTCCTTGGTAATTATTTCGATCCTTCGTCGAATTATTGTTATTGTACGTTGAAGCTGGATTGCTGAAGGTTCAGTTGAGTTCATCAATCTTCGTTATTGTTGGAAATCGAGCGCGATCAGTGTCTTGGAAAGTTTGGTGTGGTACACTATACACCGCCAGGGACCCAGTGATAGAGGTCGGCCGCGATTGGTATAGAATACTATGCACTGCCAGAGACCCGGTGATTTAGTTCCTACTGTTGGGGCCAGCAAATCGCCTTTGGCTACTCGCATAATAACACAGATATTAAATGCAGGTGTTTAGTGACAGGACTCTAGCCTTGCAATTATCTTTATAGATGTCTCCTAGTCCGAAAACAACGGGAAAACGTGCCCTACTATTCACTAAAAGGACCCAGAAATTGGTAAAATTGGTAAAAATGGGATCTTGCTTATTTTAATGAAACTCAAAGTTCCTAGCTCCTAACAACAAATAACTAGGTAATATATTGGTAATTATTACTGTGCTAATCCACTTATATATTCCTATATTCCTGTGATAATAGACAATACCATAATTTTTGGTTGACAGCGTCAGTATTGTGTCACAGCCGTTTTACACTGTGATGTAATTTTTGTTCAATTATTATAATTCATATTTTCTCAAAAACGTAACTCACTACCTGAATTTATATTGAGAGAGAATTTATACATCAAAAGAGAACTGTGGTAATATCGTGATATATAATGTTTGTGCCAAAAGTTTAAGATAATAAACTCGCTACTAATGTTTTGTTTGTGACTGTATAATTGTTTTTGTCAGCTATCACCCTTCACATTTCCAACTTTAACCCCCCCATTGTGCTAAAATAATAAAAGTCTACGGGAATATTGTAGCATATTATGCTATTCTCATTCCTTGGTGACTTGGCAGTGTCTAGTATAATATAATTCTCCAAAGTTAAGTGATTCCATGGTTACTTGGCAGTGTATAGTATACTATGCTTCCCTGCGGTTCAGTGATTCCTTGGTTACTTGGCAGTGTGTAGTATACTATGCTTCCCTGAAGTTCAGTGACTCCTTGTTTACTTGGCAGTGTGTGGTATACTATACGTGTTCAAAACTTGTTTAATTTTAACATTTTTGAAACTTTTTCAGTTCCAACATGTTTTGGAGGGTCATAGACACGCTTTACGGAAAAAATTGCCATAGGAGAACTCTGCCAAGTACGTTTGTTTCACAGTTTGAAGACGAGAAAGCGGACAAGATTGATCTCCTTTGCATATTGGTAGTTGAAATTTGTACTTGGCTGAGAAAAGCACATTTTTGTCTCACGTTCCCTTCGTCGCTGTCCCTTATGGTTTTGGTGCACCCCCAGGGTTTCAAGACAGGAACCACCACTGGGGATGGTTTCCCCCGAAAAAAACATTAGTGAGCCAAGTTTATGGAAAAATTCCAATGAAAAGGGGTTTTTGCAGCTTTTGAGGCTTTTTCATCTGCTGTCCTCCCATGATAGAATGAGAAGTCGGTCCAATGGTTTCAGTTAATGGTACCTACTCATAGTCTGCCTCCCTTCAATTGAGAGCAGCTATCTTACAGTTTCATTTCACTTACTGCGTATGTACGGTCAGGAGACTGATCGGAATTCTTGTTCTTAGTGGACAGATTGTTGAAGAAAATTGGAGAAGGGATCTGTGAAATCATAATGTCAAAAACAATAAAAATGACGATACATATTCGACAGCGTTAAAAAGTGAAACATGGTCAACTTATATGCGTAGCTACTATCATAGTATTAAATTTACTGTAATTTCCTTCTCAGTTTGGGGAATTACCAACTGTAGCTAAGCGGAATTTATTTAATCGCACAGCACAAATTTTGGTGACGTGCGATTCTTTTCTCGTTCGATCCGAATTTCAGTCCAGTTGTGTAACAAATATTTTCAATTCCCTGCCGATTGGGGTGACGGAGAATTTTAATTGCCAATCATTCAAGCGCTGCTCGTACAACTTATCGTACAGCTTCTTTTTTTATCGATTAAGAACTTTGGTCTAGTTTCGAACTGTATTTCCGAAGTTTCAAATTCAAATACTGAAGGCGGTGAATGGAATAATAGTGATAATTCGTTTATCCCCACGTTGTTCGATTCCGATGTCTAACAAACTTCTCTTGTGTAAGAAACCTTGGGAATTCCACAACTCGCCACACCGTGAATAAGCGGTATAATTTCAACCTTCCAAGAGAATAGGAAAGAAGCAACCCTAACGTAAAAGCTAGCAGCCATTAAACCGATGATATCACTCCATAAAACTGAAGCACATAATTTGGATGTGTCCACTGCAGTTTTGACGTAATAAAATACCATCCTTCCCAGTCAAATATTACAAAACACAAGGTTGTTTCTCGAGCTAACTAGCTGCTTCTTCTGTAACAACCTTCCAACATTCCTCACTAGATCTCAATGATAACCTAGTTGAACTATTTATTCGCTAGACAGCGCTAATTCTTGGCAATTCTACCCCTGTGTTAATTTTACTGTAGAACGCAAAATACATTATTAATCTCTATCAATGAATAAGGATACTTTTTCAGAATATAGGCAAGATTCTCTTTCCTTCTTTTACTCGTGTAATTTCTCTTATGAATCATTCTGATTTATATGCTATTATTTGGTCATATTAAAGTCATTGCAAAGGGTTCTGAATTGTGATTTACCGGTCTCCATCCCTCGGTTTGTGACGATGCCGGAGAACTACTGTTAGAATCCTTTGAGCGGTCTCTGGAGGTTGCACGCTGCGAAACAAAACGTGATTCTTTTTAAATAAAGAGAATACAATTAAACCCATTAAACCCATTAAAAAACGGGGGTTCCTATTTAGAATAAGAATTTCCGGGGAGTGCGCAAATATGATATTTGAGATCCTTGGAGAAAAATATGAAGATTCAACAACAAAAAAATTGTTTTCTCTACTGTTGATGGATATTCATTCATGGCAAAATGCTTATATTGTAGCACTTCAATTTTTGTTCGATAATCGAATTAATGTAGGTATTTTTTTTTTTTTTTTTTTTTGCTTCATCTATTCTCAAATGATTTAACAATAGGTTGATCACTCTTGTTGATTTGTCGAGGGCCTTGAAGGTTGATGTAAGGTGCCAAATTATGTTTGGAGTAGGTATTATTAAGTTCTAAGCAAAAACAGGAGTCCACCGGGGAACATAAGTTCATCTGAATTTAGACCTCAGTGGGCAAAAAAACTTAATAATGTTATTTTTGAAAAAAACTAATAATAAGTAGTATAAGCATCATTTAATTTAATTTCGTATTATTGGCCTCATGTAATATTTGGTGATTGTTAATAAATAAATAAATAAAAATAAATACTTACTTGTCGGCCGCTGGAATTAAGGCTTCTGCGGCTTGGACTTCTACTTCGTCTTATGAGGTACGGAAGACACGGAACTCCGGGTGTCTACGACAAGAATTTACCAAAACCAATTAGAGTAACTTCATGCGATTGACAGGCAAACCATCTATAGCAATTGACACGCTGGAAACACATCTATGTATACAAGTTCAAATATGTTATTGGCTAATGGGACAACGGGTCGATTAGACTAGCTGTCGATAAATTCATTAATTTTTGCAAATTCTTTCACTGGGGTTCATTATTCAATGATTCATGATTTGAATTTCTACTTTAGGTTTGGAGTGTGCGTGTTTCACAGGTGATAGAGCGATTATTGAATTTCAGGAGATACGCATACGACATGAATTCACGTAAATCTGAAATTTCAACTGGGGTTCATTATTCATGATTTGAATTTCTACTTATTTGGATGTGAGTGTTTCAGGTGATAGAGCGATTATTGAATTTGTGGAGATATGGCTGAAATAGATCACTTAAATGTTCTCAACCAAAATACCTATTTGGATTGATCAGTTGATCATATGAAATTCAATGGTTTATTATCGCCTCCTGAAATTCACACTCCAAAGCTTAGTGGAAATTCGAATCATGAACGCAAGCCAATTGAATAATAAACCCCAGTGAAACAATTTGCAGCGTTTTACTACCCAATTCACCGAAAAGTCAGATAAAGTCGATGCTGAATGGAAGAGATGAAGAAATCGAGTCTCGCACTAGAGTTACTGATACATTACAGTCTGTGAGAAATGAATTATTTTATTCTTTCAGAAAAAACCTTCATGCTAGACCCTTTGTAGAGAAACTAAAAATATCTGCCATGATGTTTGATTATTATTACTATTATTCATACCAATGTATTCACGGAATTTCTGACAAAGGAAACAAAATTTCACGTAAGGATCACAAATACATTCCAATACTTGCGGAATCCATTATTCTATTAGTTTCAGAACCAAAAAACAACTGATTATACCCCAATTGAGATTGCGTACCTTGAGAATAGTAGTATGACAAGTCCAAAATATCGACTTGTTAAACTTGCAGGGAAGCTTCAAGGGATTAAATTCAATAATTATTCTTTCAAAAAATCGAAATCTCTAAGATTTTAGGTGTAAAAAGCGGATGGTAGTAGCAAGATTCAACCTTCAAGATTAGACCAGAAAACACGTCTAATACAGTTACATAGAAAACTGATTTACGGAGAAGGGTTTTCATTCAATTTTTGAAATCTATCAATCTAGAAACGTAAACCAAGAAATTATTTTTCGTTGACGTTACAAAGGTGCACTGTTGAATATAATAGACGAATAATACAATCACTACGTCACACTAAGCTACAATATAAACTATCTTCCTTCAACTTCGTACATTGTGATTACTCATAGTTATAATCTAAACTCACTGTAGTTATTGCCGTTGTATTGTTCCTTGATCGCTTTCTACACGATTTTGGAAATTCAGGTGGTGGTGAGGGCAATCTATCCTGGAATTAATGAAAGACTTTCCAACATATGTTGATTAACAATCTATATTTACGTTTAAAAATGTTAAGATTCTCTAATTCCCTTTCGCAAATGTTCGGAGAGAATTTAACTATTGCTAAGGCACTAATCAATAACAAATTCAAAGTTTCAAAATTTACTTGATGGAAATTCGTTTTGAGATGTTCCACAACTATAAAGGATTTCTGCAAGTTTCTATATTCGTTCGTGTCATTCCAGACGCTTAATTATCTTGACATTAATATAAAACGCTACAAATTATTTGGCAAAACCCCTTTTATTTGTGTATTAGAAGATCTATGTTCTACTTGGTTCACTGGGTTACAAAAACTTCCGATTCCGAAAGAGAAATATTCGGACCTGAATCATTTGAAAATTTCTGTAGGTAGGAAGCCTAAAGTTATCACGAAAAACTTCACCTAATGCTGCGATTCTTCAAGTTTTCTTACGGATTTTCCTGGTTTTCCCAGCATTATAAGAGCATTATAACTACTATTTTTTTCAACTACTAATTTTTTTTACTTTGTTCGCATTTACTACAACATTAATTGTCCATCGTTCTGATGATGTTTGAATCACCAACGCAGTGTAAATGAGGTTTTTGGCTGAAAAATGAGATTTTCTCAAAATGTGAAAAATCTGAGTTAGGCGGGTTTTCCTCTGCACTCATTCATTGGTATTGTGTGGTCGAATGTCATGCAGACAAGTTTTTTTAATGATACTTTTTCGATGGAAATTGTGTGCACGGAATCATGTTGCCAACAAAATGGTCAAATACATGCGTACGTACATGCCACGACTCACTGAACAAATTTTATATCGTGACAGAAAATTATACTTTCAAATTTGTGGATAAAATCTCTAGCAGCGTGAATACTCTTTACACTCTGGAAATAGAAAAATACTTACGACCGTTGGAACCATTTGTTTACTCTTTGGCCTCTTTGTATGACTTGAGTCGGGTGACGCCCCCTGATTTTGTGGAATTGATAATCAGGCATTACATAGGTACATACATAAAAATTTATCTACGTAGGTACATTCAACATTAGGCTAAAATATTGGGCCGCAAATTTTAATAATGCCTACCTATGTACGCAAAATGTTCTTGCATTTTATTCTTAATTTTTGCTAATCATGTATTCGGATTTTTTCATTAGTCTTTATTTAATAATTCCATCCTCCCTGAATGTCGTTCTCCAATATGTACCAAAAATAAGACTGTAACGCTCAACCATAAAGATACCTACTGCACAATGTGGTCAACGTATGATCTACGTTCGTAGAAATTTGATACCTAGTTTCTTTCTTGTTATGGATGCATCTCTGTGAATACTCTTTTGTGTGCTGTTAACCTATTTTCCACAAATCCTTGTGTTTTGGCTGAATAAAATGCTTGGATCTATTTTGTGTGTGTGACACATACGCGCGACTATCCATGTCGAGCTGAAGGCGCGACTATTGGAAGGTTAAATATCAGAATCAATCGTGTCGTCGGATGTATTGATGAGAAAAGTAAAGTCACCTCTCCAGTTCCGTTTTGTTGAGGGTAAAAAGCAGATCTTTGGTACTCGACGTTTTCAACCGCCTTGGCGACTCTCCCTTGAAGTTCCTTCACCAGGAGGATATCTGCATCATGTTTCAATTTAGATTCCTGAAATAATATTCACTATCATCAAAATTCACTTACATACCTACTGAAAATAGGATGACGAGAGCTACTCAACAGCTGAATTTATGAAACCTCTCAGTGAAATCTTCATTATATGGTATAAATACACAATACGATAATTCTATATTGAAATTGAGGAGGAGGTAGGTGCAAGTAAAGCGTCAATTAGCTCTTCTTGGGGAGAACGCTATGATTTTCATCGCTTTGAAATCAATATGTTACACTGCGCTTACGATACGCAAAATATACCAACCACCATTCTCTCAGGTTCTAGTGGTCCGATCGCATTCAAATTTTCAGGGTAGTTTGAAGAACCATATAAACTCCGGTCGTTGGTTCCAACAGTAGCTACTGCACATGCGCAAACGTGAAATCCTTGTAAATTGCCTAATTCCTAAAGTTTTTACCCGATTTTGATGAAATCTTCAGGGAACGTGTGGGTTTGGCTACAGATAGTTCCCTACGAGTTGGATCTCTCTGAAACAATACATAATTCTGCGCATGCCCAAGGTTATATTTTACATGACTGGACATAATGTGAAACATTTAAAGAGATCTACATGACCATCTTACCTACACGAGGTTCGCACTTCCAACTTTGCAGGCATTTTTTTCGTTCTTAATCAATTCGTCTGCCACATCCCCCTCCCTCTTCAAAAAGTTCTATCCTCTATTCCTACTAAGGGGAAAGATGCACATGAAGGCGTTTATAAGTCTGTGTTGAGTTGCTTCTCGGAAGAACTTTTGCTTAAGAACGTAGTTTCCAGGAGAACTCAAAACAAAAACACCTCGAAACGCTCAAATGTTCCTACGAGCATTGATGCAACTTGCTCCAACCGCCTTCATGTTCTTATCTGCCTATTTTAACTAACTCCTATCTGTTTATTATATCCAGAGAAAACGCTTTGGTAAATGTGAAATTAAGTATGACTAGCAATAGGAAATCGAAAGCTAACATATGTCACAGCCAGCCCTTGATACATTTTTCACGCTTTCCTTACAATGATTTTTTCTTTACTCACCCCCCACCCCCAACATATTCATACCAAACGATTCAGAATGAAATGCTGAAATGCAGAATTTCATGTTATAATGAAATAAAAATCTACTTCATTCACCAAATCAGTACCGAACAGATTTGACACTTTTTTCGAATCTTTGATATTTGTAGGATGGTTCTCAACGTAATCCAAATATTCGGTTGTATACATGAGGTAGTGGAATGGTATAGTTGCCCCTTCCATTGATCTGAATGCGGATATAATGCACCGCCACGCTCAGAGGATGACCAAGAGGCTTGAAAACGTCTGATTCATCTCCCAAAGCGACGGATTCTAAAATCGGGAAGGGCCAACTAACCATATCCATCACACATTATAAAGAAGTCGAATCCATGGATCTGCATTTAGTTTATTGGATGAAGCATAGTTGAAAATCGTGTATAGCATTTTCACGTTAAATTTGGGGTTTTCAATTTCAAATTGGAGGCTTTACATTTCAAATCGGGGTTTAACGTGAAATATCTGACCCCCTACTATACAACTTGAACAGCAAGACAAATTCTCAGTGAGCCCCAAACAAACCACGACCTATGTGACACGATGCCACTGTCACCACATCGGACTGCGCGAATTATGTGATGAGAATGATGACAGACCGGACAGCCACTGCTGCAGGGAGAGACACGTTGAAAAATTTGTTCATTCTTACTTGTTGAATGTTACATTTCACTAGCTAATTTGTTGTTATTGCTTTCCCAGAATTAAATCATGTATTTCTGTCATCCGCCGAATTGAAATGTAAAACCTCCGATTTGAGATGAAAATCCTATAGATGTATGAAAGGCACTCACGCTGATGGAAGACTTGGCGGCGGTCGGGGACGCGTTCCGGTCTTTTCTCTTAACTGTGTCCAACTGATCCGCTTCCCTCGCCGGCCCAAGAGACTTGGAAGCTTTAGGTCTGCCCTGCGCCCCACCAGACCTTGTCGTAGGGTTCTTCGCACCAGCCTGTTGTAACTTAGTTATGAAATCCTCAAAACCCCACTTTTCAATGAAGCAATTTAACTAAAAACGTCTACGAGACAAGTTTCAGTCATGAAGCATGATCGTAAGAGCCAGCTGTAGAAAATTATCGCTTGATGTTGTTTGGAAATTGAAGCACCTGGTATGGTACCTTTTCCAGCATATTTTCCTAGGTACATGTCTAATTTTTTTCATGTTAGCAGGTAGGTAAACGTTTTTCTAGTTCTGCTTAAAATATATGTGTTCGGTATAAGGGCGATTCCACGAAATGTTAACCTTTTCTTTTCCCAAGCCACTTCATAGATAAAAATGTATTTCTAGTTGTCCCAAACAGACTTCATTTTTGTTAATTGAACCTCATTTGGCTCAGCGAAATAGCCCTATGCCATCTTGAACAAAATTTAAATTTAGAAGTCAATTTGTCATTCATCCGGCTGTCCCCAAGAGGCATTAGTCAGGTTTTCAAATGTCCCTTGAAAGTGTGATCACAGTTTTGATTGATTTGCTACTTTTTTTCATATCTACCCATCTATAGTAAACACAAACTAGTGCGTCAAATTAGGTTAGCTGAGACACCATTGATAAGGGCTGTCCCTTCGGTTTTGACTCAATCATCTGGGTCCTTGTGTTTCGTTGTGTAACTTCCCTGCTGCAAGAGTTGAGGGAATTTTTTGTGCAGAATTTGGAACCTCTGGTTTCCCTCTTCCACGTGAGAGATCCACTTTTATTCAGCTGTCATTCTGGAGGCCTCCAACCTCGAAAACTTGTGCATAAAAGGGAGAGTGTTTTTATTCAGCATCATTCATCTGGTCTCACTCATTAATGACATTTGCTATTTTTCATTTTCAATCTATTTAGATTAAGATGCAGTTTTGCACCTAGTTGTCATGGGTAGCTTAAAAATAATGATAACTGGTCTATCTTCTCTGGAAATGCCACTTTAGTGTCAAATTTCATTCATCTGGACTTCCACAACAAACTTGAGCCAGATGAATGACAAGAGCGCAGATTAATGAATCAAGAGGTAAAAACTTTCATATTATGTGAGATTTGGATATTATATTTTTTGAAGCTGGTTACGTTTTGTGATGGTATCCTGTAAATGTCTACTACTTTGTTGTTTTAGGTGAACCATTTGGATTACCCTGAAGACCACGCCACCGTGGTTTCTTTCAAAATTCGTTGACTGACCGATTAGAGACTGATCAATTTGTTCCATTACTTTCACTACTTAGTTGATAATACTTTTCCATACGTCAGTTTCATTCAAGAAAACCTATCGAGTAATTTTTTTATGTAACCAAACCTTTAGTCATTAGTCATGTTACCAAGCTAACAAAATTATTTTTGAAATATTTTCCTAATAGTATTTAAGACTGATTCTTATCAATACGTTACGAAAAGCACCCGTTTACCTGAATTTCAGTGTTTGTATTAAGAGTTCCTTTTTTTTCATTGATATAGTGAATACTTACGCTTAGCTGGAGTTATTTCTTCCTTACCTACTAGTGAAATAAAATCAAGCTCCAAATTTGAATTTATTTATGTTTTTATTTGAGAACTTTATTGAGATTTGTTTTCTTTTGTGTTATAAAATATTTCAAAAACGTTCAAGTTGCTTTTCTTCCTTCAACAGAGAAATCCATATTCTAAGTCATTCATCTGGCTGGAATGTCATTCATCTGGGTGCTGTAAAACTTTAATTGGTCATTGCCCTAAAACCAGTGGATTTCCTGTGTGCCCCATTTAAGGCTTTGCTAGGCAGCTTACCCTCAAGAGAAAATCACAACAAAAATTGAAATAGGAGAGATTTTCTCTCTCTTTTTTTCGCTTCGGAAAAAGGGTAACATTTCGTGGAACTTCAGGGATCGATTCATCAACTAATTTGCAATAACGTTTACCTCATGGCAATTTTTGTTTAGTCCTCCTTTTCCGCCTATTCCAAAGTTTTTTTTTCGTATTTTCGACCTAACTTCACTGAAATGACCTTACCTCCATTAATTCACTGATAATTAATTCACAATTAAACTTTAAATTATACCGTTGAAGAAAGCGTTAAATTGTCATAAATTTTCATTCCATAAAGTTCTCTTCTAAGTCACGTCGTACATGGTTGTTTGTTGCCTAAACTTGATTGTTATCGTATTTATAATCATAATCACAAAAATCCACATTTCGATTTAATTCGTCTTCTTATTCGTGACCAAGAGTACTCAGAGTGGAGTAAATTTTTTAAATTTAATCGCGGATCTTCGCCTGAACTCAGTAATGGAATTTTGGGTCATGGCTCCTGGACTCTAACACGAAGATGGATCCATCTTCGTGTTATTGTTTTAAATAGTGAATAATACTGATTACCGTACGTAGCCGTATAAGAGGCGATGGACTCCGAGAGATCAAAAGTCTGACGGGCGAGCGTGGGGGAGATTCAGGCGATGAGGGCCGCTGACCAGTTCGGATTACCACGGGCGAATGTGACAGTCGTCGCCTACGTGCCGGAGAGTGGATCTTATGCTCGTCTGAACTCTGAAATAAACAGCAGTAGGTCATAGATGCCACGTTTTAAACCTCAGAAAACTATTACGCAGGGATTTAGTATTCCTGTATTCGAATGTTAATCTCTAATACTCCTGTGTTCTATGTTAATCTTGAGGTATGTCTACACTCGTGCAACTTTTGTTCATCAGAGGCACGCGCCATAGCGCAAGGTGTGACGCACGTGATGAATCCCAAAAGGCGTGGAACGGTCAGTGGAAGGGGAAGCGCTCGACGAACCGCAAGGGTTGGGTTTCTGTGCGTCTCACCGTTCATCTCGCATGAGTTTTCCATCGAAAAACGCTGCAAATTCTTTCACTGGGGGTTTGTTATTCAATTTCATTCATTTGGCTTGCATTCATGACTTGAATTTCTACTAAGCTTTGGAGTGTGCGTGTTTCACAGGTGATAGAGCGGTTGTTGAATTTCAGGAGATATGCATAGAGCACTTGAATCAGTTCTCAACCAAATACCTATTTGGATTGATAAGTTGATCATATTTGTGTGCGCCCTATCAAGAGCGACTACATTGGAAAAATATTCTATTTCAAAATTTTAAATTTCGTAAGACGGAGCATGCATATTATGATGCTTCAACCCGTTTATCGGCTATAAACCCTTTTAGGAGTTCACTCCAGTATCCACATTCAGTACATCACTAGTTTACTGCGATAAAAAAAAAAAACTCTTGTGTTTGTTTTGATCGCAGTAACCTAGTGATGTAGTGAATGTGGATGCAAATGTTGGCACCATACATCGGGAATGGTTAGAGCTACGGAACTGGGAAGGGACTCATTCGATTCCTCATGGAAAGTTCTTCAAAAAAAGCCCAAATTTAGGCCGCCTCGACTTTTTTTTAGGGTTTTAGGGATTTTACAAAACTTTGACAACCCTTAAAAGGCAATTTAAATTAAGTGAGAGAGCTGGCTCAAGAATTGAGGCGTTGTCGGACCAACATCGATTTTCGTTGAAAATTTCAGATTTTCTGCTCCAGCCGTTTGGGAGAAATCGTGGGTTCGGCGTACGGCGGACGGACGGAAAATTTTTTATTGCAGATTTGGATTCTACACCCTTTGAAACGTGAACCATGAACTTTTCAGGGAGGGGGAGTTAGAAACTTTTTTTCCAAGAGCGATTACAATGGTTTTTTTATTGAATGGGTGTCGAGGTAGACATTGTGCTGAGCTTTAAGCAGCATATTGAGTTTGCAGCTTTGAGGGAAAACGGAACACTGGGGTTCGTGTGGCGAGTCCCTCGTGATTTCAAGATCAATCGAACAGCCAGGACTCCGAATTTAGTCAGACCTCAGCCGGTGCTCTCCAGCATCATCAGGTCATCTCATTGCCAAGTGGCCAAATGGATGAATCAAGAACCTAGTGAATTCAGAGAAAGATCTCTATAAAGCCACTTCCAGAGTTTCACTGAGCTGCCACTGATTTAGATACTAAAACCACTGTCTTGTAAAGTTTGAAACAACTAAATGGGCACGATTTGAATGTCGGTGATGTGGTAGCCAGTGCTGCACAGGTTTCTGCAAGTAACTAATGTGATGGAGTCAGAAAACAGCAATCTCAAGTGCCTCCAAGATGGTGACTTTGACATGACTTACCCACAAATCCAGTGAATCATTAGCAGCAGCTATAGGCCTATACGCTAAACTGTACATATAAACCTAAATTCCTATATAAAGATGTTATGAAAAGAATCATTATTTTCCTCAACTCAGATGGGTGGTCAAAATCAAAACAAAACCAATCCTGAAGTTTATACCCACAAACCAAAGCCCCCCCCCCCCCCCCATTATCCTGTTCAAGATTACTTTAAGATTTGTAGTAAAGTGGCTTTTGGATTGTTTTTTCTTTTAGTTTTCCCACAGGTAGCAGAAGAGCAGAAGTATTGCTCTCACAGTCGGGGGATGGATCATAGTTTCAATCGCATTTACATTTCAAACCATTCTGAATAACTTCCGTTTCAACCGGACATGTCCACCAATAAATAAAATAAATCGCGCTGGCTATGGTATTTAGGATGCAAACAACGAATGATACGATAAACATTAAACGTATACTAACGTATTTTGGTTGGAGCTTTGCAATATCACTCCTCTCTTGAGATCTCCTGGATGTTGGCGCATCACCTTGATCCTGTTTCTGGAAAGAAACGGAATTTTATAAAAATATGAAATGTACATTAAATCTTTCGAGGCTTTATGTTGCATACTGTTGTTACTCAAGAGTGGTAGCCCTTTCCCCTCTTGATGAACCGAGTGCGATCGGGATCGTTTGGTTGATCACCGGCGGCTCTGGCTCTCCTCTCGCTCTCGTAGTGTTGAAAGGTGGGAGTGATCGGATCAGACACTGCTCAACGAACTGATCCAAATGAACGCTGAGCAGTATTGCTGGGAACGTTCTGAACAGGGAAATGCGTTCGAGATATCGAGAGCTATTTCCCGATCGAACGAGCTATCGATCTCTCTGTTCTCGACCACAAAGATAACCTGGGTAAGTTTGATTGTTTCTTGGGATCCTTTTTATTTAACCTGAAAATGACGTCTTACTTAACGAAGGGTGGAGGGGATGAGCGGTGAGTTACGTCAAAGAGCTGATGATTTGGATTAGCGATCGATCCCGATCCGATCAATGAGATGAGTTATATTGCCCATCTCTACTTAGTTGGGGCTGTTTCATACGAAAATTATTAACATTAACAGGACTAATAATTACTTTCACTCTCAACCTACGGTATTAAATAACCAAAACCTTTTTAGGGAGGCAAATCAAATTGTTTGTCACATTCAATTACAAGGCCGTCAACCGTAAATATATTGATCCCCCACCACTAAACAAACTTCAATGCGGCACTTTGGAATGTATTCAATTAAGAAATCAACAGGGTAACAATACTTACGCACGTATCAGTCAGTTTAGTTCGAAATTGTTGTTTAGCGGAGTATGGAGACTTTGTTCTAGAATTTAAACCACATTCCTGCAACAATAAAAAATACAAATAATAGAAATGTCATTATTTGCTCTGTTGAAAACACAGTTCGATTGTATTCAGGGTGTCTAGTAAAATTATGGAACAAACTTAGGGAATCGATTTTACGTTTCATTTGCAATCGAAAGTGTCTCCAAACATTTTTCGTTTAGAGGCTTCGTTTCCCCGCAATTTAATTTCTAAGATTTGTTTTACTTTTCGGACCTTGTCTCATTAAAACAGCCGTAGCTCCCTTAACTTTGGTCTAAACGAGAAAATAAGGTGACCATTAGAAGGAGCATAAAATTTCGTATTACCCTGATATAAAATTTAATTTTTTTAGCCAGACCTTATTGGGGGAAAAAATGGCCGAAGTTCAAACTTTGAAAATTTCCTAAAAATCATCGTTTTTCTTTCATTTTTTTTCCGCTATCTGTAGGGATGTTTTTCGTCGGGCACTTCTCGGGGAAAACTTGCCCAGACACTCAGCTTTCCAACGGTATACTCGTTTTTATGTTTGGACGTATTTTTCTAGGAGAAAAATGAGTTTGAATGAAAGAAAACGTGGTTTTTTTTTAAAGCAAGATCGAGTTTTTTCATGATTTCAAAACTTGGTGGTTCGGGTCAAGTTAGTTTCGTATCCTACATGATTTTTCACGCTGAATCGAATGGTGATGCTCCCAATCCTCTCAGGCAATCCCAAAAGAACGTATCGGGTCTCGGGTTTCAACAGGCATTCTGCGTTATCATTTTTTATCAACTACAGTAGGTTTTCAAAATGTCCCCCTCCTTGCCTTGTACAAAGGCGGTATCTTTTGAGCACGCTCATCGAGACCGGCTTCTGGTGGATAACGCCGATTTTTACCAAAAAGCCCACGTTTTTTTCGAAGGCAAACGTTAATTTCAACATCAAATTGCACTGTAAGTTTTTTTTCTTATACCGTTGGAAAGCTGAGTGTCTGGGCAAGTTTTTCCCGAAAAGTGCCCGACGAAAAACCTCCCTACAGATAGCGAATAAAACGGAAGAAAAACGATGATTTTTAAGAAAATTTCAAAGTTTGAACTCTGAATTTTATATTGAGGTAATAGGAAATTTCATGCTCTTTCCAATGGTTACCTTATTTTCTCGTTTAGACCAAAATTAAGGGAGCTACGGCTGTTTTAGTGAGACAAGATTTGATAAGTAAAAAAAAATCTTGGAAATTAAATTGCGGGAAAACGAAGCCTCTAAACGAAAAATGCTTGGAGACAATTTCGATTGGAAATTAAACGGAAAATCGATTCCCTGAGTTTGTCCCATAATTTTACCAGACACCCTGTAGAAGAGTGGACAGCAAAATGGAGGATACGTATGTATTTGTACGAAAACAAATGTGGCAATTCAGGTCAGGTAACAAGGCAATAGAAACAAAGAATAGAAAGCGTGCCAATTACATGAGAAGAAAGGGAAGCGAAAAGCCATATAGACCAAAAACGTATTGGAGGCCTATGAGGGCGTCAGGACATCAAAATAATTGGTGGTCATAACCACGCTCTGCTACCATGTAACATATACCTAACATGTATCTCCTTAGGAGGCGGATTCAAGAACAGGAAAGGGCAAACTAACCATATCCACCACAAGTTTCATAGGATTGCTTTTGTAATAAACATTGGTGACTTTTGAACGGACCTACCGTACGCAGAACTCGATTTTCCCGTTCAAACTTCCTTGGGATATGCAAGAAGTTACGGTCCTCTAGCACGAGCTCACCGTCAGATTCCTGTAAAAAGCAAAACCATAAGAATTATCGAACAGTAATCCAGTAATGGCTCATATTAGTTCAACAATCATAATGGTAAATTTGTGTGATCAAATATTGCTGAGTTGAAGCTTGATAAAGGAATCCTCAAATTCTGACACTAATCCCAATCAGTTAGAATCACATAAAGTAAATTGAATGTGTGAAACATACTGCCCCCGGGGCAGCAGCAATCTCCAAAAAGTACAAGAAGCAATGGCTATTGACTGGGTAGAGGACGCAGTTTCTCTTTAGAAAAAAAAGGGACAGTAGACCTCTACGGTTCTTCAGCCAGATCATTTAAATGATTAATTTTACACATTTAAGTACCGAAGATGAAAAATTGCCTACGCAACCTACAAATATGGGATTCTAGCTCAGAGGAGGGGAGCTAGTAAACAGAGATGAAGGCTATGGCTGGGGGGGGGGGGGGGGCTAACAAGGGTTTACGTGAGTGCATTCTGTGTTCATAACGGTAATTACTAAGCCCAACCAACTCCCTGGAAAAATCTGTAGATCTGAAACTAAATTAGAGACCCAATAAATAATGCTTCAAATTTATGGTTAAATAACCTGTAAAATAGTTGAGGTGGAGTAGGCATCGACCATTTACGCTTCTTTTTTTAGAATCACTCATATGAACCTTTAATAGTGCCATTCATTCACAAGTATTGGCTGAACGCCTGGAGCTCAAGAGAGACGACCAAAAGAAATAATTCATGGTGCCTACGAGAAAAAATGCTTCCGCTACCTTCGTGGACTCGGAAGCAAAATTGCTTCTGAGATAATTCTGGCCTCAAAAATGGGTACTCAAGTGGAGCGGATGACGACCTGTTCTCGATGCAAGATGAACCCTCCATTAAAGGGATCCACGAAATGGACCTTCCACAGACCAATGGAATCCAAAATTACTGCCCATAAATTATCTAATTGAAGTTTCCTTTGTGATGGATATTAGTCTGGGAGCCCGGCTGAAAAAAGGCAACTGATCGATAAAAAAGTATGATGAAGCCCTACGTAAGTCCATATGTACCCCAAAAATTTGTTTTTGCCAAAATCCGTCTGCCCTAGTAACCCAGCGACTTTTCAACGGCAGACGTCCATTTTTATGTTACAACTTTGGCCTAGTATCTGGGTTTAAAATTTCAACCATCTACCAATGACTTCATTTTGGACCCCCCGGATGTACGTTTTTTGGCTTCATCTGCCCTAGCAATCCAGCGGTTCTTCAACGGCAGACGTGCACTTTTATGTTACCTATCAACCCAAGCATGATTGGCCAAAATTTCACCCATAGGTACAAATCAGTCGTTTCTGGGCCCTGAAATTCGTGTGTTTTGACTATGTTTGGACGTAAGACCCAGCCACTCTGATGTGGCAGACGAACATGGTTTTTCATGGATTAAAGTATCATTGGCCGAAATGGTATCCATCTACCTGTGAGTCGGATTTTCATAGTTTTGAGGTCTGTTTCACTGACCGCCATCTTTTAATCCGACGGCTTTAGAATGGCAGACGTGCGTTATATATATGACCTCAGTGAGTACTATAACATTCAATAATTGGTACTTTTCTATCGATCAGTTGCCTTTTTTCTGCCGGGCTCCCAGACTATATGGTTAGTTGGCCTTTCCCGATTTTGGAATTCGTCGCCTTGGGAGATGAATCAGACGTTTTCAAGCGTCTGGGTCATCATCTGAGCGTGGCATAGCATTATTACCGCATCCACATCAATGGAAGGGGCAACTATACCATTCCATCACCTCACACCTTCCTAGTGACAACCTACCTAATTCTATATTTTTAATATACGAAATCACAAGGTCCCTACAGTGGTTTTCAGAAGTTTTAATGTCTCCTCAGCTACTTTAAAAATTTATTTTGATACTGCATAATTTGTGTGAATATTATTCACTTGGAAAATAACTAGGTTTATATTTCTGAACAACTCATAATTCGTGGCACTAAATAATATTTAGGTGTGGAGTCACTATAATGCTTACTTCATCGCTGTTCACATCTCCTCTTGTCCTCAACTTCAGGAAGTTTTTCGAATTTGTAGTCTGGAATTAACGTTAATGCAAAGTAGTTTAATAAGAACGGGGACGGATTTGAAGCGAGAAATAAATGTTGATAATGTTCAAGTACACTTTCACATACACTTGAGAACAAGTCGAAAAGTATGGGGGTCAATATTTCTCCACGGAACTGAGTCTGTCAAAAGAAGCCAAGATGAAAAAAAAAAGGAAAAAACTCTGTTTGCTGCTTTCAGTTGCTCTTGAGTCTCGCTATTTTGAGCTCTCCGATTTTACGCATTCAGTAATTTAGAATGTTCGAATTTCGAATGGGTATCAAATTGATAAAATAACGTTTAAACACAGTAAATACTCTCAAATATTAATGCTCATACCCATACTGCCTAGAACTCTCCACTTTGTGATGAGATGACGCAATAGCATTAGAAAGAAAACAATCGAATATGTTGACCCCCCCCCCCCAGACACACTATCCTCCCTTTAGCTCTGGTTTTTGGCCTTAATAATTCCTCGATCCCCAGCGTATTGCCGCCCCATCATTATTTACCTTCCCTCTGTAAATACCTGTGCATCTGGGGAGTGGGGAAGGAGCGTTTTCCAGACTTAGCTAGTACGGGTTCCACTACCAGGGCGCCAGGAGCGACCAGGAGCTAAATCAGGAAAAACCAAGAAACAGCGGTCTTAGCTCCTAATTGCTCCTGTCATGCTGGTACGTGTGACACTTCGGCGTTACGTTAAATGAGAAAAGAAACGCTTAAGAAGGTGATTCAGTTGTTAATTCTACCCTGACAACAGGTACCTGATATTGACTGACCTCATATTTTCCAGTTCGAGAGGGTTGCTTTTTCGCCGGTATTTTGCTTTTAGTCGAAGACGTTGATTTTCGATCCGGAACGTTGGTCA
Source organism: Creontiades dilutus (assembly GCA_031894815.1). NCBI lineage: Eukaryota > Metazoa > Arthropoda > Insecta > Hemiptera > Miridae > Creontiades > Creontiades dilutus. Next base: position 1,572,250 of record JAVIWC010000230.1, read on the forward strand.
GTTTCTCAAGAACGTCGTCACCTTGATTGAGACTATCGTTGCTTTGCCTTTGAGACCCGAAGCATTTCTGTACTGTTGTGGGAGACCTAGTCCTGCGCTGCTGCTCCTATACAATAAACCAATAATGTAAATATCAATCAACAGTTCTGTTCTTTAATTTGAATGGACTACTTTAGTTGGTTGAGTGGATACCAAACAGATACTGTCGTGTTCAATACTGTATCGATTGTCAACTATTGACATTTCACTGAGCAGACAAAGATTGCAGGACATATCTTTAAATTTTAAAGATATGTCAACATCAATCAATGTTCTTAGGAATTGACAATGACTAATCAACCCTGGAATGTATGTGTTGGCCATATTGACCTATGAAAGGAAGTCAGATCTCTGCTATGTAGTGAGGATGGGGGATTCCCCAGCTATGCTTCCCTCAAGATGGCTCCTTAGTACTGCAATTGACCTTGCACGTGGCGGATGGTCGCTGTCTCCATTATCAGGTACTTACTACAAGTCATTAGGTCAGATTGGCCTACACTGTAATTTCTGGATGTGTAGTTTTGTCAGAATGCTCCCATAACTTCCTCTAACCATCTCAATATTCCTCCAAACTACCATAGAATAGAATATAGAATAGAAAAGACGTTTATTCCGAAAAGAAAAATTAAATATAAACATAGTTATTGATATGTATATAGAATGAAAGATAACGATGCCACTTCCTTCAATCATCCTATCAATTTTCTCAACCAAAAGAAAATATTTCAGTTTCAGTTCATCAGTAAAACAACGGAAGACCAATACCTCTTGCTTTGATTGACAAAGCCTGATTTGAGGCTAAAGGACCTAGATATAGAAATCAGGAACAAGTTTTGTAACAAGGAGGTAATGGAATTTGTCTAGTTGCCCCTTCAAAGACTGAGGCGTTTATGCCAGCAACAACGGAGATATTTCTGAGACCTAAATGACGTCAGGCTTATGCTCAGAAGTAAGATATTCAAGAACTGGGAAGAGGGAACTATCCATAACCATCACAGTTTATAATAATAGTGGACACCTACAAACTGCAAGTAGTGGTATAATATGTGGTGTTATTATATAGCAGAACAAGTTTGATGTCAACGCTATAAATTTAACAGTCAACCAAATTACTCACTTCCCCGGAACGGCGCTGGCGGCATTCTTCAAGAGATGCTCCTACTTGAACATTTGCGTTCTTTCTTGGGCTTGAATAACTGCTCCTACAGCGTTGACTCTGAAAAGTAAGTGTTTCCATTTCAGACATTCTGCTACAGACCCGACCACACTAGCATTTACAAGAGATTTTAGACCAGATACCGTAGTTTGTAGGGCAACTTTGTTTTATAAATTGGAAGAGACTTCACTGGAAAAACTTGAATCTTCTTCCGCCCTTATAAGCCCAATTACCTGTAGACCTGTAGATTACTGTAGAGATATGGATAGAAGGGCTTTCTGTTAGAAATATGCATTTAGATGTAGATAGGCCTTTTTTTAGTAGTTTAGTAGTTTTATTTAGTTTGAAAAGGCTATAAATTGAAAACATTCCGGGAGAAAAAGGTTTAAGAGTTCAGATTGTTAGTTAATTTGTTTATAATATATAAAGTAAAAGTAAAAGTAAAGTAAACAAGGAATTTCACCTTGGGTTTTCGTCCGACTACCCAGAGGTGTCGCGGACGTCGCCAGCCGTCCTCTAGAGAGGATCGGAACTATGTCTGACGATTTCGCTCGTGGCTTCCCATTGCCTCACGCCCCTGGGTTGGGAGCGCTTTGGATTCACGTGATATCGAGATCAGAGGTAAACTGTCTAACGACAGGACAGGTATACAACATTTGATAGGATTTTGCCCCTAATCATTGGTGCCTGCTTAGCTCGCTCGGACAACCTGTCCCCTTTATAATATGATATAAAGGGGACATATAATATATATTTATATTGCACTTACTACGTATCTTCTAGGGTTCGAATTTCCTTTTGAAGGGTGATTTCTCTCGAAATAGGGGAAACCTGTTTCGTTGACAATGTGGAACTCGGAAGCCTGGACAGCAACAGTTTGTTGAAAGTCTTTCTGCTGGTTCCTATCCTGAAGCAATCGAATCAATAAGTCATTAATTTATTTTGATGATAGATTCAAGTTTTTCAAGATAAACACAGCTGAATGCTTTGCTGTTCTTCAAGCACTGATCTATGCGAATAATATAGCACACCACGCTTCAAGAGCACTAATTTTGACGGACTCTAGAAATTTTACAAATAAGATGACCAACATAACATTATCTTCTCGACTGACAAAAATAGAAGCTGACGTTATAAAAGAAATTGAAACAGCAAGGAATAGTGGGAGAAGAGTGGGACTCCGCTGGATAAAGAGTCACTCACAAATACAGGGCAACGATGTTGCTGACAGAGAGGCCAAGCGTGCCGCTTCACTCCCGGAACCTCCTCCATCACAAGTATTTTCTTCGCAGATTTGAGACGCTCTGCCAATAAAATAGCCCTGCATCAATGGAGAGAAAACTTTTTGGCATACCCAGCAGGACACCGGTATACAGCACTATTTCCTAATCCTAAGAGGAGCCCTTGGTTCGATGCCATATCAGAATTAAAGCGCCGTTCCTTCTATAAAACCATTACCAGATTACGTACTGGTCATTGCAGGATAAACCTTTACCTCCATAAAATCGACCCAAGTCTTTCCCCATTATGCCGAAAATGTATGATGTCCGAAGACACCTCTCAGCATTTGATATTAGAATGTCAAATGCTTGAAGCGAAACGAAATCAACTCTTACTTGCGATTGAAGGAAAAGTGACGCATCCTCTCTACCTCGACTCAATCTTAGCTGAAAACAGCAACGAAGCCTACATTTCTCTTTACAAATTCATCTGTGAAGTTTACCTGGACATATAAATAGTAATTGATTGATTGATGTATACCTAGAAAAATTCAAGTTCATGAAATCTATTATTTGATCTCTGTATGTATCTCGGCTGTAAAAATGTATTTCGAAACCAATAAATGGATTTAAAAAAAAGTAAACAATGTTTACCTTGAAAAACTTAAACTGTTTTATGTCATAATCAATTAGGGAGTTGCGGTAACACACAGTCATGAGTGTAACCGACGGATATGTTGAAATTAGTTTCAGGACATGGTAATTCGTAAAATTCCAAAACTACCCTTCGACCATCTTGAGATTACGTGCAAATGATTCACTACAGACTTGCAGTCATAGTTTCTCTTAGTGTAGTTAATCTGGATTTAAACCTGATGATCTACTCTAGCTATTAAACTATTGCACTGATTTGGGGAACATTGATTTATATGGATAATAATGTAATATAAGACCATGATAGACTTGAATGGACAGTTAAGATGTTTTAGTAGAGTGTATCTAATTGGGAACTAAATTTCGTTTTGGATTAATAGTACCAGATGATAGCATGTTGGGTAGAATTAGGGGCTTTATTCCTTCGTTGGGGTTTGAGTGTAGTGGAATACTTGTTCTTGATTCCATTTGATTGCTTTTCGTACAGTTAAATTTTGATTTCTATTTGATCATTCGCACAGTTCAGTTCATATTTGGAAAGTGGCTATAATTGGAAATTAGTGATGTTCACATTTCGCTCCTAGCAGGACGCATTAAATTCAGAAGCCTCGACAGGGTGTTCCTTAATGAACGTATCTATTTATCATTCGCACAGTTAAATTTTCGTACAGTTCGCTTTTCGTACTGTTAAATTTTTATTTCTATTTATCATTCGCACAGTTCAGTTCATATTTGGAAAGTGGCTATAATTGGAAATTAGTGATGTTCACATTTCGAGCCTAGCAGGACGCATTAAATACAGAAGCCTGGACAGGGTGTTCCTTAATGAACGTACCACCCTTTCAATTTCGTTGGTTGTGGAGAAATAAAAAGACTTGTCGAAGCGAACCCCCTTTTTTTGGCAAGGAATTAAAATATCACACTTTCGCGCGTCGCGCCTGCGCGCAAATGCCCGAAACGCGCACTTACTTCCTTATTTTGAATGAGAACCCAGATTTTTTTTTTTGCAGATTCGGATTCTACACAAGATTTCATGAAAATTTGAAACCTCGTATACCGTTTTCTATGGTATTACTAGGGAGGTTGGTACTTGAACTTACGTTCTCATTTATGAGCGGGTACTTGCTTGAAGGCGCATCCGATTTATTCAAGTACTTCGCCTGCAATCTTGGACTGATATTCCTACTTCTTACTTCTGAGGTCCTCTGAAAAGAAAAGTATGCGCATAATTTTCCCATTGAACACAAATAAAATTACACTTCTGGGAAAAGCTTCTGCCCTATTTCAACTGACCTTGTTACAATTAATGAACAATCATAGTCCCAACCGCTAAACTGCATGAAAAACATGCGTCTCCAGGAATTGAAGGAGCGAAGAAAACGTGAGGTTATCAAAACGTTTATTACCACGGTGTAAAAAGTTGGAATTTCTCGTTTTCCATTCATTTATTGTTACAACTGATTTAAATTAATACAAATTATCTAGCAACTTAATTTAGAATGAAGTAATGTCACTTTTTGTGGTTCAGTAGATCATTATCTAAGACCGCTGATTCATTCCCAGACAGACTCGAAATGTACCAACCCCCTCCGATTTTGTTCATTCTTGGTGTAGTTGCTTCCTTTAACGAATGAAAAAGGCCTGCCAGGTCAGCTCCTCCAAAAATGAACGGTTTTGGAAGCTATAGCAGTATGATATTTTGTCGATTTTTAATGACCTAAACATGGTTTTTTGACTATATCTTCGGTTCCAATCGATCAAATTAAGCGTACGTGGTCTGATTTTCTTCGTAATAAAGTAAAGAACGCAACGGACCCTGCAGAAAGCCGGTATGAGCGTCCGTTTTGTTTGTCGGGCGGATAACGCCCGCAAATCTTAAAAAGACAATGTCTACCGAGTCGCTCGGTATAATTAAGCGTTCGAGGTCTTAAAATGTTAGTAATTACTTGTTTTACAATGCCTTCAACGGGTTTTGTGTGTAAATTTCATTTGACGGAGTTATAACGATTTTAAGAGCTATGCACCTCCATTATTTCACTTGATTTCGCCTTTTATCGATGTAAAGCTGAATTATCTCGAAAACAGTTTGAGACATCGAAAATTATCATGGAAGAAAAGTTGTAGCTCTTGAAATGTCCATTCGGATGGACTCCTTCCACTTTCCCGTAGCTCCAACTGTTCACGAGCTATGAGCAAAACAAAGTCTACCTATTTACGGGTATCCTCGAACGCCTAATTCTACTGAGCGACTCGGGAGAAATCGCGTTTTCAAGATTAGCTATCGTTATCCACCTATATGTGCTTATTAGCTTGTGACCGTATTGCCTTCGGACTCTTTGTAATATTTCTGTAATAAAAGGAATGAATGATTTTCATCTTATTTTCATTTTCAACCGTTTTAATGTTCCAATCCAAAATTGACAATATCACTAGAAAGATGATAAGTTCGAAAGTTTTCCAGGGTTTGACAACTTCCAGAACGACTCATGGAAACGGAGTTGAATTTTAAAAAATAGTGTGGTATTTTCAGGGAAGTATCTTTCTTTAAAGTAATGGTTGCCATTCATACAATATGTTTACTGGGACAGTTTTTCCCAGTTTTTTGAAGAGGAGTTACGTTTTAAACTTATTTCTATTTACTTTTTAAAAATGTCAATGTTTGAACTAATGAGGGCTGTTAAAAGTGAGTTTTTTATTATGAAAATTAATTAGGCGTGTAAGAAATTGAATGCTGACTCCAAAAAACGTGCCTAAAACTTGTTTTCATGTAGTCCTGTTTAAGCGAGAAATGAGGGTTCTAATGGCGCAAAACTTGGTTTTCTTGGAAATACCTTCAAAAAATCGTTTCTTAAAAGCGTTGAGATAGGAGAGTGCGACAGTTTTGCTTTATTTTCGGTTGTTTAACTTTTTTTTTTATCAAGTGGATTTCCTTTATACACAGAAATTCGTAATTATTTCAGTAAAATCATTCAAATTCCCAGTATAGTTTTGAAGTCCTATTTCAAGCTAAATATTCCACAAATGTTCTCCTTGAAATCCTGGACCAGGTCAAATCTATAGACAGGACATCTTAAAACTATCCCGAGATGCAGAAGTTATCTACCTGAAAACTTGTACCGATTATAAAACTCGAAAAAGATGAAACGTAGAACCTTGGAAAATTAAATCACACTTTTCTGTCGTTGGGTGTTAAAATCGGTAAAAATTCAAAAAATCGTAAACCTCTGTTCGGAAAGAAGGATACTATTTAGAAAACGTTTTTTTTTTTCGCAATAATATTGATAGTTACGAAAGTTCTCAAATTTCAACTCAATGTAATAATAAGAAACACTATAGTTTCGGAAAATTCCCTCATACGATCACGCTGCATGACTGGAATTTTTTGTTTTCAATTAGTAGCTCTGGTACCACGTGATAATTTTTGTAATCGCTGAGATTAAATTTTTGATCCGTCTGTGTGGTTGTGTATATTGATTTAGAGTAGAGGTACCAAACGGGTAAGCGAAGGTGAGGACGGCAATAGGTAATACGATATGAATATATCGGGGATAGATCGCGAAAACTGACGCGGTTTTATTGTTTGTTCTGTTTCTCCAATACAATACAATCGGATTTTCAGTTTTAAGCAAAACTGAGGTCCCAAGGCCCATTTCGTGTTAATCTACCCAGTCCGGTCAAATAGGACTACCTAACTAAGGTACGAAATTGAATTTCTCTCTCAGATATTGGAGTCTGTATTAAATTCAATATAAATTAAATACAAATAAATTGTATGCACGTATACTAAATGAACACGTCGGTATCGTTATGTTACCTGGCCAGTGCCAATGTTGACAATTCTCGTAGGTGAAGCCGCTTCCGAAGTGCGTGAGTTGCTCGCTTTGTTCCCTGAAATAAGAATCCAATTAAAATGCTGAATGCTGAAAAATTATGCTTGACAGAATTCTCATTTGCGCATGTGCAGCGCGTGTATTCTCACACGATTCTCACCCAATTATCATGATCCTCATCTCATTCGATCCCATTTGAAGTCTAGTACATTCACAAACCTTGAAAACGTTTACTTTCACGAAGAAAAAGGGAGATATTGCGGAGGAAAGCCGAAAAAACTTTTTAAAAGGGTGGTTTTGTGTCCCATCTAATCGTTGTAAAGCTTCTCTGGCCACAAATCTCACCCAATTAGCATGATCCCCATCCCGTTCGATCCCATTTGAAGTCTAGTATTCACAAACCTTGAAAACTTCGACTTTGAAATTCATGGGGAGCCATCCACTCTTCAAAACCCATACGCCCCGTCAATTTAATCGAAATCGGATGGAGATTGTATAAAGCAACCATGAAGAATTTCAGCTGAAGTAGAGAATAGGTAACACTTACCTCTTATCTGGCTCATTTGAACATGTATCGATATGTACATTCATCGATATATATGATATCAATAAATCGATACCAGTGATATATTTGCGGCGTAGTGTGCAGTGTTAGGCCGGACGCACACATAATCGAACAGAACAGAACAAGACATTTCGTTTTCTGTTCTGTTCTGTTCTGTGTTGTTCGATAGCGTTCGATGATGTTTCTTCGTATCGAACTATCGAACAAGACAGAACAGAATCCTGGGCAGTTGTATTCCAGACCTCGCGCAGTGATCTACAATCTTGCAAGTATAGTGTTGTTTTAAAAGTAATCGGTAATACAATTCCATAGTTTGTTACAATGGACGACGAGGAGGAAACTGTAGTCATGTTGTGGAATTTTCTACAGTTTTTAGACTCTAAAAGTGATAGAAAGGTTTGGGTTCACCCTATTAACGAAAAAAGAGATTTACCTGGACTCATTGCTGAACTGAGGTCCGACCCTGCAAAGTTTTACGACTATTGTCGTATGACAATATCAACTTTTGACTACATATTGTGCCAAATTAAAGATAAGATCCTATAGCAAAAGACGGTGGCGCGGTTGTTCAAATTTCCTCCGAAGCGCATGCGCAGATTAGATTGTCTGACAGCTTTTGCTTTAAGGCCAAACTTCGGCAAATAGTTTCAGTCATGAAAACACCGTTCGATCGTGTTTTTCGTCTTCTCTTGTCTTGTTCGATGTGGTGTGCTGGCACTCCATATCCGCACATTGTAAACTCTTCGCATCAGTTGCTCTACACTGTCAGTCAAAATGTCTTGTAGTGTTCTGTTCTGTTCGATTAGGTGTGCGTCCGGCCTCAACACATTCTGATCTATTTGTCCAACTAATCTATACTTTGCTAGAAGGATTGATTTAGGATATTTTTTTGTTTTTGAGATGCGGGCGAAGCCAGCATCCAGACCAGCAAACTAGATAGAACACATTAGAACACACTTCGAAAGCGTTTACCTATATCGATAGGAGACATTTGGTTATCAATTTAGCAACGGTCTGATAAGAGATGTGCTACCTATTCTCGACTTTTACCAGAGTTTCATACTCCTCCGTGCTCAGCAGCCAGAAACGATAAGATCCTTTCGAAATGTGATTATGGACCAAGCTTTTCAATTTTTGATGTTGAAATATGTACACACCCACACTATAATTCGTTTTATTCAACATAAAAACGACATAAATATTCTATATGAATCATTCTAATTGGGTACTTAGGGCTCAATGTGAACAAATTATCACCGATCCTCCTTGAATTACCGTATTTATAGTTGTCGGCCATGAGACATTCTGGTACTTCAGTCCATTTCGCTTGGGTTTCTGTTCATTCTGTCCGGAGGTGGCACTTACAGCTAGTTGTTGATATGTGTGAAAAAGATGTATCGAAACGTTTGAAATAGGCTTGGTGTCTAATCATTTGATATTTTGTGACATGTCAACTAATGATGAAAAACAGCGGAAATTAAAATTAACGTAGTGGTCTAGTTTTGATGAAACACTATTGTGAAGTATTGTTACCAAATAGGTACTAAATTGCTCGTTTCATAATGTATGTGTAAGTACGTGTATTTTTTTAGCGTTACCAAAATTAGTTAGGGTTAAATGTGCGTCTTTCTGTCTGTCTGTCCGGCCGTTCGGTTGTTCGATAGAGATGTCGACCCCCCGGTGGTTGACCACTTGGAGACTTCGAGTTTTTATTACTTGGTAGTGGGAAAGGGTCTATATTATTACAAGCCCATTATTACAAGCAAGTGGGTCCGCTGGCCAACAGCCCAAATACTGACCAAAATTGTGGCAAATTGTTTGTCATAGGTGTAAAATGTTGTTCATCGTACGACGTTGATGTGAAGCTTCTTTGGGGCAACGAGAGATGAGTGAAATGTGCTCCATCGTGATCAGCTGAGTGCTAGAATCTCTCCTGCTCGCTTTGAAGAATATTAAATTATTTTTATTACTGTATCTGTACATTTTATTGACTCATGTATATAATTATGTCTTCCAAAATAATGTAATAGCTACGTTTTTATCGATGTTTTATGTAATCTAGTAGGAATTGGCCCCGTACTCTTTGTAGGCTTAGGGACTTCTTCCCCCCTCCAACTCACTCTGTTCCTGACATCCGTAGTAGTGAACTGTTTCGTGGAGGTAGATAGTGATCTATGAACCACCAAAAGTGAACCAAGTTATATTAAAGTTAAGTTACTAGCTGTATTATATTGGTTTATTATTCAAAATAAACCATTGTAATAGCTCTTGAAAAAAAATGTCTAACCCCCCTGAAAATTTCATGGTTTACGTTTCAAAGGGTGTGAATCCAAATCTGCAATAAACAATTTTTCCGTCCGTCCGCCGCCCCAAACGGCTGGAGCAAAAAATTTGAAATTTTCAGGGAAAAATCAATATTGGTCCGACAACGCCCAATTCTTTAGCCAGCTCTCTCACTTAATTTAAAGTACCATTTAAGGGTTGTCAAAGTTTTGTAAAATCCCTAAAAACCTCCAAAAAAACCAAGGCGGCCTAAATGTGGACTTTTTTTGAAGAACTTTCCATGAGGAATCGAATGAGCCCCTCCCCAGGTCTGTAGCTCAAACCATTCTCGATGTATGGCATGATCTTATGCTGCCAACATTTGCATCCACATTCACTACATCACTAGGTTACTGCGATCAAAACAAAAACAACAGCGTTTTTTTTTTTTTTTTGTTTTGATCGCGATAACCCAGTGATGTAGTGAATGTGGTTACTGGAGTGAACTCCTAAAAGGGTTTATAGCCGAAACACGGGTTGAAGCATTCTGATATGCATGAAACGCTGCAAATTCTTTCACTGGGGTTTATTATTCAATTTCATTCATTCGGCTTGCATTTATGATTTGAATTTCCGCTAAGATTTGGAGCGTTCGAGTTTCACAGGTGATGGAGCGATTATTGAATTTCAGGAGATATGCATAGAGCACGTAAATCGGTCCCCAACCAAAATACCTATTTGGATTGATCAGTTGATCATATTTGTGCGCCTCCTGAAATTCAATAATCGCTCTATCACCTGTGAAACACGCACACTCCAAAGCTTAGTAGAAATTCAAATCATGAATGCAAGCCAAATGAATGAAATTGAATAATAAACCCCAGTGGAAGAATTTGCAGCGTTTTCTCTCCAGTTGTAACAATAAAAAATATTTTGAACAAATGTTCAAGAAAAATATAATTTATTTTCAGTCACAAACATTCCACATGATACAAGTGAAATATGAAACAATGATATAAAAAAATAAATAATCTATGTACATCTTTGGTTCGTATAAAAAATCATTTACACCTGGAGCTAATATAAAATAATTATTTTAGGGTTCCCAGGAACCACCCATTCAAGTATTATTTTAGTTGAATATTAAGGATTTCATGTGACTATCTACACTTTCGCGAAGGTGGGTTGGTATTTCTGAAGTGAGAGGTTTTCAAATCATCTGCTGACCGGGATGTGAGCGGAGTAGACGATGGGCTGGACCTCCATGCTCCTGCGGTAGTGACCCCCGTGGTGACCGTGCTGTACCTGAAACCCATCGCGGAATTAGACGAATGAAGAGCATTAATTGTAGTTTAATTAATTGGGTGTTAACGTAGCAAAATCAAAAATAATGGTGTTCAGGAATGGTGGAAAGCCTAGCTCTAAAGAAAAATGGCATTACAGGGGGAAAAGCATCGACGTGGTAAACAAGTTTAGGTATTTAGGGGTGTTATTGACACCTACACTCCCAATATCTCATTCGAAGAAAAGACTAAAGGCCGGATCACACAGGACGCGTTATAACGCGGCGCTCAGGGAACGCGCGTTCTCCCCGACGTTTGGCGATATAGCTACGTCACACACATCGCGTTATGTTGCGCGTTATTTTGGCCTGCGACCCAGCATTGTGATAGTTTACTCCAAGAGTGTACTATGTACTGGCGGTTCGCTGCTATAACAATAATTTCAGGTTCTTCTAACTTTCTCACAAAGCTATGATAACTTCTGGTGACTCTGATGAGGAAGAAGATCTACTTTTACTAGTTTTATTAGATGACAAAAATAGACGGCATTGGGTGCACCCAATCAATAAAAAGAGAGAAGAGTTTGGGGAATACCACCTTCTATGTACAAATCATGTGAAGTATCGTACAAATAAACAAACTTTCGCACTTCTTGAATGAGAGCCTCTGTTTCCTCACTCATCTCGAAAAAAACCGAGGAGAACGCCCTCAGCGTGCGTTACTTTTGTAATTTGTATCTAATGCGGTCGGTCGCTCAATTTTGTGTTATGCCGCACAGATTTGGGGCTACGTAAACAATGACTGGGCAGAGTCGGTCGTACGGTACTTCATCAGGATAGCTTTCCCCCTCCCGAGATGTGCGCCTATCTACATGCTGTTTTTGGAAACACATATGAAGCCGCTATTTTTGTACACTTTGCGTATACGCAAAGCAAATGCATGTAACATGCATTTTAATTACATTCATAAAGTTTGGAGACTACCGTCCGAGCGCTTGCCTAATTATCTGCCCAAACAATGTATTGAATTAAATGTATATTGGGCCAAAGAATGGGACAACTTAAGAGTAAAGTATTCAATTACTTTAGGAAAGAACGAGGATTTAAAGGAATGGAAGCGGTTAATTGATGCTAGTGTTGAAAATATTCGACTTGTATAATGAGTTCTTACAAAAAGCCCTTGGTTCCCAGAACTACCCTCAATATGTGGCCCTGAAATCGGAAAGTGGTATGATACCCTTGGATCAAGTTGATAATTTCCGATCTCGTAGATGATTGTTTAAGGTGAGATTTTCCCTTTATGCGTTAAAATTTCGACCTTTTCCACGCTGAAAACCAGAGGTGTGATCTGTGTAGTAGTGGGGAGGTGGAAAATGCATTTCAATTTGTTTGAAGGTGTCTGGCACTATGTGAAGTAAGACGAAGGTGTTTGGGTAGGTCCAAGTTTAGTTGGGAGGATTCCTTGAGGTTGATTAAGGGTGTGAGTATCGGTCTGGTAAAGTATTGTACGGTTGCATGGGATTTAAGAAGTAAAACCATGATTGAATACGGTTTCAACGATTAGATTATAAAGTTTGTTATCCCCATATATTAAATCTGAAATAAATATGTAGAGTAATTTACCATTGTTATAGTTACGTAATATGTTTTACATCTAGATTTATAAATAGTTTCTTCTCTTGTTTGCGATTGTTATATTTTGTTTAACCCCCCCACTCATTTGTTTTGTTTATGATATGTTTACTTTCCTTTTTTTCGAAAAGTAACGGACGTGAACTCATCAGACGGTCTTCGCTACTATGATTATTACATGTATTATTAATTTAAGGATAACTACTGTCATTATACAAATAAAGCCTGTTTTCATTCATTCGTCATTCATTGTAGTTTAAAACAAAAATCTGGATATTCAAAAACAATTCTTTCATTTTTGGTTTATTGTGTTCAGTAATAAGCCTTTTTCAATCGTCCAGGATACGTTTTTTTTTATATTCCCAACCTCCCTCTCCTGAAATTTTGTCACTTTACGTCACAAGGTGTGTAAATTCATTAAAATTTTTATCTGGATGATAATACAAACATTACGAAGATGGTTTGCAATATTAACCCATTAAGGACAATAACAAATTTTTAAATCAAGACAATTATTCTTTCAGTATTTCTTCGCTGGGCAGAGTTGATCTAAGCCCATTGAAAATTTTAAAGAATTCCTTCATTGAAAGTGTGATATGTGTATGTATGTCACAATTTTCTGTTGTAGATACTATTTTATTCATAATAATGAAGTTATTAATTTCAAGTCTATTTGGCACGATTAGTTCAGTTAATGAAGTTTTAGTTGCTACTATCGTAATTAATATTTGATATGTAATTTTAAGAAATAAACAATAATAACTTGAAGATATTATTGTTTGGCGTTTGTTATTTTTATATTCCCTTATCGTTCATAAGGCTCCTTGCCTATTTCTCGCAAATACTTACAGACTTACCTATAAGAAACTTACTTTTAGTCTACACTATAATTTATCTAAAAACTAGAAATAACACAGCCCCTCAAAAAAAAAAAAAAAAAATCAAGATCCGTCAAGTATATTGATGCTAAATTCGAATCCAAGGTCCAAAAAATCCCCTGACCCCCAAAATGTTGAGCTATGGCCAAAAAACTACCCTTAAATTGGTGTCAGAACCTTCTTTTTGAGTCATGAGATTGGTATGAACTACGACATCTTTTCAAGTGAATATCTACATAATTGTTTAACTTAAGACAAGGAGAGTACTAGGAGAGACTACCTCCCCCTCAATCACCCCCGCCACCCCCTTCTAGGGGTTGAAATTTCGGATTTTATTCTCTTTTCTTGTGATATCTCTGTGATATTCGAAAGAATTAAAAGTCATTGGAGGAGAACCCAACAACGTTTGAAAGCCTCATCAAAAATCATTTTCAATTTCAGCGAACCTGGGAACACAGAAATCCTTACCTTATTCGTCTTGGCGCGAAAAATCAAATTTCAACCCCTAGGAGGGGGTGATTAAGGGAAAAGAGGTATCTACGGACTCTTGGAAGTTCAAATTCGATCTCAGGAACCCCAAAAACATAGAAATCCATACCCCACTCGACTTGGCGTGAGAACTTAAATTTCAACCCCTAGGAGGGGGTAGCGGGGGGTGATTGAGGGGGAGGTAATTCCCCAGGTACTCTTCTTGTCTGAAGTTAAAAAAATGTAAAAATTCACTTAAAAAGATGTCGTAATTCATCCCAATCTCATGACTCAGAAGATGCTGACATTAATTTAAGGGTAGTTTTTTGGCCATAGCTCAAAATTTTGGAGACAGGGGATTCTTTGACCTTGGATTCGAATTCAGCATCGAAAAATGCATAATGACACCCTAGTCTACTTTACGAATCTTGACATGTTTTTATGGGGCTGTGTAATTTATAAGGCAAAACAACGTTTGGTGGGTCAGCTAGTGACTTATAAAGAATAATACACCTAAATTGGGTGATATGCTAGGAAATGGGTTAGAAGAAGTGTTAAATTGGAATGATGGTAATACTTCGCTGGAGTGGGTGCTAAGATGGCTGACGACGGGTTTGGCCACGATCTCGTAGGTGGTTTTCTCTCCGCCGCCGCCGCCTCCCTTGAGAGCAGCGAGGGCGGCGAGCATCAGAGCGAGCAGAGAGGCCATCAGAGCTTTGCCGCACATAGCGGCGAGGGCGGCCATCCCCATAGCGAGCATCGTCCCGCCGGACATGAGGCCCGCAGCTGCCAGAGCTCCTCCGAAGTTGTTCTTCTTCCTGGCTGTCGCTGTGAACAATTGAATCTGCTTTCAGGATTTGGATAAATTTGGCCTGATGGCTCTGATAGTCTGATGATCCGCAGAGTAGGGTTATCTTTTCTTTCTTTTATACTCTACTTCCAAAAAATTTACAAAAATAAGGGAGAACTAGTCGCAGGCCATTTGATGGCCCGCTACAATTTTGGAAATGAATCCCCTGTAAGGGCACAATGCCCGCGGCAGGGGATGAGCAGCTCCTATGACCCCCATCAAGCAAGATCAACAATTAATAATTACAATTTACATATTACTATAATAGGTAGGTACATTATCCGACAATTTTCAAATGAATTTTGTAGGTCGGAGCAAAAAATACCGGTGGAAATTTCCTTAAGGTGTCGACTACTGGTGCGTTTACCTTACACTGATTTTACAACCCTACATAATAAGGATAATTTACTTCCCTGGATCCTGTACATGATTATTATCATGAATAAAGTTGCATTGAATTTTTGAGTGGTTGAATTCTTTACCTGTAGTAGAATGAAATTGAATAATGCATTATTATTCACTAGACTCATACTTAACCCGCCAAGTACTATAAGGGCGCCCATGCAAATTTCCACTCCTTCTTTTTACATGTTGTTACTGAGAGGTAATGAGAAGCATACAAGACGAAAAACCGCGAGAAAAATTATTTATTCAAAACATATGAGGGTGTCACCCCTAGGTGACTCTAGGCCTGAGCTCAACACTACATACAGTATTAGTCCTCCAAAATCTTACACTGTGAACTTTATCACTTGTACGTTGAATCAAACATTAGTTTTGTGGAATGAATACCAACCATGAAGAATATTCAGCAGCAGCAATCAGGTGAAAACATTTTCAATGTACAAATTGTATGTTCAGAGCTCTGTTGGCATCCTTGAATGAGTGGTGAGGACGACTTCAACTCCAAGTCCAACTTCATTTTGATGAGGAAGAGGGGCAGCTTTTGCACCTTGGTAAGGTTTAATCGACACAAGGAACCCATTCTTGGTGGCTATGGACCAGAGTTTGTAGCCAAAACGGATTGGCTTCCCCTTTATGTGCTGCTTGCTGCCATGCCTACCATGGTAGATCTGTGACATCTAAAATCCTCCTCCAACGGGGTCAACAGAGAACAGCCAACACCTAACACATACTTTCACCTTGTTCACAGTTCAAATAAAAGATAAGTATTACGAGTAAAGCACTTTTGACGTCTTGGGTGAGAGTTGGGGGTTGATGTTCCGTGAAATCCTAGAGTCACCTACAGGTGACATGGCTGATTTGGTTGAGTATAGGGGTCTTCAGTTTGAATTTTTCTCGACAAAATGTTATTTACAAACACATGCCACATCCTAAAAAACAGATTATCACAAAAAAATCCCAGAATTTTACCTGATCTTCGGCATTTTTCTCAAAACTCTTGACAAGTTGCAGGGAAACACGAAATTCACGAGATAACAAAACATATGAACTTATCATTTGAACTGTCATGAATATTAAATTCTTCTTCGACTCGTAAGTTGTTGCCCATGCCCTGTAGATCCCGTAGGACCGCAGAAAAATCGAATTTGGCGGCTAATTTATTTTCAATTAATTATCCAAGTAGTGTCACCTAGAGGTGACTATAGTACTTTGCGGGTTAATTCGGATTATTTGAAAAAAATATCGATGAGCGATGTATAAATATTTTTCTTGGATATATCGAATTACTAAAACGATACTTTTAAAAAATATCGATATTCGATGTATCGATATTCTATGCCGATATTGACATCCCTGACAGCTACATCAAACGCTATTGAGGTTTGAGCTATTTTAGAAGATTCTATACCCCAGAGTGCCCCACCGATCTATTCTCATTTTATTGAACTGACATGTTCTTCTTGTCTGACAACACGAAGACTGTTCTTACCATCAGCGACAGGGTCCTCTCCCAGGACAGCCTTGGCGAACCCGATGGGAGCCGCCTTGTCCATCACCTTCACGCTTATGGACATCGTTCCCAGGTACTCGGACAGCTTTTCCAACAGAACCTCGTCGACTTTCTCGGGCTGAGAGAGGAAGGCGGGGGCCTGGACGAACGTCGGGTCCGGAAGACCGGGCGAGTTGATGGAGACGCCGGGCAGCACCGGGAAACTGAAGCTGCCGCTTTTCCCGATCAGCCAAATCAAACTCAATTTGAGGCAGTAGGGGGAATATCCTCCTTTGCATTCTTTCCCCAACAACTGAAACAGATATACATACATCTATGAGATCGATCAGGCGGGTGAACACTTATTGTTTCTATCGAGGGAGTTTTAATTTTTAGGACACTCCCGTGAAGCAAGGATTCATCAGTACAGAGAGGCCTATTAGAATTGATCCAGGGGGGTTTGGGATAACTCGAACATGAGAAACAAATTCCAATCATGCAGCATGATCGTTTGAGCCAGTTTCCCGAAATTATCGTAAACAATTTGGTTGTGCCTATATGCCAGTACAGTCCCGTCCTCTAAAAGGCTATATGCCGGTACACGGGAAAATTCAATTTTTCCCATCTTTCTGTTCATCTCCTTCTTCTTGAGTCCTATAGTATAGCAGATAAGATGATAATGAAATAGCGTTTTGTGTTTCTTGTCGAATGATAGGTGAGGAATATAGAGCGAGATGAGGTTCCGTTTTCTCCATGTATACAAGTTCAAAGTTACTCAAGATGTTAGGAACGGGTCGATTAAACTGGCTGTCGATACAAGGGTCATTAATTGGCGAGATATTGAAGGAACAGAAAGGGCCGAGTCGTGTGTTGAATCAGTGTCTGAAAATGCAGCAAATTCTTTCACTGGGGTTCATTATTCAATTTTATTCATTCGGCTTGCATTCATGATTTGAATTTCTACTAAGCTTTGGAGTGTGCGTGTTTCACAGGTGATGGAGCGATTGTTGAATTTCAGGAGATATGCATAGAGCACGTAAATCTGTTCTCGACCAAAATACCTATTTGGATTGTTCAGTTGATCATATTTGTGTGCCTCCTGAAATGCCTCAGGGGCCATGATATGCAATGACCCGCACAACCCCCCGGTCTTGAAGGAGGGGTTGCTCTGAGCGCCGTGTATCATCAACCCCTATCTGATTCGGCCGTAGCATTGGGTGTTGCAATGTTGATAATTTGTTGTTTCTGACCAAATTTAGTTTTAGTAAAATGTTTTTGGCTATGTTATCCAGTTGTAGGACAATGGTAAGATACTGGGGTTTAAATCGAGTTCATATCAAGCAAATTCTTTCACTGGGGTTTATTATTCAATTGGCTTGAGTTCATGATTTGAATTTCTACTAAGCTTTGGAGTGTGCGTGTTTCACAGGAGATAGAGCGATTATTGAATTTCAGGAGGCACACAAATATGATCAACTGATCAATCCAAATGGGTATTTTGGTTGACAATAGATTTACGTGCTCTATGCATATCCCCTGAAATTCAATAATCGCTCTACCACCTGTGAAACACGCACACTCCGGAGCTTAGTACAGATTCAAATCATGAACGCAAGCCAATTGAACAATAAACCCCAGTGAAAGAATTTGCAGCGTTTTTATTACTAGGCAGATCTCACTGCCTAGCTACCAACAGAGGACTGTAGTTACCAAATTTTGTTTATTGGTATTGCTTGAGCAAGTTCTCGTGACGATTTTTCAGTTTATGTGACAAATCAAAAAAAGCATCACCATTGGCAAAACTAAAATCATGTCAACATACTCATTTGTGGTGTAGCTACTCAACTGAAAGCAACTCATTGCAATCAATCTTAAATGAACACAAACAATAGCCGTCTCTCGGCTCTTCGATTATCCCGACTTTGGCGGGACAGCTTAGAAATGCCATTGACGCTGTTCACAAACGAACACGTCCGACAAAACTAACTTAAATCGTCACTTGAGAGGTCTGGCATTGTCACCATTCGATTCAGCGAGAAAAGTTAAGTATATCCCGCCTCCAACCTTTTTTCGTCGGGTCTTATGAAAAAACCTCAATTTTAACAGAAAACACACGTTTTTTTGCAGTTAAACACCATTTCCTTAACTGAAATTGTTCTAAAAACCAAAACGACTACACCGTTGGAAATCTGACGTTTTGGCTCACGTTTTACCAGGCCTGCACAGTTCTGCGTCAAGTATTGAAGGGGTTTCCAGTCGAGATGAAAAACAGGCGATTTCAAGATTTTGACAAAACTGCCATTTCGCGCAGCAATTGCACATCTTCAATGCAATAAAAAAAAGGAAAAAACGTTTTCTAACATTAAATAGATAGAAAATTTAACGTTCTTTCCAATGGTGTCATCAAATTCGAGATTTCTCCATAATTGAGGGAGTTATGACAGTTTTAATGACATAAGATTTTAATAACTTTTATAGTAAACCCTGAAAAACAACTGCATATTGCACAAAGTCAGAAGCAGGCATAGCTAATAAATGAACAATAAAATAGACAATAATTTTATGAAAAATTACATTTTTAGATTAGTACAAATTAAGATTTGAAATCAAACGATGTTTCCAAAATGTAACTTCTTGGTTTTAAATTATAAGGTACTTTTGGTGCCAATTTTATTCGATCACAGGTAGGTACCATTATTGTTGAATGATCAATTTGCTATGTTATCTCATCCGGCTACCTATGGGAAAGGATATTATTGAACGTAGTTCACAACTGATTTTTAGCGAATTTGCATGAAAAAAAGAAGCTAGGTATTTAAGAATAGAAAAGTATTGAAACAATTAGAAACTGAAACTCTTTTAGGATAATCGTGTGGGCATTCCTAGTGGTTTTTCTGTGCGAAATCGACCCGAATGACAACTAGCGAAGTTTGACCATGGAAAAGTGTGGTGCCATAGGGTTACGATTTTGAAGAATTTGGTAGGTATTTCTGCATTTTCCAAATTTTAGGTAAATTGAAAAAAACTTTGGGCTCATAAAATTGGGATTTTGAGAACAAAGTTGTGTGGGGTATCGTTTTCGATGTATGTTGTGAATTTGGACGCTGGATTGATTGGAATGTGTTTCAACGTAACAATTTCAAGAGCGAAGTATGGTTAAACTGTCAAATTTACTTTTCTCAGCCCGGGGTCATTCAGATGGCAGGGGGGTTATGACAACAAAAATACAACTTAATTTTCCCTTCACTCAACAGCGAAGATTCTTGGATTCTTCGAAGATTCTCACTTCTGAGACTTCGAAAAACAAAGTAATCGTTATTCGTATCTGTAATCGCAAAAAAGTATTCGTTAATCACAATTACTTTAAAAGTATTCGATGAAAAGTATTCGTTAATCACGAATACTTTTGTAATCGTTGATCGTTTCGCCAATGAATAACGATTGCTTCAAAAGTAATTGTAATCAACTAATACTTTTCACGATTACATTTGTAATCGCAAAAGTATTCGTTAATCGATTAACACCCATCTCTGATATTAGGTAGGCATTTATCTTAATAATTAAATTCCACTTTCTTGGAACCACGTACTTAGTTGACACGTAATTATATTGTTATCCATATCATAAAATTATTGATTTTCACTTAAAATGTATTCATACGGAGGAATATTAGCGTTTCATTCACTCCGGTTCGAAACAGCAGTCAATATATCCGAATAAAATCCTGTCTCCCTTTACCGAAACTAAACGAGAGTCGGAATGAACGTGACACGTTAATGAAAAATTATAGCTTCAAAGTACTAATTTTGAAGTGATTTCATCTTTTTTGACGCTGTACACTCAAGATTGGGACCCTCGCCAAAATTCACCTCCGTATAACTGACAACCCTCCTCAAGTTGACTTTATCCTGTAAGAAAATAAAAATTTACCCAGGGGCTTCGACGGAGGGGTTTCATGAAGATTCTTCGGGTGAACGTCCTTCCACCTCGAGGCACCTGTGACACACCGACTTCCCATCTCGGTTCCGACATTTCGAAAGCTCGCTGGCTCTCAACCGTGAAGTGCAAGGCGGCGCGCCGAGTAGAGGAACCTTCGCGGTCAACCTCAACTAGCCACAGTTTCCCTACGCATGGAGTATCACCTAAGGCCGTAACTTGGGCGATAATGTCCACCTACCTAACGGCCGTTTCAAAGATCGTCACAGAAAATTATCTAACAACTTCTCATCACCTCGTAGAAGTACTATTACACGTGGTTTGCGTTTATTATTCAATAATAAACCATTGCAATCGCTCTTGAAAACAAAATGTCTAACCCCCCTGAAAATTTCATGGTTTACGTTTCAAAGGGTGTAGAATCCAAATCTGCAATAAAAATTTTCCGTCCGTCCGCCGTACGCCGTACGCAAGTTTTCTCCCGAACGGCTGGAGCAAAAAATTTGAAATTTCAGGAAAAATCCATGTTGGTCCGACAACGCCCAAATTCTTCAGCCAGCTCTATCACTCGATTTAAAGTGCCCTTTAAGGGTTGTCAAAGTTTTGTAAAATCCCTAAAAACCTAAAAAAAAAAAAAAAAAAAAATCAAGGCGGCCTAAAAATGGACTTTTTTGAAGAACTTTCCTTGAGGAATCGAATGAGCCCTTCCCCAGGTCTGTAGGTCAAATCATTCCCAATGTATGGCATGATCTTATGCCGCCAACATTTGCATCCACATTCAATACATCACTAGGTTACTGCGATCAAAACAAACACAAGAGTTTTGTTCCTAGTGATGTAGTGAATGTGCACACTGGAGTGAACTCCTAAAAGGGTTTATAGCCGATAGACGGGTTGAAGCATTCTGATATGCATGAAACGCTGCTAATCCTTTCACTGGGGTTTATAATTTAATTTTATTCATTAGGCTTGCATCATGATTTGAATTTCTAAGCTTTACAGATGATAAGATTTGATCAACCCAAATAGGTATTTTGGTTGAGAATCTATTTACGTGCTCTATGCATATCTCCTGAGTGTGCGTGTTTCACAGGTGATAGAGCGATTTTGCATAGACCACGTAAATCGGTTCTCAACCAAAATACCTATTTAGATTGATAAGTTGATCATATTTGGGTGCCTCCTGAAATTCAATAATCGCTCCATCACCTGTGAAACACGCACACTCCAAAGCTTTGAAGAAATTCCAATTATGAATGAAATTGAATAATAAACCCCAGTGATTTTTTAAGAAATCCCCGAAAAGAAGAATACTAGACCTTTTAAATATTCATGAAATAATAAAAAGTAACCTATGACTTGAATAATGAGAGGGGTTACGTATTGGGTGTTTTTTTCATATGTTACGAAAGCTTTTGACTCTGTTAGTAATGACCTCTTTTGTATACACTTGCATTTTGTGGAATTCGAGGTTTAGAATCTATAGGGATCTATAGATTTTATGTTCTGCATACTATAAACCCTTTCAACTTTCACCAGTTTAAAGAGCCATTTAAAACAGCCCTGAAGTTTCGCGTTCAAGTTTTAGAAATTGTAATTTTGTTTTTGTTTTTTACTAAAATTTTGTATGATTTCAGTCAATCATAAAATTCTGGGCTCTTGATATGCACGTATTATTTTTTGTGAACTATCGCAGCTAATTATTTTTGGTAGCTTTTTTTAAACTTAATCTTTTTCCTTTTAGACTGTAAATTTTTCCTTTCTTTTTATTGATTACTGGCCAAATTTCGATTAATTTTTTTTTCTATCCAATATTTATTCATTTTATAGAAAAGATGTACATATATTTACTTATTTATCAGAAAAACTGACTTAATGCCGAAAATGCTAGCATTTTTCCAGCTTTTGCAATATTTTTTATTCCGTACCTAAACATAGATCAAGAGCGTTCATACTTTTCCGATCAAATTGTAGCAATCTTTTGTAAATGGGATCGTTGTTAGCAGTCCGTGCTTTACAAGACGATTGTTGAGACAGTTGATTGTTGAAACAAGGCAGTTTTTTTGTGTCGAAGCGAGACAGTTTTTTTGCTGCAACGGTTGTTAACCTATTTCGCGCTGTCTACTCTTGGTGATATTAAGATAGTTTTCTTGAAATTAACGCGGTGACTGCTCTTACTTTCCTAAGTGCAGAAGAGTTCGGTTTCGCGAAAATCACTCCCACGACCCAAATAGGTGCTCACCGTCTGTCAGGGTTAGAAGAAAACCTCACAACTCGCGATAGTACTTAAAACAATAGGCGGCGTTTAGTGGGCTCTCTGCAGTCTCGTTACGGGCGTCGGAGGCCAGCCAAGCACCCGAGCCAATTTTTTCTTCTTCCCATTTTTCACTTTTATAACCACTCGGAGATGTCAGCTTTCATCCTCTGGTTCGTTCCAGATGAAGAAAGGATAATGATCGCCGGCGTTGAGCTAGGCCTACAAAAGCAATTTCCGTAGGTAGTTGAATTACGTTCCCCATTATATTCGTCCTGTCGAGTTCGCTGTTAAGGCCTCCCTGTGACACCAGCTTTCGATAATTGGTTGTGACTTTCCTCGAACAGAATTTTCCGGGTGACGTTATTCGAACCAATAGGCGTGACGTCAAAGACGTTTTCTATTCGTCATAGAAATAAAATTTTCGGTATGGTTTTGGATACTAAAATCACTTTTTTGAAACTTGACAAAGTTTGGCAAGAAGGTCTTATTCACAAGCTTCGTAAAATGCTACCAGAGCGTTATGCTACACTCTTGCAGTATTACATATCCAGCAGATATTTTTGAATAAAAGAGGATGGTGCCTTTTCAGAGCCAAAATAGATAGAAGCTGGAGTCCCGCAAGGCAGCGTACTGGGCCCATTACTGTACCTGCTTTACACCTCTAAAATTTGCTGTTCTCAACCCCATGCAAATGTCAACTCCCGATATGCCAAGGAGATCTTGTACGCTTTCTCGGCTTCTAATCGTGAAACAAACGATCAATCCTACCTTCAAAATAAGTTCACTAATAGGGACGTACTTAAATACACTTGAAAAAATTGAAATGATTGTCAAAGTTCAGAAAACCGTGTTTCCCAACAGTTGAAATTCATATCTACCCAGCAAGAACCATCGTGGAGGCCCATCTTTAACCCAAGCTTCTATCTATCTCCCGCATTCATGACTGGACAGTGAGATGGAGAGTCAGAATGAATGAGATAAAGTCAACGTATGTCGATTTCACTAACAAAAGGATCAACTATGTGCCAGCCTTTCTCCATAACAAGGCGATACAGTATGCTAATGAAGCGAAATACCTTGGAATGACACTGGATGCCAAACTAAAAAAAAAGCTGAGCTTACGATCAACTTCAGAAAAATGTACTGGCTGATAGGCCGACCGTCAAAACTGTCCGTCCACAATAAGTTGATACTGTACAAGCAAGTCCTAAAGCCTGTCTGGAATTATGGTGCTCAACTGTGGGGGTGCATGGCCCAGAGCAACCGTGACAATATCCAGAGCTTTCAGAATAATATCCTACGAAGTTGCGTAGATGGACACACATATTTTAGAAATGACAGACTTCACTACGAGCGGCAGATTGAATCTGTCAATGAGGTCATTCGAAGCCAAGCCATGCATCACCTCTTGAGGATACAAGATCATGTAAATGAGGATGTCGTCCAGCTTCTCAACACAGAGGATCTGCTCAGAAGACTGAAGAGAACCAAGCCACACGGTTTAATTCACTTAGTGTGAGCATCATAAAGTGCAAATATCAGGACAATAAGAACTAAGTGATGTATCTTAGATTTCTTAATGTACGCCAACTATATTTTAGAATAATGTTGCTTATAAATTTATAACTTAGTGTAATAAAAAAAAATAAAAAAAATTGAGTGTGTGCTTCAGACCACACGATAGAAGTGAAAACTTCAACAAGACGGGTTTAATTTTTTGTTTGTTTTATATTCATAAATCAAATACCATTTACAATGGTATATATAAATTATGGGTACATAATTTAAGTCGAGTACCTGCTAAGATAAAGTTCCTGTACAAGAATCGTGCTCGAATAATGAACATCAATCCAATAATGATGAGCTCCACTGTCGTTTGTCAATCAGTCAAGAACATGTGTTTTTCGTTCAAGATCTCCCAGTTCATAATTCTCGTTGCTAGTTGATATTCTTCGTACGTAATAGAAGAATGGTAATAATAGAAAGATAGGTACACATCAATATATAGTAGACTTAGTAGAAAAGAATGGAACGATCGAGTTCAGTAAGTGTTCTTCTGAATTATCAGTACCTACTCACCTAGGTACTCTATCCATCTTGGATAGCTTCAACACTGCAGGTCTCATATGACTCCACTCATGTGTTTATCCAAGACTACTGGAAGATCATTGTGAAACCAGCTGACTGATATGTTTTCATATGATTTTATCTCTTTATCTCTCACTTAGTCGACTCGAGCCGACTTTAACCGAATGAGCGTTACACAGCCGAGCGTGACGGCTCAGCCTCATTGAATGAGGCTCATTCAATGCCCATACAAGAAAAGTGCTAAGCGCGCTCAAAGAAGTTTTCACCACAAAAAAAACTTTTTGAAACGCGAAATTGTTGTAAAAAAGGGAAAACCTCAATAGTGCCCAATGTGTGGCTATCAGCAGTCCTCTCCCTCGGTTATTTAACTTTGTTTTATTTGACCTCTAACCACTCCATCCTGAAGACCCGAGATGTATTCAACGCTATAGGAAGCTAAGAAGACGCACTTTCGAAATGGAAGCCACAACCCAAATGGAGTAAAGCAATTTATGATTAAATTATAACGTGAAGGGAGCTAAAGTGACGTAATGCAGACTTGAGAGCATTTATTAAAGAGATTTGTGTTGCTCCTATTCATAGAAAAATGTTTCCGCGTTCTTATTTCGGTAATATCAAAACTTCGGTCACATTTATGTCACTGGTCAGTATTGCCATCAAAATCAACTGAATGCAGTTTCGTAATTTCTTAAAATTTCTCTCCTATCTGGATGTACATGTTCCATGGATAAATATTTAAATGTTGTGCCTACAGGACCCAGGAGAAGATATAGAAATGCTAATTTCTCACTCCTAACTGCTGTCACTGACTAGAGGTGTACAACTTCCATCATCACTACTCAGCGAAATATTTATTGGGGCTGTTATATCCACTTCCACTGTGAAAGAATATATCATCTAAAATGGATAGCCGCTTCAGAAAAAAATCAGGATCAAAGCAAGTCGTCTTAACAACCCATTATTTCAGTGTCGCAAGGTTTTCCTTCACTCCCTACAATGTTTTGAAAAGTAGCCCCCAACTGGCAGGAAAGGGTGTTTATGACGTTGCTTCTGTTCTGTTGACACCCCTTATTCAAGCTGGTCCCAACGCTGGTAGTTGGATTTTGCCTTGACCTTCCCAGTCAGTTCTATCGGGAAAACCATCCCTGGACGCAGCAGTGTGGATTTTTCGACTCCCACTCCCTACTCCAATAACATTCTGACTGTGGCAAGTGAAACTTGTTGACAATTAGTGTAGTTGTTGGAAGTTCGTTGACAACAATTTGGTACAACCAGTTTCAATTGATTTGTGGCCTGAAAAGGCGATGAAAGGCTACAACCTCACTCACTACTCTTTCACTCCCCTTAAATTGTAGGGAGTGAGATCTGCTTGTAGTAATTGAGATTTTAACATGGAAACCTATTTACTGTAGGTAAAATTAAGCTAATTTTTGCTGTTCCATTCACCTAAAGTGAAAGACTTGAGCGGCGATTCCCATGGAGGTAGTGGAGGCTCAAGAAAGAAAAAAATAGCACCCAGTACATACCTCACTCCCTATAAAAGATTTTTTTCAAATTGGCGTATCAGCAATACGGTTCAAGATTATGTGTGCTCACTTGGGTAATATGCTGAGAGAACCACAGTGATTGATTAGGAACAAGAAAATTTCAAATCAAGTTTCAAATTTTTTTTTAGAAAAATCGATATCCAAATGTGACCGAAATGTTGAAATGACCCATTTGCTAAGTTTGGGGACCGTCATTAAACTTCAAACCTATCGATTTTTGCCTACATTATTCAATTAACCAAATGAATATTTTCATATTCCAATATTCAATTGGACTGATTTACGTAAGAGTCATCTCATACGCGTATCTTGTGCGCAACTATTCTGTTTTGATTGAGTATGTTCCTTGAGGGATTATAGAGTTTACGGTATGGGATGATTGAGTCTGCAAAGCTTATAACAGGGAAGTCAATGCTTTTGAAACCGAAACAAATTGAAGGAGTCGCTCACGGGATTATCGTCGATCGGTTGGGTGCCCGATGGGTGCGTTTTCGTCAATCAATTCAAACGACAGCCTCTCAATAGCAGCTGCGAGCTCCATGAACAGTCAACGGCTGTTCGGCCGGCGTCCGATCTCTTTACAATATGAAACTTAGCTGCGGGGAGCGCGGGTTCGTGCGAAATCTAGGGCGAAAGCTTCTATTGTTGGTGCTGAAAGAGAGAAGTAACTCTTCATAAAAAAAGCCTTCCCGGCACAGTGGCCCCTCATGACAGGTGAATGCAATGTGATTCGTCAGAAGATCGTCCAGAGCGTAGGCTCACGTTCGATACTGAAGAATTTTTCTTCTTATACGCCTAAGGGGAGTTCATTTTCGGGCGGTGCCCGACGGGGGAAAAAAATAGTTGCCGCCCCTCGTATGGAACGTGTCCCGGGAAATCGGCCAAATCACTTTCGAAGTGGATTCGACTCAGTCAAATGGTCGGCCGACGTCGGGCCTAATCGAGCGTTCATTTGGTTGGACGTTTCGTCCCCACAAATGCGTCTTCATCAGGTTCGTTTGTACTTTTTTTCCGCGATAACTCTCAACACGGCTCTCACAGCCACACGATGTCCCGAGAGCCTGTACAGTAACTTCAAAACCCTACCCTGCTACACTGCTACTTGTTTATGTGTAGTCGTACCTATTCTTCCTTGTCCATTAATACAGGGTGTCCCATCTACATGGGACCATTGAGGAATTACAGCCAAACGGTGAGAGCTATCAAAAAATTGAACTTGACCTTTTCATTATTATATACTCGTATTTTCACTAGGCTTGAAGGTGGTGGCGCAGTCTACACTAACTTAATCATTTCAAATGAGAACCCCTATTTATTCCAGATTCGAATTCTACGTCAAATTGCATGGAAATTTGACCCCTCAACCAATTTATTGGATTGCGCGTAATAGGTTCAGCGATCACGCAAAGTTGCACAACCCCAAACTTCTGAAATAGTGGGTGATGGTGAACTGTAAAGTGTGGCAAATGAGTTTTAATTGTTTTTTAACGCTGATTCACGTGATACTATCCGTTTTTTAATTTGACTCAATTTTTGCGGAATAATGACCGAAATTTGTTTATTTTGCGTCCGATTTGTATTCGTTTTCAGATTGTTACGAGGATTAATTTTCAAGAAAAATGTAAGAATAGGAGATTGAAACCTTCTTCAGTGGTCAAGTGAAAAATCATCTTAACCTGAGAGTCTAAAGTCGGCATAAATGATGATTTTTCAAATATAACAAAATAAACAAACTTCGGTCATTATTCCGCAAAAATTGAGTCAAATCAAAAAACGGGTAGCAACACGTCAATCACCATTAATAAAACAATGAAAATTCGTATGCCACACTTTACAGTTCGCCATCATCCACTATTTCACAAATTTAGAGTTGCGCAACTTTGCGTGCTCGCTGAACCGGTTACGCGCAACCACAAAAATTGGTTGAGGGGTCAAATTTTCATGAAATGTGGCGGAGAATTTGAATCTGGAATAAAAAATAGGGGTTCTCATTTGAAATAAGGAAGTTAGTGTAGTCTGCGCAGACTACGCACGTGCTCAAAAGTGCGCACACATAATTTGTTGAATCCTTGTCAAAAATCATTGGACAGGTATTTTTTGGATATTCAAATATAGTGTTCATTTTGAAAATAAAAGGGGTGTTCACGTTAGGTGGGCCACCCCGCATTTCAAAACTGATGTTTCCAATCACTCCGAAATTTATAATGCAATAATGTGTGCATGTAACAACTCCATGGAGGGACACATATGTTCTTATATTTAGTCCTCCCTGGGCACAAGTATTCAGGTTTGTTGAAGTTTATTATGTTTTTGCTATGCTCGGTTGATAAGTTCATTGCTCACATTCCTTTGTAAATTATATTTTGTGCCAATAAATAAATAAAATAAAGAAATAATTAATAAGTCACAAGCAGATCAGTTCATGATCTTGTGTGAAATATCGTGTAGCCATGAATCAAAATTTTAAAATCCATGCGTAACTGACTACAAGAATTAATTCATTAAATTTGTTATTTACGTTCACTCATTTACTATTTTTTTAACAACTCGGTCTTTCTGAAGTTAATGGGTCAATGTGTGGTGAATTTGGTGGTATTTGGCTTGGACCAGACCGGCTTAGAAATACGTGGGAATTCCCCATTAACGTCGCGTTAGAAATAGTGAAACACCGTTCAAATCCAGAATGATGGAGCCATTTTTTGTAGGTTTACAAAAACAGGTTTACATGTTAAAATGCATATTTAAACATCTTAATGCAGGTTTTTACATCAAAACGCAGATACGCTAGTTCGAACACACATTCCGATCTATATGTCCAACTAATCTACATTTTACTAGATAGTCTTTGGAATTTCGAATTTAAAATAGATTAATCCTTAAATATACTCGTAATCCTTTTGCGTTGTTCGATGTTGGAGTTTTGATCCAAATATCGTAAACTTCGGTTCAGGAGTCTCGGAAAAAACTTCAAAACATAAACGGACGATTTTTTTTATCTTGAAACGTAAACGAACAACTTTTGAGACGGATTAAACGATTTTATTTTTCGTGGTCGATTACGAAGTTTTACTAAGGTTTTTTTCACCCAAAACAACGAGGTATAAAATACGGTGCTTTTCTTAAGGGTGCTTATTGGATTTTGATTGCAAGCATGTCCAAACAATAGAGATTACAGATTATGGATTTTTTTTTAGTTGGGACGTATTTTTGTCGTTAACTTAGGGTGTTTTAGCAGTCGCACCTTGGCAACACTGGTCCACTTCTTCTGTTTATCAAGTGTCCAAAACCAGACACCTCCTAACAACGAAAAAAAAAGGTATGATTTTGTTGCCCTGTTGCTCATCTTCTTCATTTTATTTCAAAACTTTTATGTTATTCCTATTATTGAGTAATTGTAGATTGTGTTTAATTTATTTTTGAACCCGTTCCGCCACAGACTTTAAAATTTTACAAAGGGTGTTAGGTCCTTAAGGGTCCTCAACATTTCACCTCATATTTGAAGCAGGACACAGAAATTTGTATCGGTTGTTCTACTAACACTTATCGAACTCTTAACCGTTCGCCAGGGTTTTAGCTCAATTAGAAACATTATCGTGCAGTTTTGATGGAAAAACTGTTCCTAGGGCTAATTTTCCTCTTATTTTCTAAACCTTGTTATAAGTAGATGGCGAACGATCAACCTATAGAAGGACGTATAAAAAAAAAAAAAGAAGAAAACGTAGTTGGGTTGGAAGGAACCAAAGTTTTATAAAATATACCAAAAAATGGTTTGAGAATAACGCAATTAAAATTTGATGAGTTGATTTGAAATTCTGAGCCTTTCAATTTGTAAACTTCACGAAAGGATAGATTAGTACAAGAAAACTCGTTTCATAATGTTGTGCCGCTCTTCGGGAAACGTTCACTTCAGATTCACTTCAAATGGTATATTCCTTGATGGGCAAGAGTTTTTAGCGCAAGTGGAAGGAGATTTTGTCAACTACGCCGTTGGAGGTTACTAAATTTGTAATGCCACGACTTAGGTTTGGATTTAAAAAAAAAACGCACATACCTGAAAAGGTGTGTGAAAGTATAATTGGAAAGTAGGATGTTTGATATTTTTCTTGGGATGGCCCCTCTTAAAACAGCCATTTTACTAGAAGCTGGCAAGCCTGTCTACTATTCTAGTCTACTATAATTGAAGACTTGTAATACTAGATTTGAATCGTTATATCAATTCTACCTTGCTTTGGTTACGATTTCTTGATATTATTCCCTTTTTTGACTTAATTAATTACTAAGGTTATCATATAATTTATATTGTATACATATATAAGGTTCAAGAATAATAATTCACAAGGTTTTGGTACCTAATAGATTGACTTATTTATTCAATAATTGTAATAATTGCTCCAATAATAACTACGGGGGTCTTATTAACCACGAGGTGGAAATGATTTAAGTATTCCTTTAATATCGTTTATTGTTTATGAAATCAGCATCGCAGGGGTTTTAGGTAAGAAGTTTGGTTAATAGGATGGATATGGGATATTTCCTATCAATTTGGAAGAATTTCCTGTATGGCATATTTCCTATCAACAGGTGAGAACAACCTAAGTCAATTTTTATTTACTTTTCAGGAGAATTTTTTCTATGGAAAACGCGAAAAAATCCTCCGGTTATCGAAAAATGGTGTTTTAATTTCTTAATAACTATCTCCATGTAGTGGTTAAACAAAAGCGAATTCAATATTTCAAATGGAAATTTAATTCAGTTGTAAAAAAGTCAATGAACTCGTTAAGGTCACATGTGTGAAGGGAAGAACGACTCAACTTTGTGTGCTGCGTGTCAGCTAGATGAAGTATTTTCTTGCTTTTCCTCATTAAAGCGTTTTAAATATTGTAAATCGTCATATTTTGTTTCAGAGGTTGGTGAGACTCTGTGGTTTACCACGCTTACAAGCGTGAGGAAAACAAATTTGTTTTCCCCAAGTCTGCTGGTAGCACCGGTGTTTTGGTGAGACGAATTCCTATTTCTTTTTGGTGTGGAATCCCGTTAAGAATTACAACAGAACTCACCCATTGTACGTATCACGATGATTCACAAGCTTAAATTGCTGTCATTCCACTTTCAATTCCCCGACTGAACGTATTTTCATAGGTGATTATTTTCGTATATTTTCTGGAGGAACGTACAATGAATCAAGTCGCTTCTTCTCGTGAACAACGTCCAATTTTTATTACGCCCAATGAAGTACGGATGAAATGTCAAGTTACTGCTGTGAGTCACGGAAAAGTTACGACCTAAGAAGAAGGGGTCAGAAAATCACATTCACGGAATTTGACAGTCCGGTGGCGGGATTTCCAACGTTGTGTTGTTCTTCCCTGATGCCTCTTTCCCCTTAACGCTTATTTTCTATCGCCATTTTCGCTAGTTTTGAGTCGTTGTTTCGTTGAATCAATAAGTCCGAGAAACTGTAATAACCCCATTTTCGAAAAAAGATCAATTTAAGCCGTTTTTAAGCCTATAGTCTCCAATTCTATCAAACAATTGAACTTTCTTCTATATTTATCCCCAGTTACATCAGGCGTACCAAATAACATTACTTTCAATGTTGATTTCAGCTGACAGGAAAACACAATATGTTAGCTATCGGGACTACATCTAACCCCCGAGTCTTTTTCTTGTACCACACCCTGTGGCCCCCCAAAGCCGATACAATTCTTCAATATTCCTCAGCAAATAATGCTGACTTCGAAATCAGACACTTCTGTGATGGTGAAAGAATTCTCGACGAAATTCAAGACGATTTGAATTCCTCCTTCGTCATTTCAACCCCAGTCTCCTATGTTTCTTTCTAAACGGGCTCTGTCCTGATTCATCCAGTTATTATAACAACGGTCATCTGTTCTTAGCTTATTCAAAACACATGTTTGTACTCATACCTTTTGTAATTATCTTGATATCGTTTATTGTGAATAATAAAGCCTAATTCGCAAAGGTTTTTTACTACAATTTATTATTCACAATAAAATGGATAAATTTTTGAAACCGGAAAAGTTCGACGGTGATCCACACTCACCTACTGCTACCCAAGAATGGAGCTACTGGCTGAAGACTTTTGAGAACTTGATCGCATCGTTTGAAGAGGCGAACGAACAAAGTAAGTTACGGTTGCTAACTAACTTCATTTGCCTCTTGATTGCCGATAAGACCACATATGAAACCGCTATTGAAGCACTAAAAGCTACATACGTTAAACCAATAAACGATATCAAGATAATTACAAAAGGTATGAGTACAAACATGTGTTTTGAATAAGCTAAGAACATATGACCGTTGTTATAATAACTGGATGAATCAGGACAGGCTCCTTACATTATTCATTTGCTACGTACCGATGATTGTGATTCTAAGTAGATAGTTATGCGGAGAAGCCTGTAAAACTGTACAATACACTCACCGCCACTTTGGTGTATTACGTCAAGGCTATTGTTTGTATTTACTTGAACATTTCAGGACTTATTCCCAGTATAATCAAGTGTACTTAGTAAAAATTTGAAAACGTGGAAAAATTGTATGATATGGAAGGCCTTAGTTACTCTTTTCTTGAATGAATTTCAAAAACACATAACTTCAAAACTACTCAATCAACTGGCCTGAAATGTATACACAATACTTTTGTAACCAGCAAAATTCCGAAAAATCCAGTAGTCGAACATCAGTCAGCCGAATTCGCCTTTTCCGTCATCAATTCAAGGGAAAGTATTATCAACTCTGAATATGACTAATAAGTCTTATTCCTTGGCACAGTTGACGAACACCATCCCTAGGAATGTTCTGCAAAAATTGCAGCAATGTGGGTCAACGGGTTGTGGAGTCATTTTGGGCGTGCCGGTCAATAGCGAAAAACCCACACTTTAGAGTAGTAGGGCGGTTTGAAAGGAAGTTGTCCGGGCTTGCAGATTACCGAAGGAATGCCTATAATTTAGTTGCTCTGTGAAGGAAGATTGTTGTAGACGATACTATCTGAAGTGGAAGACGAATAAGGGTTAGGCTCGTTTGCAAACCACACGTTATTTTGGAATGTTGCATTACTTTGAGTTCGACTTATTCGTTTACTTATTCTTGCTCTGTCGTTCATTTTTCTGTTTCCCTCCCTCTCTAGGCTTGACAGCCCGCATGTCCCAAATTCAATATGACTCACCTAGAGAACGGATCGGGCTGATTATTTTTTTAAACGAATCCTTTTATCGCGTACAGGGGTCACTTGCCCAGAAAGGGCGAATCCGGACCTCTTGTTTTCAGAAAACCTAAACTTGAAATTGAGTTCTGCCAAAAATCAGGGGTCATATTTACACTATGTGGATTGTATTTCTAAGGTAGGCCGCGCTATAAGGCACCCAAATTATTATTTAAGTATTAATAATGAATGTAACTGCCCATTTTAGTTTTACCTACCCATATATGGAGGGCAGGCCAAAGACACAAGACAGTGCGTGGAAACTTGGTTCTAGTGATTTTTTTTGCAAAACCACCATACCAACGGAACAAGCTCGGTAAACTCTACATTTTGAGACAAGAAACGCTGCAAATTCTTTCACTGGGGCTTATTCAATTGGCTTGCGTTCATGATTTGAATTTCTGCTAAGCTTTGGAGTGTGCGTGTTTCACAGGTGATAGAGCGATTATTGAATTTCAGGAGATATGCATAGAGCACGTAAATCTGTTCTCAACCAAAATACCTATTTGGATTGTTCAGTTGATCATATTTGTGTGCCTCCTGAAATACTGATTAGTGACATAAATGTGACCAAAATTTAGAAATTACCCATTTGCAAAAGGCAATCGTTAGTCACGATCACTTGATAACAGATTCCTTAACCAAAAATACTTGAAACCGCTTCTAATAAATAAAAAAAGATCACATGTTTCGCTCAAGTTTTTACTTTGTTGAGCAGCCTAAGTCCTATTGTTAGAATAGGGTGTCCTTTGATCTAAACAGGTTCGGCGTTCTGAAAGGGGTTGAAAATCATCTTTGTCCAAAATGACAACTGATAAAAGAGGCAGGTAATGACTTGGTGAAAACTCATCGGGTTTTCACGGAAAGATAATTTCCCTCGAATTTTGACCCCGTGAAAAGCGGACGAGTTCACAAAAGAGCGGTCGCTGATGAATAAGCAACACGTGTGCAAAGCGCGACTTGAGGCTGCAGAAGGTCTTCTCTCCTCGCACGTCGTCCACGTTTCGCATTGGTGGGAACCGGACGAGAACTAACATGTCAGGCCAGGTAGGTGGGTATAGCTCCGTGTTTTGCTGGAGAAGTCGAATTAGGTTAGAAAGACGTGGACTATTCTTTGCGATCTGTCCCCTTAATACGGGACGTGATTTTATTTGCATTGTAAAAGGCACGTCCCCCTCTGGATAAACATCGTCATGTTCGTTCTGTACGTTTTGTCATTTCCTCCGGGGAAAACCTCCCAATATAATTTTCAAACTGGCATTCTCATTTTCAAAAGACGTGTGGCATTTAGATAAGTAAGGCAGGTTATATTAATCTTAGGCCATCGCATTGGGATCAAATACGAACACGAATAAATTCCTTAAATGAAGTCCTGAAATCCCAAAACTTCCGCACTTTGGTTCGTCACCCTACTTCACAGAGTGATCCAAAATCCGGAAAAAAATCATCAAAATTAGAAAAATCAATGGTGACTTTTGGACTTATAGCTTTACCTAGTCAAATTAATACGTTTCCCAACAAAATTGATACTTTTCCCAACCAAACTGATACTTATACCAATAATAAAACCCATTTAAAGGCCATTTAAAAACTTGAAAACGAAATTTCAGTTGAAAAGTGTGCACTACTGCTGCTCTGTGTGTGCTTTTTCAACAGTTCTGTTAGATTATTGGTCGTTAATTTTGTCTTCTCCTACATATTGATTTTTGCATTTATATTCCTACATCCAGTTTCAAATCTTCACAACTATGGGTATTTCATTCTTATATCCAGTGATTCTAAACTTTCTTTTCATAATACTATTTTCCTGTAATTGGGTTCGCCCGTTCTTATAAATAAATAAATAAATAAATGTCACCACAATTTAACATAAATATACTCGTGACAGAAAAATGTACGAAAATTCGCTCATACAGACGTGTTACGAAGTTGGAACTTTTTTAACCTTCAGCTATAATGAAAATTCCAGTTTTCGTTCGGAAATCCATCGATCATTTAACACTAAATTGATGAAATTCTGACATTGAAATGGGCGCCTATGTATCTGACTTGATAATTTCTGAATACGGTTTGGCGAAAATCTCGAAATTAATTAGAAAAATTCTAAAAGTGGGTTGGAAAATTCTAAATTTGACTAGGAAAAGCTGCGTATTCACCAAAAAGTAAGAATTTGTGTCCATAACGTGTGTTTTACGAACCGGCAACCTGAAATACTCTGAATTTGAGTTTTTTCAACAGCGATTCTCTCAATTGGATGAAGGAATTCCAAAGAACATTTTGACAATTGTGGAATTGTAAGAAAAAAAACGCTGCAAATTCTTTCACTGGGGTTTATTATTCAATTGGCTTGCGTTCATGATTTGAATTTCTAATAAGCTTTGGAGTGTGCGTGTTTCACAGTTGATAGAGCGATTATTGAGTTTAGGGAGATATGCATAGAGCAAGTGAATCTATTCTCAAGCTTAGTACAAATTCAAATCATGAACGCTAGCCAATTGAATAAGAGACCTCAGTGAAAGGTATGCAGCGTTTCGTGCATATCAGAATGCCTCAACCCATGTATCGGCTACAAAGCCTTTTAGGAGTTCACTCCAGTATCCACATTCCTACATCACTGCATCACTAGGTTACTGATATCAAAACAAAAACAATAATAAACCAAAATGACGAACGTTGGCACCATAAATCGGGCATGGGTTGACCTACGGACCTGGGGAGGGGCTCATTCGATTCTTCGTGGAAAGTTCTTCAAAAAGAGTACAAATTTAGGCCGCCTTGACTTTTTTTGAGGTTTTTAGGGATTTTACAAAACTTTGACAACCCTTAAAGGGCACTTTAAATTGAGTGAGAGAGCTGGCTCAAGAATTGGGGCGTCGTTGGACCAACATGGATTTTTCCTGAAAATTTCAGCTTTTTTTGCTTCAGCCGTTTGGGAGAAATCGTGCGTACGGCGTAGGGACGGAAAATGTTTTATTGCAGATTGGATTCTACACCCTTTGAAACGTCAGGGGGGGGGGGGGTTAGACTTTTTTTTTCAAGAGCGATTACAATGGTTTATTATTGAGTAATAAACCAACAATTATCATTTGACCTGTTAATTTTTGTATAGGGTTTGAAAAATGAGGAACTTTGGAAAATTTTGAACTTAGTTCAGGAAAGTTGGTTTAGGAAATCCTGAAATTTATTTGGAAAATTCCAAATTTGACTAAGAAAATGTATTTATTTACCGAAAAAGTAAGAATTTTTGTCAGTAGAAGTGTATTTTAGTGTAGCCACGAATCCAAATTTGAGTTTCGATTTCGGTTATTCTGAGGATGGTGACGCGTACCTGTTTCATGTTGGCAGGCGCCGAGTCCGGCAACTGATTGACGCTGGACGCGTTGACGTCGGGGTCCTGATGGGCCGCCGCGACGCCGACGATGAGGACGAGCACAGCTGCGAGACACGTCACCTGGGAGATCATGACGGCGTTTGATCCTCGTGTTCGGCCCACCGGCTCGTCTTATACCCCCGGACCCGCCCCTACGCCGACGTCGTTCCCCGGGAACTCCGCTTCCCTTTCCGGGGGCCCCTCCTTTCTGGACCCCTCCCGCGGCTCCGGGGGTAGCTTTCCTCGCTTCTTTAACGAAATTATCCCATCACATCTTCGGTACCATGTTAAACTCGGGGAA
Source organism: Creontiades dilutus (assembly GCA_031894815.1). Lineage (NCBI taxonomy): Eukaryota > Metazoa > Arthropoda > Insecta > Hemiptera > Miridae > Creontiades > Creontiades dilutus. The sequence goes on from JAVIWC010000230.1 coordinate 1,609,701, forward strand.
CGTGAAAATGCAACGTTTTCAAGAAAGCTTTGAAAAAAAAAAATCGGTTTCACTTTTTCGCATTCCATCTCGAACGATCCTTCGGTCTGCTCTATGGATGGGACATCGACATCGATATTGTCGAAATATCGATGTTTGGCTTCGATATTACGATGTTTTGCCATCGATGCCACACATTCGATAATATCGATATATCGTGGCAGGATCGTGGCGGATCAGGTGGAGCGGGAAAAGGTGACATGGTGGCAGGAATATAGTAAAATGGCAGATGAAGTTGGAGTGGAATGTACGAGTGAAGGTTGGAGGAGTAATATGAACAAACTCATCGTCGAAAGTGATGGAAAGGTGGATAGCAATGATAACCACAGAGGTAGAGAATTCAGCACATCATGAGCTTTATGCTAGATTGGACAGATCGGTGGAGGGCGGATTAGCTTACATGAGCATGACTGACCTCTCGAAGATTAAAATAGTATGCAGAGCGAGAACAGAGATGCTAACGGTCAATTATAGGTGGTGGCAAGCAGGACAGGAAAATAAATATAGCATGTGCAATACCAATGACGATGAAACGTCACTACATTTTATGGCTGTATGCCCTGCTTTAAAGGAATTTAGGGTAAGGTACCTGAGTAAGGCGGTTATCGGCGAGATGGAAATGAAGGAGATTTTAAATGGTGCGAGAGGAAATTTGAATAGATTTGTGGGATTTATAAGGGAGGCATGTAGATACAGAGCGTTCATGGTAGAGGAGTTCGATTACGGATAAATTAAGAGTACCTAATAGGAGACAAAACTATACTGGGAAATAATTAGGATTAGTGGTACGCGATTACCCCCTGCGACGGTCACTAAAGAACAGCAGTATAAGCAGGTATTGTGCACTAATTCTGCAGGAAAAGAGGAATAGCAGCGATAGCAGGTGTGCTTCCTACCTAACGTGAAAAAAAAAGAAATATTAAAAATTCTTCCAACTGCTGTAATACTTGCGAATTATCGAAGAGAAAACGCTGCAAATTTTTTCACTGGGGCTTATTATTCAATTGGCTTGCGTTCATGATTTGAATTTCCACAATGCTTTGGAGTGTGCGTGTTTCACAGGTGATACAGCGATAATTGAATTTCAGGAGATATGCATTGATCACGTAAATCCTATTTGGATTGATCCGTTGATCATATTTGTGTGCCTCTTAAAATTTAATAATCGCTCGATCACTTGTGAAACACGCACACTCCAAATCTTAGTAGAAATTCAAATCATGAATGCTAGCCAAATAAATGAAATTGAATAATAAACCTCAGTCAAAGAATTTGCAGCGTTTTTAATCACTTAACTCTATTTTATTTTGACCATAGAGTGTAAATCCAAACCACCATCTGTGTGGTTCAGAGTTGATAGAGCGATTATTGAATTTCAAGAGATATGGATAGAGCACGTAAATCTGTTCTCAACCAAAATAAGTATTTGGATTGATCAGTTGATCATATTTGTGTGCCTCCTGAAATTCAATGATCGCTCTATCACTTGTGAAACGCGCACACTCCAAAGCTTAGTAGAAATTCAAATCATGAACCCAAGCCAATTGAATAATAAATCCTAGTGAAAGAATTTGCAGCGTTTTTTATTGCAGATTCGGATTCTACACCCTTTCAAACGTAAACTATGAAATTCTTAGTAGGGGTTAGAATTTTTTTTTTTTTTCAACAGCGATTATAATGGTTTATTTTTGAATGATAAACCAAAATTACAACTAATAATAGTTATGGCTGGTATTTTTAGCATCAAGAATCATGTCTGTTGAAAAGACGAATTTTCAAGGGTTTTTTTCGTTCATTTATTGGCTTTGGGAAACCCTTCCCCAGCCCGAAATTAAGTGAGAGAGCTGGCTCAAGGATTGGGGCGACGCCGGACCAACATCGATTTTTCCTGAAAATTTCAGCTGTTTTGCTTCAGCCGTTTGGGAGAAATCGTGCGTACGGTGTACGGCGGACGGACGGAAAATTTGTTTATTGCAGATTCTTATTCTACACCCTTTGAAACGTAAACCATGAAATTTTCATTACAATGGAGATTACAAAGATTACAATGGATCATTATTGAATAATAAACCAAAAAAACTGTTGTTCTCGGTCGAAAATATTTTCATTAAATGTTTGCACCAAAATCCGTCTCAAAGCATTCTAAATCCACTGTCAAAAGGCATCAAAACTAATTTCAGATAATAACTCTCGATAGAATTGAGAGAGGAAGCTAAAATTTGCACAAAAAATCTATCTATGCTCTCAAAAGTCTAAGTGTGAAGATGGGCACAATCGCCTCACGCGAAGGGGAGATTTGGGGCATTTCCAATGGGGGGAAAATAACCCGAAAACTCCCAAGTAGGTGACTCTCTTTTATATAGGTTTTGTGAACTATCACACAATAGTGAAATCGGATTGGAGATATCTCAATCCGTTCTGACTAGAGCAGTTTGAAGATGATAAAACAAGGTAGGTGGACCAAGAATAGGGGCGTTGTCAGACCAATATTGATTTTTCCTGAAAATTTCAGATTTTTTGCCCACGCCGTTTGGGGAAATTGTGAGTACGGCGTACGGCGGACGGACGAAAAATTTGTTATTGCACATTTGGATTCTAAACCCTTTGAAACGTAAACCATGAAATTTTCAGTTTTTTTTTCAACAGCGATTATAATGGTTTATCATTGAATAATAAACCAAAATTACAACTAATAATACTTATGGCTGGTATTTTTAGCCTCCAGAATCATGTCTGTTAAGAAGACGAATTTTCAAGGGTTTTTTTTTTTCGTTCTTTTATTGGATTCGGGAAACCCTTTCTGCCGTTACAAGTGTTTGTATTACAAAGTAAGTTCACTTGTAAACAAATAGGTTCAATACTTCAAAATAAATTCAATATTCCAAAATAAATTTAATGCTTCAAGATAAAGAATAACGTTAATAATATTTCTAAATTAAAATTCAATGTTCGATAAGAAGTCGTAAATGCCTGAAAATAGTTCCATGTTTTCTAGTTCAACGAGGGTATCTAAATTAAATGGAGATGGTGTTTGCTTTGGGATGGATGCGAAGAGGTTCCTTCTCTCGACATCATAGCGCGGACACTCCAGGATTACATGCGACATTGTTTCTTCTTCTACGTAATGGGGGCAATCATGTAAGGTTGGTCGGTAGTTCATATGTATGAGGTAGTTTGTTTTTCCGTGACCCGTTCTTAACCGTATAATATTGCGGTAAAAGCTCTTGGGTTTTGCGTCTGCGCCTCCGAGGAACCAAGGTCGTTTCCTCAAGACCGGAAATAGGTTTTGTACCTATTTTCCCGATACAAATTCCACACAGACGTCCACTTTTCGAACATTTTCCGGGCGATGTATTTTCTTAGTTCAGTGGGTGGGAAATTTGATGAAGGTGATGGCATTGGTCACAAAGCTGCTCGTTTGGAGATGACGTCGATGATGTCATTTATTTATTTATTAACAATAGTATGGGCATAAGCCCAATAGTAAAGGGATATATTATATCATAACAATCTTTGAAAGAGAAAGCGAGAGATAGTAAATATAAATATAACAATAAATATGTTTAATAATAAAATATAACAGAGGCAAAAACACTTTAACAAATTACATCTAAAATAACCAAATCCACAACTCAGTTCACCATAACCAGTGCTCCCAACCAGAGCCACTACTCATCTCGCAGACAACGGAGCCTCGCCCGTCAACACCAACAGATCTGATGAGTCAGAATCAGGGAGTCGGTTGAATGACTCCTGGATCCGAATGACAGGATCGTTCCGCAGGTAATTGGTAGGGGAATGCCGCATATAAACTGTCTGCATCTGTCTCGTGGCGTACGGAGGAGAATAAAAGTTGAGCTGTGACAGGAGGAAGGGGCAATCAATACGTCTCGATACCAAGCCATGGAGGAACACCACGTTTGCTGCTCGGCGGCGACTATCTAGGGAACCAAGCTTACTCTCCCTCAGCGCCTCTCGATAGCTATAGTCCTCCCAGCTCTTCCCGCCCTTGAACGATGAATAACGTAACGCTCCCCTCTGAACCCTCTCCAAAGACTCCTTAGCGTTGGCATAAATTGGAGACCACACCTGGGAGCAAAACTCCACACATGGACGGACCAGCGCCGTGTAAAGGAGCATTATAACAGCTGGATCCGTGAACTCCCGCGTGTTTCTCTTCAGGTACCCCAAAGCTCGCATAGCTCTAGAGCTGATGTCCAAAATGTGGTCGGAAAAAGTCAACCCAACGTCAAGCAGGACTCCAAGATCACGGACAACAGACTTACGTTGAAGGCAGACACCATTGACAGTATAACTGTGCTCAATACTTGAGGCAGATCTGGAGAATGAGACAACTGAGCACTTTCCTGTGTTGAGGTGAAGATTATTCTTTGAGCCCCACTCATCCAACGCATACAAGGAGCTCTGAAGGCCTACACAATCTTCCTGGGACCTTATAATAGAGAGGATTTTCAAATCCTCATTGTCATTTCCTCTTATGCCACTGTGGCCTTTAATCCAACAGAATACCGCTAAGTTTCCATTAGAATTCATGGGTGTACTGAAGAATTTTACCTTCGAATGGGTCGATTCGAATCAATATGGTGAGCGCCTGAAGTTCGTTTAGGACGCTTTGGGAGTCAGTCAATATTACCACTGTTGCATCTTCCACCCCGAAGTCAATAGCATGATATGTCAATAGATGTTATACCATATGATATGGCTGCAGATTCGGCTGTATAGATGTTTGCTCTATTCCACAAACGAAACTGGTCGGATTGATGGTGCGTTTCATCGTAATAAGCGCATCCAACGTCCTGTGCCGATCAGTATTTACAGGGTGATTCCCTCGTACTGTACGAAAATGTTTTGGATAAAACTTGACCGAAAATGAAGCCAAACACCACCAACCGCACTGTTCTATCTAAACCTTTCCGGAGATATGATTTTTCAAACATTATTTCGAAGAAACCAGGTTTTTCTCCATAAAAGCTGTGTTATGTGCACTTTGCTCCAATGTTTTTCAATTTTTTAGTACATTTTCGGATTCAGCATTAAATTTCCAATAAGATGGTGGTACAGGTTACCATAAAAGTCACTAACTTTGCATCGAATGAGCAGCTCAAACTTTAACTAACTAACTTAATGTAGGAAAGTTACATTTCCTCATTTTTCATTATCGATTATCAATTTACTAAGAGACCACCCACAAAACTGTGAATTCCATAAAAAGTAGCGCATTTAACCAGCTTTTTAATGATATTGTCATATTTATGATTTTGATCCGATTATGTAGAGAAATTCACATTTTAAATCCGAAAAACAAGGTGTATTATTTTGGTATGAAAATCAGGTACCTACTTAGTAGATAAATTATAGGTACATTATGATATTCCCATTATTAAAATCTGTATTTAATACAAAACAAACTCTTCAGCGGAAGAGAAAAGAAATCACCCAGTATAATATACTATAATATTTACATATTATGTAAATGCCCTCCGGCCATCAACTACGAAGGGTTTGCTGGTTGACTGCTGTCAAATGAACTATTGGGATGCGATATTTGAAAGTAACATTTGGTAGTTGAAATTGTATTGGGGTTGTCGTGCACGCATTCCAACTAAGCTCGTTGGATAAGCTGGCGAAACAATCGCTCAGCAGAGGAGATGGTTTTTTGGTCCAGTACAGTGCAGTACGATTTCAGATGGCTAGTGTTCGAATTTTACTGAACATATCGGGGTCTGTACTGTGCGACACGTTCACGTGTTCAACATGACGATTCATAGCAGTAAATATCGCTTGACATAAGAGGGGTGAAGGATTCACGTCTTTCCCGGGGATTTGTGTTCCCGTAGTGAACTTTGTTTACAATACAAAAAACATACCTGTACGCATTTAGAAGCAACATCATCACGATTGCAATTAGTACGATAGTCAATATTTGGGTTTTGTCCGTCATGTCGGCATCAATAGACAAGGTTGGAGTGGCGGTAACGTTGATGGGGATTCGTGTGTTATGTAAATTGTTGGATGATGGGATTCCCTCCGGTGGAGTTGCGAGTGGTGACGTAGTTTTTGGGTTGGTCAAGTCTCCAAGTGTCTCTTGAAGTGCAGTAAACGAGGAATTGTTTCGGCGAAGTTGATGGTAGTTTAACGGCACATAGGCGGTCAAACCGCTGACCACTCCGTAATACGCCATAGTAATGTAGATCCGCAGCATACGAAAGCGCATATTGAACTGTCGATGCCGTGAGAGAGCTGGACCCACAATCTACATCCCAGAACTTGGCCTATCGTCGCAATCGAGAATCGTGAGATGTTGAAGTAATGCAAGACCAATAACAGCTCGTTACTCATCCCTCACTGGCGATTTTCTCGTTATCTTCGGAGAGTTTCAGACGACAAAGATAACGCCAAGTGTCGTGATAACTCACCCATTGAAGGTTCTGACTATTTTGAGATTGATAGCCATGAAAATGTTTTAAAGCAAATCAAATGAATGAATGTGGTTCGAATTGAAACCTCAAGTGTCATTACCCTGATAAAAATCGTTTGAGACGTTCCACGTGGATATCTAGGTATCTTGCCGTTATATTTTATTGTCATTTGAAATTTAATTATCACATAAAGTTCTTAGTTACTGAATTAAGAGAAATTCATTTATTTTTTTATGGTTTACGTTTCAAAGGGTGTTGAAATCCAAATCTGCACTAAACATTTTTCCGTCCCTCCGCCGTACGTCGTACGCCCCAATTGAAATTTTCAGGAAAAATCCAATATACTAATTCAATATGCTCTTTAAGGGTTGTCAAAGTTTTGTAAAATCTCTAAAAACCTCAAAAAAAGTCAAGGCGCCTAAATTTGGACTTTTTTGACGAACTTTCCATAAGGAATCGAATGAGCCCCTCCCCAGGCCAGTAGCTCAAACCATTCCCGATGGATGATGATATGGTGCCAACATTTGCATCCACAGTCACTACATCACTAGGTTACTGCGATCAAAACAAAAACAACAGCGTTTTTGTTTTTGTTTTGTTTTGATCGCAGTAACCTAGTGATGTAGTGAATGTGGATACTGGAGTGAACTCCTAAAAGGGTCTATAGCCGATACACGGGTTGAAGTATTCTGATATGCATGCTCCGTCTTACGAAATTTAAAATTTTCAAATAGAATATTTGTCCATTGTAATCGCTCTTGAAAAACGCTACAAATTCTTTCACTGGGGTTTATTATTCGATGATTCATGATTTGAATTTCTACTAAGCTTTGGAGTGTGCGTGTTTCACAGGTTAGAGCGATTATTGAATTCCAGGAGACACACAAATATGATCAACTGATCAATCCAAATAGGCATTTTGGTTGAGAACAGATTTACGTGCTCTATGCATATCTCCTGAAATTCAATAAGCGCTCTATCACCTGTGAAACAGGGCCACTCAAAGCTTAGTAGAAATTCAAATCATGAACCATTGAAAAATAAACCAAAGTGAAAGAATTTGAAGCGTTTTTTTGTTTTGTTTAGTGAAGCTCGCAATTTTTTCTCTTTCGTGCAGCTGAGAACCATATACTTTAGCCTGTTTTTTTTCTTAAATTTATCGGCATTGGTATTATTATACAGCCATGGTTTACATTATAGGATTTATATTAGGTTGCTGATATCAATAAGTTACAATTATCATTAATATATTATGTGTTAATGTTTGTACTGCATAGGTATGTAACGACTCATACACACTAATACTGTTTGTTTTAAGAAGGGTAGGAAGGTTGAACGGTCAGAGGATGCTGTCTGGAAGGTTATCAATCATGGTTGCTCTCTCTGTTTCGAATTTGGCGCAGCCCAGGATTATGTGGGACAATGTCTCTTGTACTACGCAGGAATTACATAGCTCTGTGTCACTCCTTCCGATTTTATGGAGGTATGTTTTGTGATACAGTGCCCTGTTTGTATTCTGGTCATGGTTTTATGGAGCCTCTTGTCTTTTCCAGGCATTTTAGGTACCAAGGACTCAATGAGACTTTGGGGAACATTGATTTATACATTGCCCCAGTTGTACTTCGGCCATAGAATGGTCCGTTGGGGAGTACACTGTTGCTTGTACGTCCACCGTAGAGCGTTTTGTCGCCTCCCTGGCATATGTGTCGGCCAATTCATTCCCAACTATTCCTGAGTGACTCTTCACCCACACTAGCCTGAATTTCCACCCTGATATCCTCAAACTGTCACATGTTTTGACTATCTCTCCTTCGAGAAAATTCATGTTTGAGTTTGGGTTGATGTGTCGCAGTTTTGAATGTACACTCAGTGAATCAGTCAGAATAATGCTTGCATCAAAGTACGCTGATCCCACTTTGCCACCAATCAAGGAACTATCAGTGTAGATGTGGACAGCTTCAGGTTCATGGACAAATCTTGTCTTGTTGTGACGGAGGGTTTTGGACCGCTAAATGAGGGATAATACTAATTATTATAATTAATATAATCGTAATCTGAGGGTCCGGTTTATTCAATATTAACATATGATATTTAAGAGAGGGGAATTGCCAGTACATCTTCAATACGTCTTTTGCAAGTTGCGCATAATATTCTCCTTAGGATTGTACTTAGGACCAATGCTGGATATTCAACTGTTCTGCTCCACAATAAATTTAATTTGCTAAATTTTCGGCAGGAATGTTTTGTTACGAATGTGTCTATTCACCACCTATCATAGAAGCCGTATCCCTTACTTACGTTCTGCAATGTCTTCGAGTACTCAGCTCCAAAACTTGATACTGAATGAGCGAATAATTCTCACCACAAGATATTCCAGGTTTTCCTCTGTACCAATAGAATGAACCCTGATGATATTGGTGCTCTAGGATGCTTTAAGAAATAGATTTTGATTGAAATAAAGAATTTATGAATCAAATTAAATTAACTATTAAATTTACGTTTCAAAGGGTGTACAAGCCAAATCTGCAATAAACATTTTTCCGTCCAAACGCACCAATTCTTTAGCCAGCACTCTCACTTTATTTAAAGTGCCTTTTAAAGGTTGTCAAAATTTTGTAAAATCACTGAAAACCTCGAAAAAATTCGAAGCGGCCTAAATTTTCTTTTTGAAGAACTTTCCACGAGGAATTGAATGAGCCTCTCCCCAGGTCTGTAGCTCAAACCATTCCCGATGTATGGCCCGATTTGGACGGCCTAAATTTTGACTCTTTTTGAAGAACTTTCCATGAGGAAGCTAATGAGCCTCTCCCCAGGTCTGTACCTCAAACCATTCCCGATGTATGGCCCGATTTATGGTGCCAAAATTTGCGTTATTTTAGTTTATTATTGTTTTTGTTTTGATTGCAGTAACCTAGTGGTGTAGTGAATGTGGATACTGGAGTGAACTGCTTTGTAGCCGATACACGGGTTGAAGCATTCGAATATGCATAAAACGCTACAAATTCTTTCACTGGGGTTTATTATTCAATTTTATTCATTTGGCTCGCATTCATGATTTGGATTTCTACTAAGCTTTTGAGTGTGCGTGTTTCACAGGATAGAATTATAGCATTTCATGCATAGACCACGTAAATCGGTTCTCAACCAAAACACCTATTTTATTGATATTTTGTGCCTCCTCTACATCAGCATTACATGTTTAAATTTGGATTAGGGGAAGTTTTAAGGCAATACGAGGGCTAAAGGACTTGATAAATTATAGATGTTTTTATTGTGTGTATTGGTGTTTCTGGGGTTTATTATTCAATTGGCTTGCTTTCATGATTTGATAGAGCGATTATTGAATTTCAGGAGATATGCATTGAGCACGTAAATCGGGTTTCAACCAAAATACCTATTTGGATTGATCAGTTGATCATATTTGTGTGCCTCTTGAAATTCAATAATCGCTCTATCACCTGTGAAACACGCACACTCCAAATCTTAGTAGAAATTCAAATCATGAATGCTAGCCAAATCAATGAAATTGAATAATAAACCTCAGTGAAAGAATTTGCAGCGTTTTAATCACTTAACTCTATTTTATTTTGAACCGTAAAGTGTAAATCCAAACCACCATCTCCCACTCAAGTTACTTCCATTTCCAAGATAAAAGCGCACGAGGAATGCACCTACCTAATGGGAACTCGTACTTTTAACTAGGGAAAGTCTTTTCAAATAATTTTTTCCCCGTGTTTTCGCTTGCAGAAATTGTCGGCCAATCTTTACAAAGGCCCTTGAATATGAAGTTAGCAGAAACCGGAATGGAAGCAGTTCCTCTTTTCTTTCAGGGGGTTTTACTTTTACAATAGGCGAGGCTTCGAGGCGGGAAGCAAAAAATAAAAGTTAACCGGCGAGAGGAAGGAGGAGGTATAATGACTCCCGGAGAGCTGCGTTCTGGATACTCGCCGTCGGAACTGGACCAGGACCCGGTGAAATGTCCCAGTGCAGCTGGTGAATTCAGGACGAAGCCGCCGCTGCAATAAACGGAATGCACAAATCATACATTTCCCCAGGTCTGTAGCTAAAACCAATCCCGATGTATGGCATGATTTTAGACTGCAAATTCTTTCACTGGGGCTTATCATTCAATTTTATAAATAAACTAATTAAACTAAGTAAAACTAACCCGTAGCGCAAGGGTTTCCTGCTGGACTCCCAACCCCAGGTCCTCGGGTTCGTTCCCCGCGTTCGGCAGGAAAATGTTTGCACCATATGAATATTTTATACATACTTGGACATGAGAGAAGCGTTTTGCCCCGCAGACACACCTAGGCCCAAGACAAAACAAAACACCGTAGGTATGTACGTGTCACAAGTGAAATAAAATCACAAAACCATTAAAAAAACGCTGCAAAGTCTTTCACTGGGGTTTATTATTCATTTGGCTTGCATTCATGATTGGAATTTCTACTAAGCTTTGGAGTGTACGTGTTTCACAGGTGATAGAGCGATTATTGAATTTCAGGAGATATGCATAGAGCACGTCAATTGGTTCTCAACCAAAATACCTATTTGGATTGATCAGTTGATCATATTTGTGTGCCTCCTAAAATTCAGTAATCGCTCTATCACTTGTGAAACACGCACACTGCAGAGCACAGTAGAAAGTCAAATCACGAACGTAAGCCAAATGAATAAAATTGAATAATAAACCCCAGTGAATGAGTTTGCAGCGTTTCATGCATATCAGGATGCTTCAACCCGTGTATCGGCTATAATCCCTTTTAGGAGTTCACTCCAGTATCCATATTCAATAAATCACTAGGTTACTGCGATCAAAACGATCAGTACGCCGTCCTGAATGTGATGCAAATGTTGGCAGCATAAGATCATGCCATACATCGGGAATGGTTTGAGCTGCATACCTGGGGAGGGGCTCATTCGATTCCTCATTGAATGTTCTTCCAAAGAGGTCCTCATTTAGGCCTCCCTGGTTTTTTTTTGAGGATTTTAGGGATCTTACAAAACTTTGACAACCCTTAAAGGGTACTTTATATTAAGTGAGAGAGCTGGCTAAGAATTGGGGCGTTGTCGGACCAATATGGATTTTTCCTGAAAATTTCAAATTTTTTGTACCGCGAACGGACGGACAATTTTTTATTGCAGATTTGGATTCTACACCTTTGAAACGTAAACCATGAAATTTTCAGAGGGGTTGTTAGAATTTTTTTTTTCAAGAGCAATTACAATGGTTTATTATTGAGTAATAAACCAAAAAAATAGTTAAATAAACCAGTTAAATTGCATGAACTTTGTGACGATATTATGATTCATCAGTATTGCCCAATCCAATCACCCCCATTTTATATTCAACAGGGCATGTTCTGAATTAAATTAATTAATAACTAAACCAAAATGATGAGGGAATAAAAAATGAATCACTCGAATCGATCGATGATGCGGTCTTGAGCTTCGGTTGAAAGGATTGGCTAGTAAAACCCTCCATCTGTCTTTCTATCAGCAAATTCAAAATTTTCGAGGTTTGCAGCACAACTAGAATGAAATTAGGATCGAACAAAAAGAAGAATCGGGAAAATCGGTGAAGAATGGCAGGCGGTGGTACAAAATTTGGTATAACACTTTATTCCAGTCATCCGGTTCCAAAATCTTGCGAAAATTCCCAACTTTCCGCAAATTCGCTGGGTTGTTTCTACCCCCCTAGGGGTGCTACACTTCATTTTGCGGAGAAATTAACCTTGTGCTAACTTCAAGGGGGGCAGAAAAACCGCGATTTTTTCGGACTTTTTAAAGTTTTTTTCACTATAACTCGAAAACTACGCATCCTAGCGAGAAGACCTTGCTATAATAAATTATAGTAGACAAAATTTGCTACAAAATGACCTACTCACACTTAATTTTTGATCAAGCGGTCTCCGAGATACAGGGGCTCAAAGATTCGCAAATGTTCCAAAAATGGTAAAAATCAGCAGAAATCACTCTTTTCCGCCAAGTTTATTGTTATTAACGTACTTGATGATGATCTGAGGTGTAGCACCCTGGGGGGTTTAGAAACAACCCATCAAATTTGCGGAAAGTTGGGAATTTCTCGCAAACCCAAACCATCAGATGTCTGGACTTCGGCCGGGGCAGGCGAGAAATTACTGTTCTGCGTATGAATTTTAGGAATTCCTCTCGTGAGTTCGCAACATATTCTCAGAGGGATGTATGCTTTTCAAGCATGTGAGTTAAAAATGAGGAGCCCATAACGAATACTTCATCAAAATACCTGTCAAAGCATAGGGACGTCCCTGGAATGCTTGCATTACAATATGTTGTAGCAATAGCAACAGTTCTATTTCAACTAAAATACTCTGAAATTATATATAATTCGTCAAGATCACTTCATAGGTTACATAATGGATGAAACTTTCATCGGCGTAGCCGCTAACGCGATCAGTGAATTTTTTCCCTGCGGGAGCTGGAGGTCGTCATCCAGGAAGCCGCCGTCCGTGTCAAAACAGGCCGGTCATAGAGGAGCCGATCATCTAGTTGTTACACCCAGTTTTCCGGTGTTTTCTTCTCCTCGTGGTGGATAAGTCCCGCTTTCATGTTATTGAGCCGCGAAAAACGCCTACGCCGCGATCACTTTCTCCCGATCCTGTTGGGATCGATCCATATTATTCTCAAACGTAGGAGGCGCCTCCGAGTTATGGTTCAAAGAAGCTCTTTTTCTTGAAAAGGAAATTCCTTGCAAACAGGTCCATTTATATTTTGGCTCCCATAAACCATTGGGAAAGAAATTTGCCGCAAGGGCAGCTCAGCTGATCAGTGTACCTCTTTACAGGGCGTCCACGTTGAGATGACCAAACATGAAGAATTCTATAATTTCGAGCAATAAGTCGTTTTCCGAGATTCAGGGCCGGTTTCGCCTGTTTTGGTTTATTATACAATAATCAACCATTTTGATCGCTCTTGAAAACAAAATTTCTAACCCCCCTGAAAATTTCATGGTTTACTGAAGCATTTTGAATCATTGAAGTTAATTGAAGCATTCTGATATGCATGAAACTCTGCAAATGCATTCACTGGGGTTTATTATTAAATTTCATTCATTCGACTTGCATTCATAATTTGAATTTCTACTAAGCTTTGGAGTGTGCGAGTTTCACAGGTGATAGAGCGATTATTGAATTTCAGTAGATATGCATAGAGCACGTAAATCTGTTCTCGACCAAAATACCTATTTGGATTGTTCAGTTGATCATATTTGTGTGCCTCCTGAAATTCAATGATCGCTCTATCACCTGTGAAACACTTACACTCCAAAGCTTAGTAGAAATTCAAATCATGAACACGAGCCAATTGAACAATAAACCCCAGTGAAAGAATTTGCAGCGTTTTTGAAGCATGATTACTAAGGAGCAAACCTTTAGTCGTAAATTGTGAGATGGTAAGCCTGGCACATAAAATGAGTTTAAAAATTGGATAGTCAGTGGTTTCATCTTCATTTGTTACACAGTCAATAGATTTGAAAGAATAAGGGAAAGAACTCGCAATGTTTCAGATTCTAGTTGCATTACGGATTCGCCGGTAAAGATTTGATGGTGTTGGTCACGACATGGCTTCCTTAATGATTGTGACGGTACTATATTTATATTTAAAAGTAAGTCGTGTTAATTACACTATAAATGTTGAGTTATAAATTTATAACTCAACAACGGCAGGATGATTAGTCTGAAAATCGGTGGAGCGATAGCTTAGAAACAATCGGAACAATCACATTAACAGTTTAACATCAAAATTCAACTATAATTAACAGTAGACTACATGACGTTGGTTTTGTTATTCCATATGAGTTGCGTGTGTTGTACCACGTTACGTGTCACGTCCCACGAGAACGTGATAAATCCTATGCCCTTCTCCTGATTCTAAGCGACCTCCTCACCAATTTTCAGCCAAATCAGCTCGGCCTTTCTTGAGTTATAAATAGTGCAACTAACACGACTTTCTTTCATATTTATAGATGAAGTAAGCATTAAAATCATAACGATAGCGTGATAAAGTCATTAAAAATCATTTATCAAAATGTTGGTGATTACGAAAAACGCAGCAAATTCTTTCACTGGGGTTTATTATTCAATTTTATTCATTTGGCTTGCATTCATAATTTGAATTTCTATTAAGCTTTGTAGTGTGATAGAGCGATTATTGAATTTAAGGAGGCACACATATATGATCAACTGATCATTCCAAATAGGTATTTTGGTTGAGAACAGATTTACGTGTTCTATGCATACCTCCTGAAATTCAATAATCGCTCTATCACCTGTGAAACACGCACACTCCAAAGCTTAGTAGAAATTCAAATCATGAATGCAAGCCAAATGAATAAAATTGAATCCGAATGTACCGGACGAAAATTGATGAAACTTGTATCAAAAACAACAATTGGGCAATCCCACGAAATGTTCCCTTTTCTTGTCCCGAGACATTTCGTGGTGTTCTGATCATAGAAACAGATTTCATTTTTGTTAATTTAACCCCGTTTGGCTCAGCAAAATAGCCCTAAGCCATCTGGTTCAAAATTTAAATTTAGAAGTCAATTTGTCATTCATCTGGCTGTCCCCAAGAGGCATTAGTCAGGTTTTCAAATGTCCCTTGAATGTGTGATCACAGTTGGATTTGATTTGCTACTTTTTTTCGTATCCGCCCATCTATAGTAAACGAAAACTAGTGCCTCAAATTTTAACTCAAATTAGGTTAGCTGAGGCACCATTGGGAAGGGCTGTCTCCTCGTTTTTGACTCATTCATCTGGCGCCTTGTGTTTCGTTGTGTAACTTCCCTGCTGCAAGAGTTGAGGGAATTTTTTTTGCAGAAATTGGAACCTCTGGTTTCCCTTTCCCACGTGTGAGATCCACTTTTCTTCAGCTGCCGTTCTGGAGGCCTCCAACCTCGAAGACTTGTGCATAAAAGGGTGAGTGTTTTTATTCAGCTTCATTCGTCTGGTCTCACTCATTATGACATTTGCTATTTTTAATTTTCAATCTATTTTGATTAAGATGCAGTTTTGCCCCTAGTTGTCATGGGTAGCTTAAAAATAATGATAACCAGTCTATCTTCTCTGGAAATGCCATTTTAGTGTCAAATGTCATTCATCTGGACTTCCACTACAAACTGGAGCCAGATGAATGACAAGAGCCCCGATGAATGAATCAAGAGATAAAAACTTTCAAATTATGTGAGTTATTATTATGTGAGATGTTATATTTTTGAAGCTGGGGACGTTTTCTGATGGTATCCTGTGAATGTCTACGGCTTTCTTGTTCTAGGTGAACGATTTGGATTAAGCAGAAGACCACGCCACCGCTTCGGCACTAGAGCCTTTCCTGAATGGTCAACTAGTAATGGATGACTACGTTCTCATAAATTTTCTGGCAAAGAAAAGATGTATTTATTACACTGGTTAAATTATCACAAAACATTTTCCGGGACATCTAGATGTTTCTTTTTCTGAGAAACAGGGGAGACCACTTCGTTTTCCCTCAAATAAACGATGTCTCGAACATTGTTCCTTCTGATGTTGTTTCGATTTCATCAAAGCCTAAAATACTCAGCAGAGGACGATTCGTGTTCCACGAAGATTCAAGTCTTTTCAAAATTCGTTAAGCCAGTTCGATTCTTAAAGACTGATTAGAGACTGCTCAATTTGTTCCATTACTTTTACTACTTAGTTCCAATCAATACGTTACCAAAGGCACACGTTTACCTGAATTTCAGTTCCTGTCTCAAGAGTTCCTTTTTTTTCATTGATGTAGGTAGTTAATACTTACACTTAGCTGGAGTTATTTCTTCCTTATCTACTTAGTAAGATAAAATTAACCACCAAATTTGAA
This sequence comes from Creontiades dilutus, assembly GCA_031894815.1. NCBI lineage: Eukaryota > Metazoa > Arthropoda > Insecta > Hemiptera > Miridae > Creontiades > Creontiades dilutus. The sequence goes on from JAVIWC010000230.1 coordinate 1,626,056, forward strand.
TTTATTTATTGTTTTATTTGAGAATTATACTAAGATTTGTTTTATTTGTGTTGTAAAATATTTCGAAAACGTTCAAGTTGCTTTTCTTCCTTCCAACAGTGAAATCCATATTCTAAGTCATTCATCTGGCTGGATGGTCATTCATCTGGGTGCTGTAAAACTTTGATTGGCCATTGCCCTACAACCAGTGGATGTCCTGTGTGCCCCATTTAAGGCTTTGCTATTCACCTTACCCTCAAGAGAAAATCACAACAAAAATTGAAAAAGGAGACATTTTCTCTCTCTTTTTTTCGTTTCGGAAAAAGGGTAACATTTCGTGGAATCGCCCATTTGGGGTCTGGTTGGGGCTGAATTCTCGGCATCAATCTCAGTCAATCCTAAAGGCTGAAATAAAGGGCTGTAATTTCAGAAAGATAAATGTCGAAAACTTTAGAAATAACACTGTCGATTCATTAGTGCTGACGTCCCATGACTGGTGAATATAAGCTTGTGCTTCCTGAAAAACTATAATGGGTATTTTCTGTCATAATCAACCCATAAATTTGAATGGTATTTTAAGAGGGGCATTTGAAAACTGATGAGGGCGCTTCTGATCACCAGAATCAGCTGAAGGGCTATTTTCTGCCCTAATCATAAAAGTAGCTTTAAAGAAGCTAATTATTCAATCAATTAATTAATTAAATCACTCCAGAAAGTTGAACTTTTGCATGACGACGTGAGGTAAATCGAGGGGTATTCAACGAAAGATGTTAAAGGAAAAGATGAATCCGTTTTCAAAAAATTTAATTGTGTAGTGTCCACTTTTCTTACCGTTGACTTCGGTAATTTGGGTCCGTTCGTGGGACAATTATAATACCCACGGTGTTTGGTCCTTTCCCAAAACAAGTCAAGTAATAGCTTTCTAATTCTACAACCAGACCCGCGTCGCAGGCGTGCTGTGCGGATTGCATCGTCCGAATGAAGGTTATTGATGCTGACGTTTACTCCGGCCTGTAGAATTCGTAAACGGGAGACCGGGAGAAGTTGTGGACCGAGCAGCCTGAACTGGAGAGCGATGTAAAGAATTATACTCCATCAAGCTGGCAGACCTGGAAAAATCTCGCTCTGTTTTGGTGCGATCATCCACTGTTATTCTATCTTATACTTTGTTGTACGAACTTACTGCGTGTACGAACTTACTGCGTTTTCCTCCATTCCATCATTCCAATAGCCTATATTCTCCTATTAACTCGTATTTTTAATGGTGAATATCATCAGAATCCTTAGACTCGTCTATTGCCAAAAAAAAACCGTGCAATTAGTGACCAACTTCTGTTGTCAGCAAGCATCCAGTAATCTGCTTTCATTAGCGACAAATTTGTAAGGGGTCATCGTGTACAATGTGTTCAAGTATTTCAGGAGGTTGAAGAAAGACGAGAATGCCATGTACCAAACCGAAAAGTCGGCAATTACTGTGAGACTAAGTGAATGGCAAACTTCACCAGGTCGTCCTATATGTTTGTTTATTTCGCCAACCAGGTCTACGCCGCACAAAGAGGTTGTGGGAACTGGTGAATTCTCAGGAAGAATGTTGTGGAGAGATGATTTGTCCAGAACAGACAAATTGTTCAAGATTAACACTCCTCGTGGTGAGCAAACTGTAAGCATTGATCGTGTCAAACCAGCTTACCTACTTGCGCCAACTGATACATCTTCTGCGCATACTTCACCACCTAATGTACAGCCCAGTACCACCAGCTTGAAACCAGTACCACACCTCGGAGCTGAGCTGCCAGATCGCATCCTTCCATCGCCATCCACTTCTAGAAGTGGACGTAAAGTTTGGTTCCCTGCCAAATATCTGGAATCAATACGTTAACACTGGGGGAGGAGTGATGTGGAGAGATGATTTTGTTACGTCGATCACCAGGACAACGCTTCAATATTAACATCTGGTTCACTGTCCCACGCGTCGCCAGTTTTTTGAGCCCACGCTAATTATGCTTTTGTCACGAACATATGATTTTACTTTAACCGAGATTCTATAAATTTTCTATTCTCCTGTCATCTGTCGTTCTGTTCTGCACTTACCAACTTTTCTAATTACATTTCATACTTTTTATTTAACCGTGGTCCTGAACTTTTTTATGGAAATTATAAATTCCGGCGGGAGATAGGACAATAGTTGAATTTGTAAGTATATGGATTTTATTTGTTCGGAAATGGTGTCCTTTGGTGAAAACACTTAGTGCAGCTCTAACAGGTGAGGGATTGTGGCTACATCTACCTTTACCATTAGAATCAGTTGCGGTGATGACCTACGGTAAATACCATTACGTGCTAAACAACAAAGCGCAGTTCGAAATTAACCCATTCGGTGTGGATGACTTCTTCTCAAGAAGGCACGATGCATTCTTCTCACGATCGGGCGACTTCATGTGGATTCATGATCTATAAGAGTTACTAGTCTCCTTAGAACCTTCCTTAGCGACTGGCAGTGGATCCCAAGCCATATTCTGGGATGTTGGCCCTTTTGTACACCTTCCTTCACCTTCACAATGTGTTCGTCTACGGATGTTGGCCCATATTATCAATCCTACAGCCAATTTTGATCAACCCTACAACTAAAATAATATTTTAGTTATTAATATTTTATGATATTATCATCTGATGTAGAAAGTTTGGTTAACTATACCCCTCTCCACAATTGCATGACTTCGCAAAAAGTAATTTCTAGGAATATGACGAAAACTATTATCTTTCTTCCTGAAGCAACTGCGAATCCTCCAAAGTGGGAAATCAACCGAAATAGATAAAATTGATCAGTTTAACAACCCCGTAGCGAATAGCTTTAACTATAACTGAATGTGAAAGTAGTTCCGAAAAGGAGACGGATTTTGCCGATTTGGAACTATAATTTATTGCTGTTTGGATTTTGCCCGTAAATTTTCAACAAATATAATTTTTGTCTTCTGTTTGTACATTTTGTTTCCATTCCTGACTTAAATACCTCATCTGCATATCTTGTCAATGTTTTATGTATGCAGTAGAATTGAACTATGGCAGGTAAGTGTCTATGGAATATTTCTTTCATTTTTCTTAGGCTTGTTGTATTACCTTTATCTGTTTTTCGAAAATATTATACGACCCCTCCCCTTCTTTTCCCTCCCTCCCTGACCAATAGAATCGCACATCCTTTCACTTTCACGGAAACCACATGATTGGATGTCCCCCGCATCTCTTGACCAATGGGATTGAAGCTCTCTTTCACCTGTTACAATTTAACCAATGTTTTTCCGCATATACATTCAACTATTATTCTGTTACTGATGATGTGACGTACACGACATTAGGTTGTGAAAAATCATTAATAAACTTCCTTTGACAACAAAATTTTTATTACGCAACTTTCTCATGAAATAAATATTAAATAGATATAACAATAAATTAAACTCTTCTTAAATAAATAACAACCACATAATTCATATAATTTAACCTATGTACAACTTTATCACAGTGACTTAGTTCAGATATTTACTCTCACCTATTAAAAAGCAATATAGAAGTCGTTGGTAGTCCATTTGTAAATGTAACTTTGGTTATTCTTAGAAAATACAGAAACCAGCAGAATTGAATAAATGTAACTGTGGTTATTCTTAGAAAACACAGGAACCAGCAGAATTGAATAAATGTAACTGTGGCTATTCTTAGAAAATACAGAAAACAGCAGAATTGAATGATTGACGTTTTATCGTCAAGAAGATGATTGGGTCATTTTTAATGGTTGAAATGGCTATTACTATGCTTTTAATATGATAATTGGGTGAATTTATATATATGAAGACTGTTGTTTTGATCAAGTTATTGGATTTTCTGTTCGCGAGTCAACTCTGTCGGGTTTCTTTAGTTTCTGACTGTTTCTCACGAAGTTGTTTGTATGTTGTGTACGTTTGTGTTATGTATAGAATCTCGAGTCAATAAAGTAGCGATGTTTTTAGTGAATCGTCAGTTTTTGGTCGAAAGAGTGTAGAATGACATAGTAGGACGGAATCAACGTCGTTTCGCAGTCAATATGGTCCGTGTTTAGTCGATATGCGTTAGATGGGTGGGTCTCAGGTCATAGATCTCAGGTGATAGCCCTATGCCCATCCGGAGGTGACGGAACCCCAGCCGTCAGTGATGCTCCTCGATGGGGAGATAGTCGTCGTGGTCGACGGCCTGAGGAGCCTGCTCGGCGTAGGCGACGTCGTGAGCTACGTCATGAGCGACGTCATGGGCCACGTCGTGATGTCCACCTTCGGCTGTCAGACTTCTGTAGTGGCCGTGGCCGGCGTGGACGTGCTGAAAAAGAAATTACCGTCAAATATCATGCAACACCTATACGATCAAAAACTGGATCATGTTGGTCGATTCCCATCTTCAGTTTACCTGTACAGTGACATACAAATTGTTCTTTTGCTGCACCAATTTTTATATAAATTAAAACACAAATTGTATCAAGAAAAGTTACCATTTTTACACCTGTAAACTTTTTTCAAAGTTGCAAATTAGTTAAGATACTAATTTTATTATTAATAACATAACAAATACCTAGCAGTTGAACAATGACTTACGGATTTATCTAAGTGTGATCATGAACATACCATCATACGTAAGCAAATCAGAATTTAGCGTGACATGTTCTTGTGACAAAACAGAACGGTTAAAGCGTTGCAGGCAAGATCCCACCAAAATGCTACAATTTATAGCAATGTAGCTTATGTAACAATCATATCATATTAAGCATTCAATCTTTTTGGGGGGACAGGTTGTCCGAGCGAGTTGGGGCGTCAGTCCTCTAGCTGTTTACTCTCAGTGGGAGTACTGATCGCCCCGGTTCGAATCCGGCTGGCAAAAATGATTAGGAACAGACCACATGGGGAGACCATGGACTCTTCTACGCCTACTTGCATAGGATGGGGAAAGTGGATGTCCCAGCATGCCCGTATTGCAAGGAAGAGGATGATGATGATGATTTACATACTTCCTTGAAATGTGAATACTGGGCTGCCAACAGAAGTTGGCTTCAGCAGACACTGGAGCTATCACCTCAGGACATGACACCAGAATGTATCTTAAGTAAAATGCTTGAGCGTGAACAGAACTAGACCGCCGTAGCATCCTTTTCTGAAAAGATCCTGAAAATAAAGGCTGTGAAGGAACGGGAGAGGCAGAGCAGGGAGAACATGGACCGAGAGGAGTAACAAATCCCTCCCTTGAACCAGCCTGAAGTAATGTGTCAAACAGTTCCAGGCTGGGTTTCGTCGTGGGAAATGGAAGGTGAGATTTTAGTGGGTTTGAATCCCACGTAACCCAAAGTGCGGTCCCTTTTGAGTATCTTAAGAGATCCGATTTCCACCTAAGGATCTCAAAGATTTCCTCACCTGCCACAAAAAAAAAAAAAAAAAAAAAAAAAACATTCAATCTTTACAAAACTCGAGATGTATTTCAAGATTTTTACAAAAAATCTGAGGCACTTCTCCTTAAAATACCGAAAACTAGCTATTTACATGGTTTAGATAGAAACTGTGCAAAAACTTGTTAGAAATAGTGGAATGCTTGAGGTTAGTAGTGTGAAGCCTCCCACCATGCTTTCATCCACTTTTCAGTACATTGAATTATTGAATTGCAGCTACTTTGTTCTGTGCTTTAACTTTCCAGCTTGCTTGCCAGTAACAAATGAAATTCGAAGGAGATTTTCGGGGGGATAGAATGGAATATATTTTTCTCATTGATTGTTGGTTGAATTTATTGACATAGAAACGGAACTGATTGTTGTTGCGTTAACTTGAAGAAAAGTGGAGAAAGATTAACCCAAAACTACTTCATTGGATAGAATAGATTAGAATAGAAAATATATTTATCAACAGAAAGGAAATCACATAATGGCGCAATAGCCCGAACAATACAAAACTCCTTCTGTCCACCAACCAAATAAGTTCTCAAGAACTTGTGGCGGCTGGTCGAGCAGGTTCAGCTATATAAACCTCCACACTATTTAGCTAGGAACATAACATCTATTTAAATAATATAAATAGGGCCACTCTCCACAGATCCGAGTCCCATACTGCCGCCAATATCATTCTCTTGAAAACTCCAAAGCTATACATATTAAGGCTAATTTTCTTTTTATACAGGAACTGCAACACTTTATAATATGCGTTTCTTTTCGCACGCTCAGTCCTGAGTTTCGGCAATTGAATTTTAGAGGTAACAGCAGTGCGCGTGTGCGAAGCAACACTCAAGTGCTCAGAATGGACCCCTATTTTATATAAAAGTAAACAAGATTGAAAAAGAAATAACTGCTTTACGGTAAGCACATCGAACTCACTGAGCAACAAACGAGTGGGGTACCGCGGACATCTATGGAGGGCTATTTTGATAATAATTTTCTGCGAAACCTGAACAGTTCGTAACAATGAATTGACAGCACTACCCCATACAACGATGTCATACTTTAATAAAGAAAAAGCCAGTCCAACAATATGGACAGCAAAGAAAACAATATGAATTTAATGACAAAGAAAACAACGAACTAAAATTTACAACAAATCAATTCATTCATCGTGACAATTTTGAAAACCCCGCTACACTGAACAATATCACACCAAAGATTAGTGAGGTTGAACCTAGTTGAAGATTTCGAGATGAGACTTCGCTTTGCTATCCTAACAGCCATTGACTCGCCAGTACGTTGCTCTTTATGTCAAAACTCCGAACAACTCGTGAATAAAATGAGGAAGGAAGACGTTGTGCTTTTAAAGGATGGTTCCATCTTTTGAAGAAGCAGCAGAACTTGGAATTTTGCAAAGTACATGGTGAATTGGATGGTGCAGATGCGAAAGCTGCCATTCCGCGGTAGGATCGGGAGAGAGTGGGTACGTTCAGAGTTCGGACAAGTACAGTAAACGCTGGTGATGTATCTTATCGATCCCTGAACTGGGGGACATAAGCTCACAATGTTACTTAGTGAAGAGATTCCAAACGCTGCACCGTTCTAGCATTTCATATGCCATTGATTATGGACAAACTTAATAAGCCTTGCCGAGGGAGGGTGTGATGGATTGGACATGAACCTTAGCATTGACACAGCAGAAAGTAGAATATGGTTGAAGAACTAAGAGAGGAGGATCTGATATGATCTGATCTGGTAGGAGGAAGAAAGTGAAGACATAAGCTAAGAACTAATTCAGTGCGGTCGAAGCCAAACCGAAATCCACAAAAGTTTAATGAGTTGGATGGAAAGTTCAACTAACACAATTTGTAAAAGCACAACTTTATTCCATGTACTACGATTTGTAAACCGCTTATATGAACAGCATAGAAGCAAACTTTGCATTTTAGTGGAACAATTTCAAAGAATGATAATGGATGAACCCCACTCATAATTTCCTGGTCCAGATCTCTCTGGAGAAGCTTAGTCTTTGTAAGTATTATTGTGAGCCCGCCATTGTGCAATAACAAAAATTATGCATCAACTTAGAGACCATAATCTGGTGTTTCGCCATAATTTTCTGATTGTGAGGTAGTATTCACAAAAATGCAAATGCAGGCTCAGGGCTGGTTAGAAAATGATCCTTTTTATGCATCAGGAAATGAACAATCACGTTATTACTAAATCCTCAGGATACTATGTTAGCTGAAACTTGAAAATGTGGAGTAAGGAAGCAGCACTTCATTGGTCGGGCAATGAAATACTTTTTGAATACAGCCTTACCGCTGTAGCCTCCCAGGTTCTGGAAAATTCTTTGATTACTCGAAATTAGATTAGTGCAAGTTTCGACAAGTTTCCCTTTTCAAAAATTCGTACTACGATTAAAACCACACGAAATAATTACATCATACCGAAGTCTTGTCGATAGAGAGCAAACTTCCGCTCTACAAACATGTCCTCAAGCCTGGATGGACGTATGGATGCCAGCTATGGGGCTGTGCAGCCAAGAGTAATATTGCAATAATTCAAAATTTTCAAAATAAAGGGACGTAGTTAATGCTCCCTGGTACGTGAGAAGTGAGAATGGAGAACCTCCATCGTGATCTTAGATTGGATTTGGTTCAAACCGAAATTCACCGATTTGCTGCAGCCCATCAACAGATGCTACAGGGGCATGTCAACAAAGAGACGTTGAACACCTCGATAGAAGGTTGACAAGGAAAAAACCACATGAACTAGTGTTGAGACCTAGTTATAGTGTAACAGTGTCCAGTGATTATGTTGGGACGTCAAACTATCAGTATATATACAAAATTGCTCACGTTTGCATGTTTTGATTAAGTTAACACCATGTCAGAATAATATCACTTATTAGTTTTGTAAAAACTAGATTGTGATAAAAAATAAATTCTTGGAAAAAATGTGAAAAAAGGCCGATTTTGATCGGAGGCGGGACCTACGAGCATAGTCGCACGACCGCATTCGCTTTCTACACTCTGAGATCGCAGATAATGCCCCCTACGATCGGGAAACTTCATGCTTACTTGTGCGATTACGTGCTACCAAAGTTGTACGAAGTCGGTCAATATGAATTCTCACCCAAGCGACTCATTTCCAATGTTTTCATGGACTCGTTGTACACCTATGAAAGTACTCAAGGAACCACAAACTTCGTAGATACCAACACTACGCTAAGTCGCATAACCAATTTCCACCTCTACATTGTGAACGCGCTGATAACGTCCCAACGGGGAGCGGGGAAACTTCGTGCTTAACCTTGCTATTACGTGCGACCGAAAGTAATTCGAAGTCCGTTACAAGATGAGACCAGCCTTTTACAACTTTCCCATAAATTGAGAACTAGCTCACAAAGATGACTTGGAACTGGTCATCTTCCGTTGTTCGAATTTAGTAAAAAAAACTATGCTTATGCAGACAGGTACGTTTTTCGAAGAACTCGATTTTCTATGTTTCTAGGCAGAAATAGGTAAATAATGCCCTCTTTATGATTAGTTAGCTCTCTCAAACTAGTCTTGACACTGAGGATGTCTTGGGTGGCTATTGATAATTTTACAGTTATGCCAGAGGTCTCTCAGTCCACGAATAATCGACCGTTGTCAGTCTGGAGATTATTTGAGCCTCCTGGTGTAAAAGATTGTGTCTGATTCCCCGCATTGCTTTGGGTAATGATGCGAATTCATTCCGGTGTACGTACAAAATTAGAATTGCGTGTTGAACTAATTGCAAGACACCTGACCGTTTTTGAGATTTATCTGGACATCCAGCATCCTACCTTGCACAGTTATGATAACATTGTCTGTAGAAAAGGAGAAATGTTTTGTATTCAATGATTTTTCGCTATCGTCCATCGCAGTATTTTGCTAACAACGACCTCATTTATTTTCACATATCCTCTCCTTCATCAACGTTCGAATCAATGATTTATATTTACCCGTCAACCTAAACCTCATCAGGCGCATAATTTAATGCACTTTGTCACGATCAGAAGTCCCCGGCCCTGATGTTTATCTGAACGATGATCGGGTGAATTATCACCCCTGAGATCACCCTGAGGTGAAAGGAGCCTGTAAGTTCGAGCAGTAGTTCTCGTGGCGACCCTGAGTGAAACGTTTCTATCCCTATATCAAATCGCGTTTTCATCAAACCCGGAATAACCCCCCCCCCCCCCCAAATTATCGAGGTGAGGTAATTTTTTACGATTCCGTAGTTGTGGACGTGTGGAAGGAGATAGCTGGGCCTCTTACTTAGGGCGACTAACCCTTTTCAGAATAAAGGAAATAATATTCTCACCTATACACTATTTCTTTTCATAAAAAAACCTGTTAGGGGATATAATTTGTTGCCGTGGTAGTATACAGCAACAACTTACCTAAGTACTGTGATGGTTGGCTCTCCCCGATTCTTGTATCCGTCACCTCGGTAGATATACCAGACGCCTTCCAGCGTCTGGGACATCCTTTGAGAAGGGCAGTGGGGCGTTCGAGTTTGTATACAAATTTACATACGTGCCTAGGCATTTGATATGATTTACCAATGAACCTGTGTCATTAACGCAGCTTTATGATAAAACTGACGTTTGTCCTATGCAGTGCTGTGTATCGACAATAAATGTACTCTCTATGCATCTTTCTAATGATTTTCTAAGGGTGTATTTACACTCCACGCGATTGGAGGCGGTGGATTGCGAAGCGATGACTAACGATGATGCGCGAAAAAGACGAAATGCCGGCGAATAAGGTCGTTGAGTGGTAGAAGGCGCTGTGTGTTTCCACACCGAGCGATTGAAAGAGGTTCCGCGCGAGTCGTCTAATGCAATCACAAGCCACAATGCGATCTGAAGCGAGTTGTATTGAATTTCGCCCGTTCAATTGTTCAAATTCATGTTCCATTGTCCTGTCCTACTATTTTAATTCAATTGAATATTCACTATGGACACTGACAGGAATCGATTAGTAGCAAGCAATAACGTCCGGCATTGTGGGATCAAAAACACAAATCGTATCACAACAGGGACATTATCCGCTGTTGATGGTAAAAAATACAATTCATTCAACTTTCAAACCACTATTCTCCAATAAAAACGAATTCGCTGGGTTACATTTGAATGACATCATGAGTGGGACACCAAACACTCGATTGGTCTACTCAATCACTTGCGCTATAAACACATCATTTCATCGCAACGCTTTGAAAGTTGCTCCTCTTTTCGCTTCGCATGCATTGTAAATACAACCTATTAGTTAAGTTAATACCTGTGTTGTGTATGCATATCTTCTAGAATACATCACCGTTCGTCTTATACACTGATGTATATCGATAATAAATCTACTCTCCACAGTTACATCTATCTTACCATAATAATCATCCTACCTATTTCAGCCTCTAAATCATATAAAACATCGGTAATTTTGATACGTTAGTTAAACTAATATTGACGTCGACGATAGAACACATCAGCCGTTAGTTAAGCTCAGAAGCGATGTTAGGCCGTAGGGTGTTAGCCATCCCTGCTGGAAATCACCCAGCTTGCGTGGTCAGCTAGAAACAGTAAGCTCGTGCGGCGTTAATAGCAACGAAAAGTGGGGCAGGAAATTGATGTGTCCTATCGTTGGCGTTTGAAATGAAATTTTATCGTAAAGTGAAGAGCAGGGGGAAAAAACCAGGTAAGACATTTCGTTCCCAAAATACAGACTTTGCCAATTAAAATAAAAATTTGTTCGTTTGCCTGATTCAGAACATGAAAGTTCCATCCGAGTTAATAGATATTCTCCATCAAAAATAAATCCATATACATTAAATGTACTACGTTTTAGTATTATTTTATATTTTTGGGTGGTTCAAAGATAGTACTGCCGTTCAAAAAGCAAAACACCCAACCTTCATCTTTGTTGGAGGGACACGTTTTCATGTTTCTTGTCTGAAACTCCGAGTAGTTCCACGAACTCAATATTTAGAGAAACTGTGAATATGTGAATTTGAATGAAATCAAGTTATTATTGTATTATGTTTGTTACGCGAGTAGTTATGGTAAAATTATGATTTACAAACCCAGTAAAAGAGACTGGCAGACCAATATTTTAGTTTATGGCCAACGTGTTCCGGAATCCCAAAAAACCGCGATCGAAGTAGGATAAAAAATGTTGACCTAGGACAAGGTGCTCATTGAAGTCATTTACCTTACATTCATTTTGTTATAAACGTTTTGATAGTCCGCAAAATGACTGGATGAATTGAGCATTTTTTCATACTCGCTAATTTAATCGTTTCGATCGTTCTAAGAGTTTTAAATCAAACCTCTACACAAGAAAAAGTGTGAAGAGAAATTAAAGAATTTAATACAGATTGAAACTGATAAAGAGTTAAAAATGGAAGAGAAATTCCAAGTTCAAGTGGATTTTCACACAGGCACATCAGTTATTCATATGTAATGTCAGGGTTAATGTTCATTGCATTGTCCTAGGTCAGGAGAAACTTCGTTAAGCCATGTCCATCTAAATATACCTGCTACACGGACTTTAAGCGCAACCGATAACTCGTTTTCCTTCTCACAATTTCAATTCGAAAATTGGAATAAATCTTTTTAATTTGCTATTTTGAATCGAAGGTGTTATACTTGATAAATGAAATATTTCAGCGTTCCAAGCCCTTTTTTTTATATTATTGGAGATGTAGCAAATGATTGATATATTTTTTAAAAAGCAGTTTTGGTCCATTTGTGATACTCAGAATCGAATCGAACAGTGATTTTTGGATTCCACACACAAAATCATAAAACCTAATAATTTTCTTTAAAAAAAAAAAAAAGTGAAAAAACTTGAGTCTGAAATGGATTTTGATCACGTTATTTGGGATTGTGGACTTATGATGTAAATGGTGATGACATCTAATCAAAATTGAGACAATGCGTAAAAACTCAAAATTGATCGCCGGATCATAAAAATACACATTTACTAAGACCAATTCTTATTTTCGGTAAATAGACATGAAAGAGAAAGAGTTTCTCCACAAGTCGTCAAGATAGAGGATAGTACAGTTTGAAATAAACCAAAACCAAATTTTGTGAAATTGATTTTCATGTCTTCAACGATTGGCCGTGCGTCATTGAAAAGTTGAGTTCACGCTTATTAATTTTAATTAAAAATATTTAAAAAGATATTTAAAAAACTTTCAGGTCTCCAGTTTAGCCAACACTCGAAACCCCGATAAAGAACACAAATCACAATAATCCCTTAATTATAAACAGTTTTTCAAAAAATTATTTGGGTTTTTCAGTGAATTTTTGGCTGTAAAACTTTTAATATTGAACTTTTTTTTTGTAGATTTCTAAAAAAAAAAAAAAAAAAATATTTAGCGTGAATTCAGCTTTTCAATGATTTATGTAATTTTGAGGAAACTTCATGAGAAACCGGTAGTTTGAAGTCGCAAAAAGTGTTTTCCGTTTTCTCCACAACATTAAATGTTCTGGGTTCATTTCAGACTGGACCATTATGTTGAGAGGCTTGTAAACTTTTCCCCTGGATGTTAGTTTACCGAAAAGTAAGAATTTTTCGCAGTAGATTCGCATACTTCAATCCGTCCACCACGAATGAGAAAACTGACTTTTCTTAATTTTTGTTGTTGATTTTTTCATTCTATTAGTTTTTATTTTGATTTCATGTTGCTTTTGTTACTTTATTAGAGCGTAAGGTGTTGAGTTACATTGAACTGCGTAAATTTCCTAATAAGGTAGGTTTAATAGGATTACTTCAACCATTTTCTGATGGTATTAAATTATTTGTTAAAAGGAGACTTACCCTATAATATATAATTATTTCGATTTAAATGGTTACTCCTATTTTATGTTATTATTATAATTTTAAAATCGGTATTATTTCCTTTTTTTATAAATTTTTATAAATGTATATAGTTTTAACTATGGGTTACTTTTTTTATGTTGTACTGGAATGGTTGTTTATTGAGTTTTAATGTGTGGTTGATCATCAAACTCTAATTATGCTCTTTTAGGTGGATTACGTTCAGTTGCTCAAACTATTCAGTCTTCTTTCTGTTTAGTTTTAAACGCTAATGACATTTTTGCGTTTATTGTTACTTTTTATGTTTATTGAAATGTTAGCGTTTATTGGCAATTTTTGCTGATTATTGAGTACCATCAAGGATGAGTCGTAGTCATTTATGCCCCTAATGTTTCCGTGCAACGTGGCAATCAAATACTTGTTTGTATGTTGGTTTCATTCGGTCTTTTAAAGAGGTACACACTTCAATAAAAACAGATTGAAAGCTTTCTGACTGAAGAAAAGAGGATATGGAATCGTAGATATGCGGTCGTACTTTGAAACGGCTTCTATGAGTTTTGGTTCTAATAGAATGGGCTGTGATGTTGCAACTTTTGTCAACTAAAACTTTTCGTTCATAATTATTATGTTTTATTGCATTGTTACTGGTTGTTTTATGGTGTGGGTTTTGCATTTGTTTGGGAGCTGACTTATCTGGTTTTTTTTGCTGCTCCCCCGAAACCCTTTTCTAGAGAAAACGAGCTCAAATTACCTCGCTAGAATGTGTGTGAAGGTGGCTGACAACAGGCTTGGAAATTACCTCGTACGTCGTCTTCTCGCCGCCGCCTCCCTGGCCCTTGAGAGCGGCGAGGGCTGAGAGGAGGAGGGCGAGCATGGAGGCCATCATCGCTTTGCCGGCCATAGCGGCCATCGCGGCCATCCCGACGGCCATCAGCGTTCCCCCGCTCATGAGACCCGCGGCGAGGAGAGCACCGCCGAACCTGTTCTTCTTACGAGCTGCAACATGACAGAAAATGGTATCGGATGTACAGGAGATGTAGATGATAACTATAACTCTCAGGGTGGGGGTTTGGGAGCCCCATGCACGGAAGCCTGTTGGCTTATTGTACTTTCCTGGGAGTTTTGCTTCTAATCAAGGAGATTCAGCCCCTTGATTAGTTGTTCGCTCTGAATGGACCTCATTTGGGTTTGTGCCCCAAAGAGTTCAAATCTGCGAGATGCGAGTGCTGGGCACTCAAATATTATGTGGGATGCCGTTTCGTCAGTCTCCTCACATAGCCTGCACATGGTTGTACTTTGTGTGACCCCAATGCGGTGTAGGTGGAACCTTAGGGGTACAAAGCCGGTTATGAGGCCGACCATTGTTTTTGGTTCCCTACGGTTTTTGCCTAGTAGCCAATAAGTAATTTTGTTGTTGGGTTTCGCCAACACGAGTTTACTGTGGACGTGTCCTTCGATATTGAGCCATCTACTTGTGGTTTGTTGGTTGACCCACATGTTGATGGTCCCTCTGAAGGCGGTTTTTGGTATACCGACTGCCGGCTCGGGGCCTACAAATGGGGTTCAGGAGCCCCTTCTTGCAAGCTCGTCAGCCTTCTCGTTACCAGGTATTCCTTTATGCCCTGGCACCCATTCCAGGCGAACCCGGTTGTGTTTTGCCAGGTTATTAAGGGTTTGCATGCAGTCCCAAACCAATCGTGAAGAGATGGTTGGTGCCATTAATGCTTTTATCGAGGCTTGGCTGTCTGAGAGGATGCGGACGTGGGCTTTTTTGGGTCCCCTCCTAAGGCTCTCAGCAGCTGCTGCCTCGATTGCCACCATTTCTGCTTGGAATACAGAGGTGTGTTCCCCTAGTGGAATTGAAACGTTCCACCTGGGTTTAGCCCCATGATTTAGAACCATAAGGGATAACCGGACAGGAGGTTGTCCTCTGCCTTCAATCAAGGGAAAATTGCGAAAAAATCCAGAGGAACCGTTTCGTACAATTCGTACATCGTCTATTGCTCGTTGGGATGACAATAGTGTCGTCACTGCAGCTTCCAACTGTCATGCTGTGACGACTCAGAAGAAAGTGGATAGAGTCGCATATATTTACAAAAAAAGTGCCTAGATTTCTGTAGAATGTCCTTGAATGTATATGTGGATCTTCATGTACAATTCGTACATGGACGGTATTGATCGGTTGCTGGAAAAAGTTGATTCCATGAGAATTCCATCCAAAAACTTATCGTTGGAAGGTCACCTAAAGCCAGTAGCTCATGTCCCAAACTGTACTGTCCACATGTACACGTCTGTATCGGTTTTATGGATTGGCTGAAGAATTTATCTTTAGTTAAAACAATAAATTCTTAAATAAAACATAATTACATAGGTATTATTTATTCAGTTCTCACCTGATGCAACGCCATCTCCCATGTATGTTTTGGCAAACTTGAGAGGTGCGCTCTTGTCCATGATTTTCACGTTCAGCGAGAGTGATCCGAGGTAATCGGAAAGTCGGTCCAACAGCAGCCCGTCCACTTTGTCATGATCTGTAACATCCCAAAGGGAATCGTCAGGTTATTGTGTTGATCATAAATAATTTGTAATTGCATAAATAATGAGGTTTGTTTGCCCGATTTACATTTCGCGCAACACAATCGGTGAATTTGCTGTTGTCATTATTGAGCAGCTAAAACCATGTGAAACAATGGTAAACCTAGCGCTCAATACACCTGTCTACCTACTATCGTGCTATGATATCAATGCATGTGAAAAAAAGTCGAGTTAGTTACACTCTATAAAACTCAAGAACGGCTGAACTGATTTCGCTGAAAATTGATGGGGAGGTGGCTTAGAATCAGGAGAAGGGTATAGGATACTTTAATACCGCGGGACGTACGTAAAACTTGGTATAACAAAACGCAGCCAATATTGGAAACACTTTTTCGGGTTTCATCCTTAATATTAACGATTCAATTGGAATCGAACGAGATGAAAATCATGAGAATCGGATGAGAATTATATCGTGAGCAGATAATAAAACACTTATTTCAGGCTGTAGTCCCTCAAATCTCCTTTTTTCTTCGTGAAAATCGATTGTTTCAAGGTTTGTGACACAACTAGACTGAAATTGGGAACGAACAACACAAGAATTATGAAAATCGGGTGAAAATTGCATCCTAATAAAATACATGGTCTATAAATAAGCTTTTTTATTTACCTGTATTAATCATGTTTTAAAAAACGCTGCAAATTCTTTCACTGGGGTTTATTATTCAATTTCATTCATTTGGTTGCATTCGTAATTTGAATTTCTACAAAGCCATGCGGTTTGAAGAGAGATGAAGGAGGCACACAAATATGATCAACTGATCAATCCAAATAGGTATTTTGGTTGAGAACCGATTCAAGTGCTATATGCATATCTCCTGAAATTCAATAATCGCTCTATCACCTATGAAACACGCACACTCCAAAGCTTAGTAGAAATTCAAATCATGAATGCAAGCCAAACGAATGAAATTGAGTAATAAACCCCAGTGAAAGAATTTGCAGCGTTTCATGCATATCAGCATGCTTCAACCCGTGTATCGGCTACAAAGCCTTTTGGAGTTCACTCCAGTATCCACATTTCGACTTTTTTAAAAATAGTACATCACTACATCACTAGGTTACTGATATCAAAACAAAAACAATAATAAACCAAAATAACGCGAATGTTGGCACCGAAAATCGGGCCATAGATCGGGAATGGTTTGACCTACGGACGATTCCTTATCGATTCCATAAAACTCATTCTGATTCCTGTACAAATCGTGCGTACGGCGTACAGCGGAAGGACGGAAAAATGTTACATTGCAGATTTGGATTCTACACCCTTTGAAACGTATTAAACCATGTAATTTTCAGGTATTTTGGTTATAAATTCAGAAATTTAGATATTAGTCCGGAAACTAGTTTGCAAAACTGGTTTTAACAAAGGTTTTTTTCAAGAAAAACCAAGTTTTAGAATAAATAAAAATCCACATTTTTCCTATTTAAAATGCCACTTTTTCAAAAATACTTGAACTTCAATTCCATTCCCCCAGAACGTGCTAAAAGCTGTCAAATTTCAGAAAAACTCGCAAATTCAAAACGCACCAAGGTTATGGTCAATTTTGCGAAATTCCTTATCGATTTCATTGAAAAATTCTAGTTTGAAAGCAAAAAAAAAAAATGTCATGTTGTTTAATTCTGTAAGCTTTGCAGGTAAAAACATCAAACAAAAACCATCATAGTGTTACCGTTAATTTAATCCAAGTTTCGGATGGCAAAAGGATTTTTTTCGTATTCGATTTTTAAAATCTACCCGCTTTGAAACGTAATAGTAGTCGTAAATACCTTTATTCAAAAATTCTCTAACAAAGTTAACACAAAAATGCAGAAATATGAAGTAAAATTAATAAACAATAAATTCTTTTTATAAACGTTTAAATTGGCCATCAGGCCGTCAGCCTAAAACACGTCATTTGATGATTTTAAATCTCGCAGCCCTTGAAAACGTTACTACATTTAACTCTCAACTAATTTCTTCGCATTACCTAAAGAGTATGAAACCTTTCTCAAAAACGTTTCCTTCTCCGACAGGTTTCGAAATTTTACTCCGAGCTGATGATGTCGCAATTTGAAAACTCAATGGTATTCTCATTTTCATCGAGGAAACACGTTTTTGGACTGGAGGACGGAGCATTTTTGCTACCAGAAGTAAAATCACACACACACACACACATGTGATAGGGAAAAAAATAAAATCAGATTATAGGCAAAACCAATTTGCTTTTTTGACATGTTTTATCAAATCGATTAACAAAAAATAATTTCAACATTTGGCCAAATGAAGTTTTTAATATTTTGGCATCTGAATTTAAACTTTTGGCGACTCAATTTCAACTTTCGGCATACCAATTCGAGCTTTTGGCATATCAATTTATACTTTTCACGACCCCAACTATTCCAACATTCCACCCCATATAATGATCAATAAATGTTTTTCTTCTTCATAAAATAGGTATATAATATAGGTAATAGAATTTTCCTAGCAAAAACTGATAATAACAATCAATAATAACAAACAAACAAAGACAGAGTTACATTCATACAGTTTATTTAAATTTAATTTTTTATTTTATATATATTTTTTTATTTAACGATTAATTGTAATTAAACTCACGCACTAGTTCACTCCTGTACCTGCATTGAAACGTAAACCAACAATTTAGAGGGGGTTAAATTTTTCTTAGGGGGGTTTTCTTAGTTGACTAAGAAGGTTCATTTTTAAAAATTTGTCGATAATATTCAATAATAAATCATAATAATATTTCATATTATGACCTACAGTTAACTATCGAGCAAAGTTGTGTGACGCTCGGCTCCAACCTTGACCAAATCGAGCTTCTACGATTCAACTGACTAAGAATTAGTTGGATCTGGATCGAGAAGAACAACCCGTTGAGCGGTAGTATTTAATGGATAACAGCTTATCAAATGCCAACCATATCGTGGTGCTGACATCTACGTGTAGGGCGTTCGGTGAAAGATGTCAGAAAATTGGGGAGGCGTTTCCAGACCTCAAACTTGACAAAACACGATCGTTTTGCCGCAACAAATGCGTAGCGCGGTGCCGCGTTGTTACGTCTGACAATCTGTAGAATTGTATTGGTTGATCACGCCAATAGATCGCGATGGGCGCCCGATCGCGTTCGTTTTTAATCTAAGACACGGCGTCAAGGTTGCCATGACGCGTCTGCGGCCGGCGTCTGCGGCTTGTAATTTCTTCATGTACCGACGCAGGCGCCAGCCGCGCCGCGCAGTAGGAGAGTTATCTCGCTAGAAGGCGGCGTACCTAGGTTCCAGCTTCAGTTTCGAGCAATAGGGTAAAACCACAGAAGAGTTATCTAGAAGCGGCAGGCGTCGGGAGGTGGGTGGCACCCCAGCTCCAAGCGAGATCGCTAAAAAGCGTGCAGCTGTGTGCTAGCAGCATCCCGTGCTTCCAGTTGTATTTACCTACTTGCTAAAGTCTTCATAATTTCGTTTCTTTCGTTTAGTTTCGTTTCTTACTATTATAATTGATCATTGTTTCGTTCCTTCCTTTAATATTATCGTGAAATTAACAGTGTGTATAATTGAAAAATGCCTTGCTGCCCGCATTCGGTTGCACCACGATGGAATGGGACAAGACTGATGTTCCTCTCATAACTCTCCACAAATAAGTGTCTATCTAATGATTATAATAATCAGTAATTAATTACCTACATACAGTTACAGTTTGATGTGATTAATTACTATTTATCCTTCCACGGTTACTATTGAAGTGCTTCGTGTAGCCCTAAATGTATAGTTAGCCCTAACACTAGTTAACTTCTGACAACGTCCTCACTTGAATTCTCATTGTTGACAGATTTCCTTCAGATGAAAATAAAAGAAAAAAAAATGGATAGTAGCCGTGAGAAGAGAGAATTGGTAACCTTCAAATACAAGTTTTTTTTAATGTTCTAAACCTTTCAAAGAATATGACTTCGGCCAATCGCCGTTTTAATGAGCCCTGCCATTAGTATTCAATGCTTATCCTAAGCACTCCCAACCGAAAATTAACCTAATATTGGTTGTATTTGATAATTATTCAATTAGCTATAACGATAGGCAAGTTACGTGTGCGCCAGTACATCATGGGTACTTACACCACGAAGAGAGTTCATTAGTATTGACACCTTCGTATATATTTTCTGTCCCGAGCTTATTTTAACTTTATTAGCGAATTTTCTTGGAAAATAAAGCTATTGCAATGGCTCTAAAAAATGGTTGGCCGTGGAAGACTGCACAGTACGTATATATAAGGGAATGATAAAAATTCGAGATATATTTTATAAAGTTTCAAATGGTTTGTAATAGTTCCTTAGACAAGTAACCAACATGGGCGTCCGCAGAATATTTTCCCTGGGAGAGTATGGCCTGGGGGGTATGAAATTTCGCGGTAAAAAAGTAAAAGTCAAAAATGTTTTAAAGTAATATGTATTTGCTTCAAAATGAACTTAGGTGTGACATGATCTGAATGGAAGTAAAATATTATGACTTGAACAAGAATAATTCTTGTACAATTATTGTACTCTTTCCTTATCCATTCCAAAAACATTGATGGTCTTTCTATTAGCTCATCTTATTTTTGTTTCACTGTGTTCCTATGAACAGATAGTAGACAGAGGCCATACTGAATTTTTCAAAACACTTAAACCTGACAAAAATGTATGCATACTATCCTGATTCTCAGGGGGGGGGGGGGGCAATGCCCCCCCCCCTGGCCCCTCCCTGCGGGTACCCATGGTAATCAACACTGATTTGAGATTAAGCTCAATTCTCTGGCTTTGTTTCCCTTATGCCTAGCACTTCCTCGACACATCTCTACAACCTTTGACATGTCACTACTCGCTTGCTAGTTAGATATATGATATAAATTAGGCATGTGAGTTTTCACACCAGGATAAGAGGACGGGTGCACGAAGAAACAGTGATTTCCCTTCTCGGAAAGCGTCATCCTGGGCCACAATTGAAAATGACTACAGACACGGACGGTATCAACATTTTCCACTGTGGATTGAGTCTATCATACCCCCCCGATATGATAGACAGTGGTGGAATTATCACCGATGTCAAATACGTCACCCAAAACTTATTTCCTGTCACGAGCACGGTTTTGGCTTATTTCAATTTCTTGGGAACATTAGGCACAACTTTTCCGGGTGCCACGAAACACATTCCTGTTCCTTAGGAGCCCTGCATCCGAAAAGAAAATGAAGCGCCCTAATTCTGCATACTCAACCCCATCCAGCACCTACAGATTCCCATCATTCCCTCTTACTATGACTCGCAACAAAGACCATTTCCCACAGTTCGGATGTTGACGTGACCTCTCTGTAAGATGTTTAATTTTTTCACTCTAGCTCGTTTATAAATTCGAATGCCGTTTTTGCCGAAGAAAACAGTGTAGTAGTCTTCATCTATTAATTTACTACACTTGTTTCTTTGTCTACAGGCTCCAATCTCGAGTGTGCTTTTTTTTGTGGAAGTCACTATCACAGAGAACTGTATCCCATGCTAATGATACTCCATTCTTCCTGGGAATAAGTCACTGATGATATTTCTTCAGGAAACACTCGTTAAGAACTAGGGGAAAAAGTGTAATATAAGAGAAAACTTGTCTGTTAAGTTGAATCACCCTAGGAAATAGTCTTTCTCCCTATACGGAGGAAGTTGGTGTCAGGATATCGAAACTCCAATGGGAATTAGATTTTAATGAAACCATTTGTAATTTTTTGAGCTCGAAATGGAGTTACGGATTTTTAGTTGAACACAAAATCCAAATTCGGAGTTAAAACTGCTATCAGAAGT
This sequence comes from Creontiades dilutus, assembly GCA_031894815.1. Classification (NCBI taxonomy): domain Eukaryota; kingdom Metazoa; phylum Arthropoda; class Insecta; order Hemiptera; family Miridae; genus Creontiades; species Creontiades dilutus. Next base: position 1,647,725 of record JAVIWC010000230.1, read on the forward strand.
CTATTTGAGAGACGAGGTTACAAAATTAAGGGTATACATGCAGCACACATTCAGCTGCATGGATTCCGTGCCTAACTAAATGGTTTTGAATCAACAGAAGATGCTGAACTTGGAGACGAAGCCTTTCTGGGTGGGATAGAGTATTACAAAAACTTGAAGGTCCACGCTGATAAGCTACAAAATTTCGTTTATGTTCCACTCGAAACGCCTACCTTTCAAAGGGGAAGTAATATCGTTACAGTGATCTGCCCTGTTCTTATTGGCTAACGAATTCCCTCGTTGTTGATGTCATCAAGATCTACTGCAAACGATTGTATCAGAATCTTCCTAGCTCCAAAAATCTTGAGAAGATAACCACCTTAGGTTGAATAAAAACGAAGTTTTATAGCTCGTGAAGCTTATCAGAGTGGTCCCTGACATTTTTGTAGGCTTTATACTAAAGTTCAGCATCTTTTGTTGGTTTAGAACAATGTTGTTACGGAATTTATTCAGCTGATTACAGTGGTCCCCCAAACTCTAATGATACTCTACCTGAGCTCTAGAGGCTGCCTGAATCTCCCATGAGATGCAACGAAATAAGATTTGCAGCTCACACAGCTGATCAAGTTGGCTCGTTTCATTGATATTATTGAATAAGGAAGAGAAGAGCTACAAATCACTCTGATGGTATTACTTCCCTTTTAAGAAGTAGGCATTTCAAGCAGAACAAAAACGAAGTATTGTAGCTTATCAGCGTGGTCCTTCAAGTTTTTGTAGTACTCGATCCTGTACTGTTGAATAATTCTTGTTTTGAATTACATCGGAAACTAAGTCAGATATAAGTAAGGAAATGACAAGAAAATTACATTTTTGGCAGCACAATACCACTAAGCCCTTCAGTCTCTATTCCCCTTTTTGACAGAAGAAAGGCATGTTCTTTCTTGTTGAATGTGTTTTAGTGCTCTTTCATACAAAGATTCAACTATTTTGTGACTCGGTGCTACATGAAACCCTATTTTCTGGGATTTTCCTTCGACCTGACGCTAAAACTGACTAACCTAATGAAAAGAGCTTGAAAAAATGTGAAAGTCTGTATGAGAAGCTTTTAATTGATTTGATGGGACACTAAACAACCCTTTTAAACAGTTTTTTTTTTCGGTTTTCCTACGCAATATATCAATTTTTCTTCGTGAAAGTCAACGTTTTCAAGGTTTGTAAGTGTACTAGACTTCAAACGGGATCGAACGAGATGAAGATCGTGGTAATTGTGTGAGAATTGTATACAGAAAAGCTTTAAAACGATTTGATGGGACACAAAATCACTCTTTAAATAGTTTTTGTCGGCTTTCCTTAGCAATATCTTCCTTTTATTCGAGAAGTCAACGTTTTCAAGTTTTGTGAATGCACGACACTTCAAAGGGGATCGAACGAGATGAGGATCATGCTAATTGGGTGAGAAAAGAAAAAATGCTGAAGAAAATGAAGTTTCAAGATAACAAAATTATGCTGCTTCACTCGGAAAAACGCTGCAAATTCTTTCACTGGGGTTTGTTATTCAATTTCATTCATTTGGCTTGCATTCATAATTTAAAAGTTCTACTAAGCTTTGGATTGTTCGTGTTTCACAGGTGATAGAGCGATTATTGAATTTTTGGAGATATGCATAGAGCACGTGAATCGGTTCTCAACCAAAATACCTATTTGGATTGATCAGTTGATCATATTTGTGCACGATTTATTATTGTTTTTGTTTATTTGCATTAACCTAGTGATGTAGTAAACGTGGATACTGGATTGAACTCCTAAAATGGTTTATAGCCGATGCATAGCATTCTGATATGCATGCTCCGTCTTACGAAATTTAAAATTTTCAAATTGAATTTCAGGAGATAGCTCTGCATAGAGCACTTGGAATCGCTTCTCAACCAAAATACCTATTTGGAATTGATCAGTTGATCATATTTGTGTGACTCCTGAAATTCAATAATCGCTCTATCACCTGTGAAACACGTACACTCCAAAGCATACCATCATACCACAGTGAAAGAATTTGCAGCGCTTTTTACTCTCTTCTTGTTTGACAGTTTTTTAATTAGGTTCATTTTAATGATGCGTATCTAATTTACCCCATACAAGAACTGCTAACTTCAGTAATTTAGTGGTACCATTAACTCGAACTGAGTTTTATAAGAGGGGTGCTTTTGTACAAGCGTTTAGTTTATTTTATCTTAATAATATTAATCCTAGGAACTTCAACAACAGAAGTTTATTGAAGAAATTCCTCGTTTCAAAATTTTGCCTACCTCTATGAAAATTATCTTGTAACGTTAATTTTCTTGTTTGTTCTAAGAGGTACATGTATATGTTAGTGTGTTTTTTTTTTTGCTCAGTTTAGTACCTGAATACTTTTCTGCTCCGGCTTGATTAAGTAGCTCTGCCAGTTCAACTGGCAGGCACATGTTTACATCATACTATTTACTGTCATTTGTGTTTTTCCATTTGCCAATAAATAAATAAATCCTGAGAAGGGGAAAAAAAAGAATTGTGGACAGAGAAGCTCTAAAACGGTTTGGTGGGATATAAAACCATCCTTTTAAACAGTTATTCCAAAACCCAAAAATGGCCAAAAACGGACTTTGAGCGTTTTTTTTTAAAGCCAGTGCAATAAAAATGCTGACCTTAATTTTTTTTTAAAAATTCGGCGCTCCGCGCCTCGTACCTGCTTTGAGCCTTAGTGGCTAACATCACAATACATGGAACATGTTGTGGAAGTTGAATGTAACTTATATGATGTAGGTATTTTTCTATTCCGGTGAGCGTCTACTCTAACCAACATGACAACCAAGTGACAATAAGAAAACAGGCGGCATTGTTTACTACATCTATATAATAACATACATAAAATTAAATCACAACATAAATACCAACAACAAGAACGCAAGGCCTGCGTGATAAATCGAGAGCTTTCCAACGAATGGAGAACGATTTTCGTCCGTCGAAAACTGAACAACTTTCATTTCCCTAGAAACAGCTCGGTTGTACGTGAAAACTATCAAAAATGACACTTTCTGTATAACGGTTTCTGTATAACGCTTTTTTACTAGATAGGCCCGGCTAAAAACATGTTCCATGTTAAAATATATTCCTGATTATAGGACAGTAGGTTTATATTGAGGAGTATAGGAGGAGATACGTACCTTGGAGGAGCTCTGATGGGCTGATAGAGTTGGCCACGTCTTGAACTGAAGACGAGCTGACGGAGAGTCCAGGGAAGAGGGACATCGTCATCCCGCTACCGCGTCCCACGAGTCGCACGAGGTTCAGTTTCAAGCAGAAAGCGGTGTAGGCCCCTCGACACTCCTTGTTCATCACCTGCCAAATCATCGTGGATAAACGTCAACGAGAGAAGAACGGACAGCACAAACAAGAAAACAGTCCAGGCTCTACTGCCTCAAAGTGGAACCCGATGACTTTGAAATTTTAGACTTCACCTAGGTACCTATTAAGTGTATTTGAAATATTCCATTAGTTTTCCAACAAACTAGTGTATTCCCCAAACAACACTGAGAAACTGCTATATCTCCGTTTTTGCTTCCGGGTCTACAAAGCAGCGAAAGCCTTGTGTTCACTTTCGGGAGCCAAAAAACTCGCATTTTGCGTTTCATAGCCTACTGCACAAACTTGATCCCGTTCCTGGCGGTCTGTCTGTCCGCAATTCCTTGTTACAGCCTGTAATACTTGAAAGGAATTGTTATATCAATTCTACCTTTACTTGATTACGATTTCTTGATATTATTCCCTTTTTTCACCTTATTAATTACTAAGGTTATTTTATATACAGATATATAAGGTTCAAGAAATAATTATACGCAAGATTTTGGAAATAGATATAGTTATTTATTCAATAAATGTATTTATTGCTCCAAGAATTACTACGGGGCTCCTATTACCCACGAGGTGGAAACGATTTACGTATTTCTTTACTATCGTTTATTTTTGTGAAATTGCACCGCAGGGTATTTGGTAAGGAGTTCGGTTAATAGGATGGATCTGGGATATTAATATCAATTTGGTTTAAATACAGAAATTGAAAGAACGGATTACCTGGTCGGATGAGAGCTGGGTAGAAAGTGGAAAGGAGAGGGGCTTGTCGCAAGTTTTCGTTATCTCTCCTTCCCCCCAGTCACTCCTCGCCTCTCCTCTCGCGATTGTTCCGCTGATAGCCGATAGATGGTGTCGGCTATCACAAGCCATAAATTCCACAATTTTGATTGAATTTAGCTAACATTTTGAGGAATTATGTGGATAAGGTACCCTCTGCGCATGCGCTAACGTGAAATTCTTGAAACAGCCGTAATTTTTACATTTTTCAATGAATTCAGCTCGTATTTTGAGCATTTACACACAGCTCGTATTTTGAACATTTACAAAACCTTCTTGATGTAGTACATAACCTTTAGGGTTGTAACCTTCCTACTTTTCTTTGCTTCTATGGTAATATGTGAGCTTTTCAGTACTGCACTACTCTTGGCAGATCGAATCGGCTCATAAAATGTTCCAATACGTTTCTGGTGATCCTTTCGTTCATTAACAACTGCTGAGAGAAGGTGACGTCGATATTAATCTTAATGTGGATCAACGATTACTGTTTACACACGTTTGCATTGTTTTTCGCAAGAATCAGTCCGAATGATGCTTCGAATACCGTAGAATCTGAATTAGCCTTACCGTGAAATTATTTGACATTAGTTATCATACTTCTGGATGTTCAAAGTTGTCCATGTTGGATGAATCCGTCTTCGAGAATAACAATCTTCACTACGCTCTACATAAGGTAAGATGTCAAAATATCTACAAAACTGCAATACGCTGTGTATCAACACGACGTAGAACTTTACGAATAGAAAAAACTACTGAAATTTGACGACATAAAATAAAACTGAATACTTGATTTCAGAAGAAGCTCAAGAACACTAGTTTCAACTATTTTGCTTCCGAGTCTACTAAGGTAGCGGAAGCATTGTTTTCACTTTCGGAATGTGAAAATTTTTGTCTCCGAAATCAAAAATTTCACTCGCATTTTGCGTTTTAGACCTTTCTGAACAATTTTGGTTCCGTGTCTGTCTGTCTGTCAGCAAATCCTTGTTACGGGCAAAACTACACGAAGTTATAGTCCGATTTTGATGACATTTTCAGGGATTGCCCCCTATATGTTTCATGAACCCCGGATCAATAGTAGACTCTGCGCATGCGCAAACGTGAAATCCTTGTTACGCGCATAACTCCGGGAGTTCTTGACCAATTTCGATGAAAGTTTCAGGGATTGTTCGGTTTGATGTGTAGATGGTCCCCTATGAGTTTCATAACCCCCGGATCAATAGTAGTCTCTGCGCATGCGCAAACGTGAAATCCTTGCCACAAGCATAACTCCGGGAGTTCTTGACCGATTTCGATGAAATTTTCAGGGATTGTTCGGACTTATTAGGTATATTTAATAGTTTGTTCAATAGTTGAACATGCCTACCTTTATTTTCTCAAGTTATGCTCCTGCATAACAATAAATTTACCCTAATTCAATATCTACTTCGCCTAATTGAACGAAGTTCTTTAGTCAATAATAATTTTCAATGATCTATACAGTCATGTTATGGATACGAGGAAGCTATGTGCCACACCCACTTGGCAGACGTTTTTAGTGAGATTTTGTCATGTTCAGAGACGCTCAAGTTAACTTTCGTTCTGATGTCCTTTTTTCTGTTCTAGTCCCCTAGGGTAGGGATGGCCATCGGTAGTCGATAGTATCCTCAGATATATAGATATTTGTCTATCGATGATGCAAGGGCCTATAGTATCGGATATCGATAGTTAGTGACCAATATTTTTTCCGATATTTCAGCCGATATTTTTTTTAACCGATATATCGGCTTCATCTGATAACATCACATATTATGTTGACTCATAAAATAATATCGATCGTAAGTTCCATTTTTTACCTATAGAGAAGTTTGAATGTTTCACTACTACCTAGACTTCCTCTACCTAGTATTTTCCAATTTAAAATTAGAATTAAAATTCTTTGAAGACCTAGGGACGCAACAAAAAAAGACTTTTTTATTTTTATAATATGCAAAAAACATTTACGAAAAACATAGGTATTTACATTCATTTAAGGAAGGACGTAAATGCTACAACCCCTCTAAGAGAACTTGGGTAGCTTATCAAACATTACAATTTGTTACGAAACTATTGGTAAAACAAAACTAAAATAATAATCATTAAACTGAACATAGTTTCAATTTAAACATATTTTATATTGAATCAGAAAAGGGGTATATTTTGTGTAACCTTGGTGCTATAAACACCTGAGATGGAGAATATCAGAGATTCGGCTCAATATATAGAAGTTATGATTCTTAAAAAGTGTTTCCATTCACTATAATCTTAATACTTTTAATGTAAGAAGTAGTAGACCCTTACATATTTCTAATTTAATGATTAGTATTAATTAACTTTTCTTTTCAAATCAAATTTGAACTTCTGCAAACTCAATTGTGGCATCTGGTCTACTAAGTGAATTAAATACATAAATTTTATTCAACTTTTTAACCAATATTTTTCAAAAACTATCGACATTTTTCGGTCGATACTATCGTTAGTGCCTACGCTCAATGATTAACCTACGATATATAATATATATTATATCGGCATCGATATTTTAACGATGATACTATAAAACATTTATATCGATGTTTTATGTTTCGATGGCCATCCCTACCATAGGGAGAGCGAACGTTGTGAAGTCTTAAGGCTCATTCGATTCTTTTTAGGGATTCTATCAATCGAATCAGTTACCAACATGAAAACGTTAGTGTTACTTCGAAAGTTTTCGGTATTCTGATTTTCCAGTACTTCAGCCCTCATTTCCACCTTTTGGGATTGGCAGAACATGATGCCCATGATTCAGTCCTTACAACCGAAGGACCTAATCGTTATTTTTGGCTCAAGTTTCGCTCAAGTTTTGGATAGCCGCTCCTGAGGCCGACAGACGGGGTTTTTTTAAATCGACTTTTTCATTCTGTAGGTAGATCTTGGAACGTAAATTTGCAAAATTTTATTGGTTCCATGCCAAATTTCATTATTGAAGTGTACGAGTATCCTGTATCCTAACAAGTCCTGAGAAATCCGCACATTTGCCTAAAGAGATTGATAAAAGTCCGATATGCCTCATTCACACAAGGTGTTTGTAGCATTTACCAAATAGGTCAGTCAGTGATAAGATTAAACAACTGTCAAACAGTACATGCCCGTTTTTCATATAGATTTCGGACTTCTTTCCCAACAAAATTGGGAAATGCTAGGATTTTCTGGTAAATACCAAGATTTTCCGCATTTAGGGGTTTTACAGTAATACATACAATTGTGCAGTATCTTTTTCTTCTACTTCCAACTTAAATGAGCTAGCGGCAGCTGGTGCAAACAAGTGACCACCACACTAAACGAAAGAAAGTTCCCCTTTGTCACGGGCTATTGAGTTTTATCACTTTTCCTGGAGAGTTCTTCCGATTTTATGACTCCAAGCGATTTCTGGGGCGAACGGAATAGTCAAGATATTTTCTTGGAAGGAAATTAGGGAGACGGAAAAATTTTTTTTTCGGCTCCGTCTGTCTTCAGCTAGCGCCATTACCTTTGGAAATAAGCGGTGTAATAACCCGTGGCCGTTTCTTTACAAATCCAAACTTCCTCGAACTCAACGACCCAGTTGTTATTTGTACTAGACCATCTCGTCTATTCGCTCAGCGCAAAATCTCCAGGATGAATTTCTCAAATCCATAAACTTCTGAAAACCGCAGCCCGAAAGCGTAAAAGCGCTGCCGCTTGAAGTTTTCAAATTAGATGGATACTACCTCGAAGGCGATCTTTTTTCTGGCTTGTCTTTTGGCTTGTGCAGTGATCATTAGAATCACTATAATCGCCGATGTCGCAGTGCTTGATTGATGGTGAATTGATTAGTTTATTTTATTTTCGATCAAATATTTTGGTTTATTATTCAATAATAAACCATTGTAATCGCTCTGGGAAAAAAATTCTAACCCCCCTGAAAATTTCATGGTTTACGTTTCAAAGGGTGTAGAATCCGAATCTGCAATAAAAATTTTCCGTCCGTCCGCCGTACGCACGATATCTCCGAAACGGCTGGAGCAAAAGATCTGAAATTTTCAGGAAAAATCCATATTGGTCCGACGACGCCCCAATTCTTGAGCCAGCTCTCTCACTCAATTTAAAGTGCCCTTTAAGGGCTGTCAAAGTTTTGTAAAATCCCTAAAAACCTCAAAACAAGTCGAATCGGCCTAAATATTTTCCTATTTGAAGAACATACCATGAGGAATCGAATGAGCCCTTCCCCACGTCCGTAGGTCAAACTATTCCCGATGTATGGCCCGATTTATGGTGCCAACATTTGCGTTTTTTCGTTTATTATTGTTTGTTTGTAACATAGTGATGCCGATAGCGTCGAGTTGTAGTGAATGTGGTTACTGGAGTGATAGCCGATGTTGATACTTGTAGTTTATAGTCGATACACGGGTTGAAGCATTCTGATATGTATGAAACGCTGATAATATATAGGTAAATATTATTGCTGGGGATTATTATTCAATATTATTACTGGGGTAAATAAGTATTCTTTCACTCGGGTTTATTATTCAATTGGCTTGCGTTAATGATTTGAATCCGTACTAAGCTTCGGAGTGTGCGTGTTTTACAGGTGATAGAGCGATTATTGAATTTCAGGAGATATGCATAGACCACGTAAATCGGTTCTCAACGAAAACACCTATTTGGATTGAAGTTGAAGATATTTGTGTGCCTCCTCTACATCAGTCTACTTTTGGCTACATCGTTAGCGTTTAGGGCTACATCGGTTCTTAGTAGAAATTCAAATTATGAACGCAAGCCAATTGAATAATAAACCCCAGTGAAAGAATTTGCAGCGTTTTTTTATAATAAACCTTCGTGTATGACCAAGAGGTTCAACTTGTTCATCGCTTCAACTAATCGGTTTAATTTGCTATTATTGTTCATGAAAACTTTGCCATTACTTATGAACTTATTTACATCTCACTTGTTATTATGCAATAAATCACCTTTCATTTCTAGCTTTCTGACTTGATTATTTTTCATTCCAGGTAAGTGAACATCTCCCAACCGAACTAAAACATCCTCAACATTTGTAAGTTCATTTACTTTTCGCAATTGAATATTATTTGAGACATGATTTGAATAAGATATTGGTGCTATCCTTGTAATACATGCATGATATATTATAACATCGAAGTGCATGTTTGATTGCATCTTTGGTTGCATCTAGTTAAAACTGTATTAACTTCTCTGGTTTGGTATGGAAATAACAGAACAATTCTTTTCAAGAAATAATATATAATAAGAAAAACTCGGCGCTCCGCGCCTCGCCAGGGGGCAAGCCCCCTGGACCCACTTTTGCTTTTATTTAGAGACTACTGCCACAAGTATAGGAAGGTAGAATACGCTTTAGCCTCGATTGAACGCTGAACGTTCAACGATGATCATCGAACGTTCATTGTCGAACCGAAGGACGATTCGCGAACGACTGAAACTCCGATTTACATAAATAAAATGACTCACTTCAAACGGGTTTGTCGCAACTACTACAGATGGATGTAAATATTCTTATGTTTATTGGTCTCGTGTCACCGTTTTCGTTCCTGGATAACATAGACTTTTTCGTTCCTGGATACCATACCCTTTTTCGTACGGGTTTGTCGCAACTACTACACATGGATGTAAATATTCTTATGTTTATTGGTCTCGCGTGACACTTTTCGGCTAGTTAGTCCATGGCTAAAGCGCATTCTACGCTAAAACACTGTAACTTCATTTTCTTTTATACGTAATGAGCAGTGATAATCGACTACGGAAGGTACGGCGAATGTGTTTTAGTTTGCGAGAATACCCTCTACAACTTACATTGTACCCCAGTCGACATTTCGTTCTATTTGCCCGTTTCTGAGATTCAAAAATGAGAGCCATAGTGCTGCAAAAAATCCCTCATGAAACACGAGAAAAACGCAGAGCAAATAACGACACTGGAGACAGAATTTACTAATCTCATGTTCCAAGTTTGGCTAATAGCTCTTTTACATGGACTGCCATTAAGGCAGAAACTTAACTGTTGAATTTTATCCAAATTCGAACAAAGAAACAAAACAACAACATCGATTAACATTCTAATTAGAATAATTATATCATGATATAATATTAAAATAATAATATCAATAATTAGAAAGGTCAGAAGTATGTAAGAATATCATTGTACGGAGAAAACTACAGAAATTACGGTCTGGTGGGTTTTTGACATGTGCTGCTGCCACAATGGAATCTTTGATAGAAAAGTGACCATCGTAAAGGGAAGAGACATTGTCACATTGCTTCCCATTATTAAAAGAGAAGTTACTGTCAAGACTATGCTATGGGATCAATGGCGAGAGTGCAACAATCGTTTTCAGCCGTCAACACACCGTTTTCTGCACACAATGTTTAGTCACTCTGAAATGTTACAGATCCCCCAGGCTTGTGCCCAGACACAAGCCATTGAATGTCCAAATCCGTTATGGTGGGGAACAATACGAGGCAGGCTCCAATACGAGACTCAATAACGATCAAATCTGCTCGACAATCAAGGTTTGTCAAACTAAATTGAGAAACAAATTTGACCGTATAGATGTTGATGTTTGAGGTTTTGACAGGGGTGTTTCAAAGTTCATAGGGTCGAAATATGAACATGTCTGATATCATGAGATTGGACAAGCAAGTTGGACCGCCAATGGGAAAATATTCCAACTTCCTTGTTTATGATTCAAGGAGCGTCCCCCTAGGGTGTCTCCAGAACAGAACTACCTAAACATGTGTCTTCGTCAACCCTCATGTAGTTCAGAGAGTCTTGGAGTGCACACCTCAGCTCATTCAAGAGATAACTATGTTTGTACACTCCTTCTTCCTTCTCTTTATGAGCCACTCTTTAGCCCAGCTGGATCGTTGCTTTCTTCGTCGATCTCTCTTGACACCGTGTTTCCACTTCCTCAGCAACTGAACTTGTCGGTGTTGATTGAGAATTTCAATTTAATCCATTCTAATAACCGAATGAATAGTACCAATCTTGAGCGACCGTACTGGAGTTTCTTCATATTTCAAGTAATGTTTGACAAGTGCAATTGACAAACAATGTTTGTCAAGCAGATTGTATTGTGTGAGGGGGCCTTTACTGGAATGAAAACTGGTGAAAGAGCAATAGCGCTCGGTTCATCATTGACTGTCTTAACACCTGATGGCAACCTGAACTAAGAAATTTGTCAAGGTGAGAAATCTTCCCATTCACATTCATACAGACAGGTAGACCGCAGGTGAAGTACCAGTACCGAAACAAACGTATCATCGGCAATAAAATCTCCAAGTCGAGATTTATTCTCAATACTCGAATGAAAGAAAAAGCGGGACAGTAGACCTCTACGGTTCTACAGCCAGATCATTTAAATGATTAATTTTACACATTTAAGTACCGAAGATGAAAAATTGCCTATGCAACCTACAAATATGGGATTCCAGCTCAGAGGAGGGGAGCTAGTAAACAGAGATGAAAGCTACGGCTGGGGGGGGGGGGGGGGGGATAACAAGTTTACGTGAGCGCATTCTGTGTTCATAAACCGTACTTACTAAGCCTAACCAACTACCTGGAAAAATCTGTAGATTCAACCAGAGCACCAGAGAGGCTAGTGCTTACCAAGGTGGCAGGAACACGAATGAACCCCTCGTGGTGATGCCGGGATAACAAAGGGCGGAAGGAGCCCATCCGAAGGTTAGTTGAAGGAGTGTTGAGCGGGGGGGGGGATGTCGGGTCGGTCGCTAAGAACTGGATTGTACTCCTGCTAATCATTTAAATGATAACAAAATATCTGACATTATGAGCCCAATGAAAGAAGCTAGAATGTGTGTTCATCTATAACATAACATTTACTTGCCGAAGACAATTTTAAAACACCTTCCATCTTGAAAATCTCAACGGTACTTTTCGGTTGAACTTATTAAATTAAATAGGATTTCGCAATAAATATTGGTTTGAATACTAGCTATTTTTTACAAGCGTGAAGCTCCTCTAAAATACCCCTTCTCAATTCCACTTACTTTGGATGGATAGGAACGTGTGCGCATGCACCAACGTTGATTTTCCAAAAGGCAAATTTTCCATGATCCATCGTCAATACAATTACTTTAAAACTTTAGGAGATCCGAGTATGACTATTGGGATGACATTCAATGAATTTAAAAGCTAATCGTTATACTAACTATTGCCAGAACAATGCTGAAATAGGCGGAACTGCTAAGATGAATGCTCTTTGATGAAACGCTGCTTTGATGAAATGCTCAACAATTCTGTAGGTATTATTGTCCTCCTATGCCCTTTACACTCGCTGCAACTGTTGGTTTGGTGGTAAGGTGGTACAGTGTGCTAACATGAATTATCAGAAACACCGATTCTCTAAAATCAATACGACCACGTTGCAATACGTGAATGCTATACTGCCCACCCAACTTGGCAGAAGTTTTTGTATTATTTAAATTTGTTGGAAATCATTTAAGCGGTAGTTTGAATGGACTCGTACATTAATGCTTTTGAATAATTTCTCTAGATGTGTCAACGTCACATGTCCAAAACATGAGGGCTTAGTTACCAGGTTTAGAATTAGACTGGTCAGGGGCCTCTACGAACAGTTAATTGGGGTACCGTTGAGCTCGAAAGATGGAATCTCAGTCCAAGCTCAATATAACCTATCAATCAGCAAATCACTGATACACAACAAACTTCGGAATTTGTCCTCAAAAAGCATTTCAAAAGTCCAGAAAGTTGTACTGACAGGATGCACTGATGGTCTAGGAAACATCCGCCATAGCCGCTTTCTCGTTGCATTTTCTCGCCCCATTTTTTTTCCGCTAGACCGAGAGTTTTCCGAGGTGCCTTTTTCACCGGAAGGTGGTTGGATGCCGCGTTGAAACTCCGCAGGACTCGTGACGGATCGAATCGGATCTGCCGGTCAACATCTCGACGCGACCCCGTGAAAATCGATTCATCGGAGCTGCATATCAACACCGCAGCACCCATTTCCCTGTATATCCCGATGGAAATTGGTAGATACTTGTATTTCATCAGGGAAAACTTGTACAGAAGGCTGACTCGGTCATGTCTAATAAAACATCACTAAAGCTTTTTTAATGAGAGAGCATCAAATACTGCAAAGTTTCATATGATGGTTAGTGTTTCACCATGTATTACTCGCCTGCACTTATGACCATCATTCTACACGGATCAAGAAAAGTCAGTATACAAATTCTCTAGGTCAGGGAACATTAGAGAATAGTATTGAATGGAATTTGATAACATAAATCACGAGAAATTGCAGCGCTGAGTTTAACTGCAAATTATAAACAAATTGTTTGTTCATTGAAAAGCATTCAAATCTCAATTTCAACAGAATGCACTCTTTAATGGTCATTTTTTGACTGGTGACACGTGTTGTCCGTGTCAGGACAACCCAAATATGAGGGAAAAAATTATTCATCAAAATGTACATAACTGAACACAGATCCGTTTTAGAGCATTCTAAGACCAAATTCGTGGAAAACATGATGGATGTACGAGTATGTGAAAACACGCTCGCTGTATGTTTTTGACACATTTTGTCGACATTGTTTTAGCTGTACCTTCATATTAATAGTTAATTTAGCTTGGAACTTAGCTGTCCTCCAGTAGCTATAGCCTAAATTTTAGCTTATGCAAAATCTCAACCAAATTAGCTATTGCTTTTTCGCTACTTGCTATAGTTAATTGTTGATCATCTCTGATTCACGGCTCTCTCCCATCATAGCCTCCACGGCTCAGTGTCATATTCTAGGTCACACCGTCATAATTTTGTATGCAGTATACAGGAATGTCTAAGTTCACTGTTGATAACATTTGTATTTTATTTCTAATTATAATCAATAACGCGGATAGTAGCCCAATCATATCTGATTCAACAATATTCAATACTGACAACGGCGTTACTATCTTTTGTAATATTTTACTGAAAATAATACATTTTACCAGTGGCGAAGCCTGTGGTCATCTCTAGATTCGGCGATGACCAGAAAATTTAATAAGTTTAAAGGATTAGTTAATTTTAATGTTAAATATACAATTTCCTCTTTATAAAAAAAAAATGTTCATGCTCGCAGTTGGCGCAATTACCGCCTCATCGGCGACATTAGCGCTTGTGTGGAAGCGCTGTCATTCTGCGTATGTCATACCCCCTCCCCCTCCCCTTCCGCAAACACCGCAGAGGGCCCCCTCATCTCATTCCCACCAAAATATTGACCAATCAAATCGCTTTAAGACTCGTGCTCAAACACGCAACTGCGAGCGAGTCTGGCAACCTATGGTAGCTCTCGTGACTTCTTGGTGGCGTGTATGGAATTTCTGTTCAAAGTTACAACGACAGGGTTATCGTAGCAAGCGATTTTCAACCTTAAGGCGGGGTTTGTAGACGTCCAAGTTGTTTGTGGGGCTTTTCTTGTGATTACAGTTTGTGAGTTTGTGCGGCATTTGATTATCTCCTGTGTGAGCTGAGGTAATACAAATATTCAATTCAACATTAGCATTAGTGAACCATGGCGGAAGACACCGATATAATACTAAAACCGAAGGAAAGATATTTTAGTTCTCTTCAGTTATTGTTGAGCAATAATTATTTTGGTTCAAAAAGCGTCATTCACAGCTGTATTTGCAGTGATTGCAAAATAAAAAATACGTGAATTTCTACGTCAAAAACACCCTAAATTGGCGTTTTTGTGAAGGTAATTTTTCAAAATTTCCCGGGGAATGACCGGACCCTTCTTCTTTGCTGGGGGGAGTGCAGACCCCCCCCCCCCTCCACTTCAGGTTACTAATCGCCACCATGGCGATGACCAAGCAAAAATGTCTCGCCTCGCCCCTGCATTTTACTAAAGATACCGACGTTTTATCCGAAACGGTCTTTTGTTTTTGACGTTTCATAGTTTTCATTTCTACAGGGAAATGCCCAATTACGAGAATACTAGAGCGAAAAAGAAAAAAAGTGAATAACAGGACTTGAGCTGGATTTTTTTGTGATAATGATGAGTGTGAACCCCTCACCTAATTCCATTACCATAACTCGGAAAACGCCGAGTAAACCTACTAATGTGCAATTACTTGCAGCTTTTCCGCAAAAACGCCTGTTGATGTCTCGTGTCAAAGTACCACACGAGCTGGGGTCGATCTTATGAATCCGTCATTCGCTGATTTGTAATGAACACGACGTTAACGGAAATCCAAGACTTCCAACTTGCATATTTGGGAAAAAGCCGAAAAAACGACGGCCAAACTCAAAAACATCTGCCATGTCTTGGTAATATGAACGTACAGATCTTTTATAATGTTTTAGATGATCACGAAATGTAAAGCATATTAACGTTTCAACACTATTTTAGGGTTGAAATGACGGGAAAAATCAAGTATGTTTACATACTTTTACGTTTATTAAGGGGTGGCGAGAATTACGTTCTACGTTTAATTTTGAGATTTTTCTTCCGGAATAACGTTTAATGTAACTTCTGGAAGAGATTTTTACTCACATTGGTTCGTTCTTGTGTCAAGAGAATTGCTCACGTGGCGAGTTTTGAAATAACGTTGAATGTTGTTTTTTTGCATGGTTCTTTGCCCTGTCATCAAGACTTCGCTCTAATCGGACGAGCAAAGAAAAATTAAAGCTCTCATGCCTAGCGACTGGAAATATGTGATTGGTGCAGCCAAAGTAAATGAGCCATTCCCCATTCTTGAAATGCAATAGGATTTCAAAGATCTTGAAGTTCTTTCCAAGGGTTTCAAAAATAAAACGAAACTCCAGATCACAATATCTGTTTGGTATAAATTATCGGCGGTTGATCCAACAACCCTAGAGGAACTCACAACGCATTACGACCATGGTTTTCCTACCGGGTTTTCGCAAACATCCCGCCAGTCTTAATACGCTGAACCATTACCGCTTTCAAAGGAGAAAAAATAGGATCTCCCGGCAATGTCCGAGTACCTCGTGGACAAAGAGCATAAGAAATTTTACTAAAATCTATATCGCGTTTAAAATAAAATTAAAAGTTTAATTGCATTTAATATGTGTTTTTTTTTTCGAAATAAAGGCACTAACTACTTTATAAAAGGTGTATTATTTCACTTCAATATTTTTTAACACTTCGTCAAGAATTCAATAAAATCAATTTGTAACGATTTCGTCATTGTTTTAACTTTAGTTTTATTTATTTTTTTTTTCCTGTAAATTTGCAAAAAGTGGCATACAACGTTTTTCCCACCACCGCTTCTCATACTTAGTATGAGAGAATAAAGTATGTTTAGTATGTTTGGACACAAGAGATTGAGTTATACAAGCGATTTTCGGGTAAACCACTAGAATTTTTGAGAATTTCACCTGAATATCAAAAATCAGCTGGCGTATTTTGTTCCTCGCAAAACCGCACTTCCCTGTTCGGTTTTTTTTTTCGAATTCTGCCCCGATGTGGGGCAGATCTAGTATGAAAAAGAACGAAAATCTAGTATGTGTACATACTTTCACGTTAAGTGTGAGAGAAAAAAGTATGTCTAGTATGTTTGGACACAAGTGATTGAGTTGTACAAGCAATTTGCGGGTTCAACCGCTTGAATTTTTTTGGAGTTCACCTGAATATCAAAAATCAGCTGCCGTATTTCGTTCCTCGCAAAACCGCACTTCCCTGTATGGGCTTTTTTTCGGATTCTGAACAGATTTGGGTAGAGGGAATCACATGGAAGGTCACTGCACTGTATCACACGGACTCACTGCATCACATGGATACTTACGTTTTGAATGGGATCCTCGTGGGTGTCGTTGGGAAGGAGATTGGCGGCGTCGGGGACATCGGGGTCCGCCAGGGTTGTGACCGCCCCCAAACTCGCTCCGAAGCATCCGACGAGGAAGATCAGCGTGAACATGTCGGCCGAGTGTCTCCTGCCCCCGGCTGCCCGTCATCTCTTATAGTCGTCGGACGGTCGAGTGGGGCACCGCCTTTGGTAGAGGGGCCAGGCAGCTACCGCTCGCTCCTACAACTTTCATGTCGGATATTTTTCTTTGATCGAAGGAAATTTTCGCGACATTTTTCTTCTTCTTTTCCTATTTCTCGAGTCCACCCACTTCGGACACGGACTTTCCCTTGAATCGGATCATTACAACATCCGGACACTGCGTCTGTAACTACGAGTTTGTCTGCTTCCTCCTCAACTCCTTGTTCCGACATTTGAATTATTTTTCCTTCCCTTGACAACCAACTTTGAAGGAGCCGAACGAGACTAACTTCGAAATCACAACAGGAGGAATCCATGTGTACGCGATCATTCTAATATAATGGGTGATATTTACAAGTCAAAAAGTATTTCGCTTTATAAATAATTGTAAGCATTTTCCTGTTGAATCAAACCTGTTTCCAAATGAATTGAACCTTTTTCCGAAACGATTAAACCTTTTGACAAAACAATTACATTTTTTTCCTCCAAAATAAGTGAATATTTTCACAATACAATTAAACTGGTTCGCCAATGCTATATAACCAATGATATTTTCGATTGTTGAGAGCAAAAACACAAAAAAACTCATTGCACCCGCGGATGATTTCCACTTGAAGCCTAACGGCTATAATGTGATGTACCTTAAAAAGGTTTTTGCTCTCTCTCTCTCTCTCAGTGTATCATATAAGATATCTTTTTGTAACTCTCACTGTATTGTATATCTTTAATAATGAGATCCGACCCTGGTAACTGGCCTGGAAATTTTCCAATATATCCTGAATCTTTCCAGAGATCTCAAAACAATTTATTCAGGATGGTTGCCCACACCAAGGGGTCCGCTGAAGATTTTTTCGAATTGAATCTAAGGGCTTATACACCTAAGGGAGGAGGATCGTGCATCGATGTGATCTTCGCTCGGGACATGGATAACATTGACTCCAAAAACGCTGTAAATTCTTTCACTGGGGTTTATTATTCGATTGGCTTGCGTTCATGATTTGAATATCTACTAAGCTTTGGAGTGTGCACGTTTCACAGGATAGAGCGATTATTAAATTTCAGGAGATATGCATGGAGCACGTAAATCTGTTTTCAACCAAAATACCTATTTGGATTGATCGGTTGATCATATTTGTGCGCCTCCTGAAATTCAATAATCGCTCTATCACTTGTGAAATACGGACACTCCAAAGCTTAGTAGAAACTCAAATCATGAACGCAAGCCATTGAATAATAAACCCCAGTGAATGAATTTGCAGCGTTTTTTTATTGAACCTCAATACCCCCCCCCCACAATAAAAACATTTATAATTTATCAAGTCCTTTAGCACTGGTATTGCGTTAAAATTTCCCCAAATCCAAATTTAAACGATGTAGCCAAAGGTAGAATGATGTAGTTGAGGCACACAAATATCATCAACTGATCAATCCAAATAGGTATTTTGGTTGAAAACAGATTTACGTGCTCCATGCATATCTACTGAAATTCAATAATCGCTCTATCCTGTGAAACACGCACACTCCAAAGCTTAGTATAAATTCAAATTATGAACGCAAGCCAATTGAATAATAATCCCCAGTGAAAGAATTTGCAGCGTTTTTATATTCCGCTTACTGCCTTTGTCAAAACTAAGAAAGAATGATTTTTTCGGAGTTGACGACGTCGAAAGTGATGCTCAGGTTACCATGGGGCGTTGCTTGTTATTTTCTGAGGTTAACGGGTGCACCCAAAACGTTGGAATGAGCTTTTTCCGATTGATGTAGCATCCTTTCATTTTCCTGGAGTTTCATTCTTCGAAGAATTTTTATGCCGAAACAATCATCGAAAGATGCATTATCGGACATTGCATGCCGACTCACGGGTAGATCGTTATCACCTCTCACCACCGAAGCACGATGGTTGTTCACCCTTAGGTTGAGTTGGGTTTCAGCCTTTCCCACGTAGAAAGCAGGGCATTCTTTGCAAAGCAGCTCATACACACACATTGGTGTCTGCTATTCTGCTGACCCTCTGCATGCTTATGAGTTGGAGCTGTTGGCCGAGCTGAAAACTGCTCTCTCTATTACAATGGGGCAAACTTTGCATCGTTGTCTCTTGCAAGGATGTAGCCCTTTGGGAACTGGATCATTCTTCTTTGTTCTGCGGTGTGTGAGTATATCCCCAATGGATGATGGCTGACGATATGAGAGTGTGGGTGAATTTGGAAAAACTGTTTTTGTAATGGGGTTTGAGGAGAGGAGTGGATAAATGTCTTTCAATTTGATGTTCAAGCGCTCAATGCCGAAAAGAATGTTGTAGTGAAGTGGACTTTTTCGTTGTGATTACGGACTCCTGGGCGATAAGCAACATGAGATGGAATTATCCTTTTCTCTATTTGTCTTACTGGATACCCCCTTGTAATGAGTTTATCCGTCAATTTCTTCAAATAAGACTTCTTGAAGAACACATATATATACTATATGTTATGTGGTTACATCGCAAAAACCTTTTCGAAGTTAAAAAAAGAAAAAGAAAAAGATGTATTTTTCAGATGTATATGTGTATATTAATATTAAAAATATTTTTTAAAAACCCCGTCCTCAATATTTATATATGAATAACTACAGCAATGTACTGCACTTTTGTATTATATTAACTAATTAAAAGAAGTCCAAATATATCATATAATAATCATAAGGGAACTAATAATTTACTTAACTGAAATAATAAGATGATAATAAACTTGATGTTGATTAGATTCATAAGTACTGTAAACGTTTGGCACATGATGAAAAAGTGTGTTCATAAATATTCAATACTTATACCCAAGGGGGATAGCTTTAATATCATCTGTTTGTTCCTTTTGTTGTTTTTAAAATGAGAGAGAAAAAACATTCATTGATCATTATATGGGGTGGAATGTTGGATTAGTTGGGTTTGTGAAAAGTATAAATTGTAATGCCAAAAGCTCGAATCGGTATGCCGAAAGTTGTAATTGAGTCGCCAAAAGTTTAAATTGAGATGCCAAAATATTAAAATTGATTTGTGCCAAAGGTTCAAATTAATTAGCCAAAATGTTCAATTTGATAATATGGCAAAAATTCAAATTGATTTTGCCAAACTAATCTGATTTTATTTCCCTAACTGTGTGTGAGTGTTTCTCTGTATGTAACTAAGCGGTGCCACTCACCTGTTATGTGAAATTTTCACCAAATACAGTATATTATGTATCTATCTATCTATCTGGTTCGCCATACATACATATCATTTTAAATTTTAATTAAACCTTTTCAGAATTGAATCAAACTTTCCACAAATTGAATGAGAAGCTCGGCAATATTAATTAAAGTTCTCTCAAACTGTATTTAACTTTCCGCCAATTGAGCGAAAACGAGGGACAAGCTGTTATTTTACGATTTCAACAGAATGAATATATCGATGAGTATACAATTAGTAGATCCATTCAAACGCTCTTCATGCCAACTAAAATTGTCTTGTTTTAATTGTCATGATTGAGAACTCGATCTAGTTGTTGAAAATATCCATAGGTGCTTCTACAGGGTGTCTCAGGAGTTATGCACATTCCGACTCCAGTGTGTTCTACAACATATTTCCGACCAAAAATGTCACATAGCAATTTTTTTCGCCACAAATCTCGTTTCCGAGCTATTCGCGATTTAAGATTTTCTTCGTTTTTTCGATCTCAAGTCATTAAAACTGTCATAACTCCCTCAATTGTGGAGCTAGCTCAAATTTGATGACACCGTTGGAAAGAGAGTTACATTTTCTATCTATTTGATGTCAGAAATTTTTTTTTAAATTGCATTGAAGATGTACGATTGCTGCGCGAAATGGCAGTTTTGTCAAAATCTTAAAATCGCCTGTTTTTCATCTCGCCTAGAAACCCCATGAATGCTTGACGCAGACCTGTGCAGGCTTGGTAAAACGTGCGCCAAAATGTCAGCTTTCCAACGGTGTAGTCGTTTTGGTTTTAAAAAAATTTTGTAGTTAAGGAAATGGTGTTTAACTGCAGAAAAACGTGTGTTTTCTGTTAAAATTGAGGTTTTTCCAAAAGTCTCGAAGACGAATGCAACTCATCGCAGTCGGAAATGAGTTGTAGAACAGTAGGAGTCGGATCGTGCATGAGCCCTGGGACACCCTGTATCACTAAAAAATAATTAATGTTTGAAAATTGATGAAGCTACGGAGGAGGCATTGACTTGGTCAGGGGCGAGGATATGCAATGACCCGCACAACCCCCAGGTCTTGAAGGAGGGGTTGCTTTGTGCGCCGTGTATTATCAACCCCAATCTGATTTGTGCTCTCCACAATTGAAGGAGTTATGACAATTTTAATGACATAAGATGGTGAACACGAAAAAAGTCTTAAATCGCGAATAACTCGGAAACGAGGCCTCTGGCAAAAAATTGCTAAGAGGCATTTTTGATCGGAAATGAGTTGTAGAGTTGGAGTCGGATTGTGCATAACTCCTGGGACACCCTGTATAGCAGTTGAATTATACATATAGAGTAAAGTGACCATCCGTCCCGCTTTTTAGGTTAGTGTCCCGCTGTTCCCAGACGCTATTAACGGGCTATTATGTCCCGCTTTGGCAGGATAAACAAATAAACGTCCCGCTTTAAAGATTATTTAATGTTATATGCTGTGATTATAACTTGTGATAAGTTTCATGATAAAATAAAAGGAAAACCAGCTCTCCTTAAAGACATACATTCATCACACAACTTGTTGTTGAAGTTTTTCAGCAAGTGTTGTGTTGTTCTTTATGAGATTGTATCTTGTTCACCGTTGATTCTTTTTTTCTTCTTTTTCGTATATTCTCAGTTGTTTGAACCATAGGTTCGAAACATAGGTATTTACCATAAATGCTACAACCCCTCTAAGAGAACTTGGGTAGCTTTTCAAACAACACAATTTGTTACCAAACTATTGGTAAAACAAAATTAAAAATGATAATACATTAAACTGAACATAGTTTCAATTTAAACATATTTTATCTTAAATCAGAAGATGCGTACCTATATTTCTAATTTATTGATTAGTATTAATTAACTTCTCTTTTTAAATCAAATTTGAACTGCAAACTCAACTGTGGCATCTGGTCTACTAAGTGCACTAGATACATTAATTTTATTCAACTTTTTTACCTATATTTATCTAAAACTATCGATATTTTTTGGTCGATACTATCGGTAGTGCCGACTCTCTATGATTAACCGACGATATATATATCAACATTGATATTTTAACGCCGACACTATCAAATATCGATGTATCGAAATTTTATGTTTCGATGGCCATACCTAATACGGACTCGCATTACCGCATGTCGGGAACCTACACGGTACGTGATAGAGATGGGCGTTAATCAATAACATAAAAAGTTATGTTTTTGTTGTGTTAACCCCCCTGCCGTGGGAATGACCCCGGGCTGAGAAATGTAAATTTGACAGTTTAACCATACTTCGCTCTTGAAATCGGAATGTTGAAACACATTCCAATCGATCCAGCGTCCGAATTTACAACATACCTACATCGAAAACGATACCTCACACAACTTTTTTTCAAAATCCCAATTTTAGCGCCCATTTTTCACTTCGAAACTTCGACAAAACTGAAGTTTCCATAATCATTATTCATAATGTTATGTTTAACTATTTGCTTTTCCTTTTCAAAATGCTCACAACGCAAACAATTTGCGCCCATTTTTTTTCAATTTACCAAAAAGTTTGGAAAGTGCAGAAATACCTTCTTCAAAATTGTAATCTTATGGCACCACACTTTTCCATTAGGCTAGAATGGTCAAACTTCACAAGTTTTCATTTGGGTCGATATCGCAAAGAAAAACAACTAGGTATTCCCACACGATTGTCGAAAAATAGTTTCATTTCTTCTAATTCATCCAATACTTTTCCATTATTAAATATGCTCTTTTTTCTTGCAAATTAGCTAAAATCAGTAGCGATCTACGATCAATACCATAGGATCCTTTACCATAGGTAGTCGGCTGAGATAACATAGCAAATTGATCATTCAATAATAATGGTACCTACTTGTGATCACATAAAATTGGAACCAAAAGTACCTACTAATTTAAAACCAAGAAGTTAAAATATGGAAACATCGTTTGATTTCAAATCTTAATTTGTACTAATCTAAAAATGTAATTTTTCATAAAATGATTGTCTATTTTATTGTTCATTTATGAGCTATGCCTGCTTCTGACTTTGTGTAATATGCAGATTTTTTTCAGGGTTTATTATAAAAGTCAATTTTTATTAATTAAATTCAGGCAGAAGACCGTCTGCGACGAGCATCAAAAATTAATATCAACGGCATGGACCGTTGTAATCGGCAAAAGTATTGCCTGGATCAGTTTTTTCTCCTTTCTTGAAAAGTGGTACTACTTTTGCCATTTTGAATTTCTGAGGGAACACACCTTTGGAGATACTCAAGTTGTACAAGTGGGCTAGTGGATCGGCTATACCTTCAATTACCGGCGCCGAACCTCCTCTCAGCAATCGAGCAGTTTTAAGTAGTTTGTTTGTTTCTATTGCACGGATGAACATTGAATTTGTTTGAGATGGTGATCTCCTGATTTCAGCTTCTGAAGTGTACGATTCCGATATTATGTTACTTGCCAAGTTTGATCCGATTGATGAGAAATAACTATTTAGAAGATTTGCGACATCTTCTGCCGTTGCGGTATGACTTGAGTTCCGAATCCAATCCTCGAGTGGAAAGCAATTTTTGTCATTTCTTCCGCGGTTCGCAGCTTCATCGATTGTTTGCCATTTTTTTTTTCAAATTATTGCCGTCTTTTTTCATTTCATGTTTTATGTGTTTTTCTCTTTCATCTTTGATTAAGTTGTTTAAAATCGTGTGGATATCAGGTACCGGTTTATACACTTCAAAGCAATATTGATGATTAAAAAAGTGGATAATGTGGGTTCGATGAAGCGATATATGAAATTGGCGACATTAAACTTGAAATAATTTTTAAGGTCAATCCACACACACCCGTGGGGTGACAGCGCCGTGACCGGCAGGTGATTTCACTGGTCGTGATCGCCATTCACAGTGTTCAGTGTTTCAAACGTGCCGTGGCAGTGAAGCTGCTTGGCCATGGTGTTTTCAGATGATGAACTTATTATGATCGCCTTGATTTTGAATGAAGAAAACTGCGCGGAAAACCAGAAAAAGAAACGGAATCAGGCATGTGAAAAGAGAGTTTTACAAAGAATTGATAGATGATGGATCAAAATTTTTCGAATGTTTCAGAATGTCAGAATTTGTTCCACGTACAGGTGAGCAAATTGGAAGTTCATTTCAAAAAGCAAACCACACGCTGGAGAAAAGCCGTCTCACCAAAAGAAGACTCTTCAGTGTTTCGTCATTCATAATGAGAGAAAATTGAAAAATGTTATTCCAGGATTTTAGGCTCTCTGCTCTTCTTGTCAAGTGCTCCTTGAATGAGAGAGTTCTGTCAAGTATCACACCCGGGTATTAAGGGAACCCAGCCGTCTGTTATAATATGGCTCCGCAGACCCATTTTTGTGCCCCTGGTTGTCTAAAACCACTTGGTCTATTGAAATGAAATTTTCCCAGTAGGAAGAATATAGAGTCATCTGCATTCTAGTCAGATGGATTTTGAAAATAATGATTTGGTGCCATGAAAATTTTCTTTCAAAACTTCATTCTTTTCTCTCAAATTGTTTCAACTTCAAAAAATCACTACTAAACCTCTAGTTGAAAATACTGAAATCTATTGGACTTGAGTGAAGATCAATCATGGTAATTTAGAGAAAAAACTGGACTAACTTGATAACTTGGATTATTACTGAAAAACAGGGGAAAGAATGTACAAAAAGGTGACTTTACAGGAGAGCGATTTTTCTTGAAATGTTGAAAAACACGTCCAACATTCTTGCTCCATTCACAAACAACCTCTATGAACCTCATAGGTTCATGCTAGGAACCTCTTAGATCCACGTAAAAACAGAGGAAGAAGGAGAAGAAAATTAGAGTTTGTGGGTCACGTTAAGAAGAGAAAGGCTGGCAAGGACAAACTGGAAGATGGAAAGGCTGTTGGTGGAATATGACGTTTTACCAATGCCGTATTGATAAATTGTAGAGTACTATTCATTAGCCATTAGAAGGAAAGCTGGAACCACTGTTGACGATATGAAGAAGGAAGTATGGGCAGTCTTCTTTCATACCATGTCTACTGATGACAATCCTAGCCATGGGTTGTGTCCCTCAGGCCCTGAAAGTCGGTTTAACTATAGGAAAGCCCAATTAGATAATACTGTTTACCTGCACAAGGACCACTTCCACATTCCTCCAGCCATCATGAATCTTATAAAACCAATTTTCCGCGATTTGGCCTCACCCAATCTGCATTGCCGTTGCCTCCACGGCCAGACTCAGAATAATAATGAGAGCCTCAATAATGTAATATGGAATGTTCTTCCTAAAGGTGTATTAATCACCCTACCAGTGTTACAGCTTGGGGTCTATGAAGCAATTGGAAGTTACAATGATGGTAACATCCAGAATTTTCTCCAACAAACAACATAAGTCACCAACCCATCAACAGACTCCCTCGGCTGGCTAATCAACTCCTACCCTTCAACCCATCCCTCGACTTATTCAGCGACCAGTCCCCGCAGGCATTTAAATACCAGCTGTTTCACCATTCTATAAGATTGATTTATTTTGGCTGTAATTCTGTTTCGATTTCTTTTCATATTTTATTTGTGTTTCTTTTCTCCATGTTTTATTTCACTCGTCCACGATACCCACCCAGTGTCATAACACAACGTGTTTGTTTTTCTGTATATATAATTGGGCATTGCCCGTATTTCAAATAAATAAACAAACATTTGTAAGTGGAATATATTAGATGAACTGATGATCGAAAAGGGTGATAATTTCATCCAGTATTGTAAAAACAACGATACAGTAAGACTGAGATATGTCAAGAGAGCCTCTGATGATATGACGAAAGAAGCTAAGGTAAAGAAGAGGATTGCAAGAAGAAAGTTGGAAGGGGATTGGAAGAAAATGAAGGTTAGCCATAAGGAGCTGGTCTGTACTGAGCTGACCGCGGATGACCTGAACGTTCCGCTCTTCAATGGCTCATTTATGCAAGTTCCAGATGAGTAAATTGAAAATAATTTACACCATTTCATTCTCATTTTAATAAAGAATTTGTAAATGTCAAAAACGAAAAAAAAACATTTTTTTGTCATTTTTCCATGGCCGGGTTCCACTAGAAAACTCCACAACAACACGCGGGGGAGGAAAATGATTCCCTAGTTTTTCAAACAATTTTTTTTTTTTTTTTTACAGTCTGTTGATAAAGTCGTTCTAAAACGTTCCCATTGGACACGTCCCCACCTCCACCAAGTACGTGCAGAGCACGATTCTCGATCTGTTTTCTTCTGCTCTTAGTAATTTGCGATGACATATGATTACAACTTTTACCAGAGGCTCTCAAGTATCGTACTCTGAGACGCATCGGATACGTGTCTCACATCTGACCGTACGTGTTTGTCAGTTTTGACGCCTGCGGGTTTCTCGTTCATTCCTTCGACGCCGGAACGAGTTTTCTTTCTCCTTCGCCGGACAATTCGGCTGAATGAGACGTGACGCACCCATGTAGACTGCGGTGCAGTGTTTGCGGAATCGTCGGTTCTTACTGCATCAAACCGTACTCCTCTTTGTACTTGATACGTCGTATATTATACGAGTGTAATTTATGTTGGGGAGGAGTCTCCTGACAGGTAAACGACTCTCCTATTGGTATGCTGTATTGTACATGTGGTATTTATTTACAAAACGGGTTAACGCCCAATTACAGAATTTATAAAATATTACTGGTTTTGCCTCTGTTGGAGGTGAAAAATGTTAACAATTTCGGTACGGAAGGAGTTAATTGATTGGGTGGAGAAAAAGTTAAGAGTCGGGCTGTTTTGAAATAGGTTTATTGGATAGACGAGGTATTATACAGGGTGTCTACACTTGTAATAGGCGGAAATCCAGGGGACGATTCTACAACTAATTTGCAACATTTTTTGTCCTCTAACTTTTTTTTTTACTCCGCTAAAAATCCTCCTTTTTTTATTTCTAAGATTTTTTTCGTGTTTTCGACCTTTCCTCACTAAAACGGCTATAACTCTCTTGTTCTGAAAGCAATCTCAAATCTGATGATACCGTTGGAAAGAGCGTAAAATTTACTAATTGTTTAATGGAAAACGCAATTTTTGTGTGTATTTTTAATTGGTAAAAAAATAGGCCAAAGTCTAAATTTTAAACTTATTTCGGAAATCACAATTTTTCAAGTTAATTGTTTGCCTGTAATTAATAGAGGTATCGTCGGGCACTCTTCAGGAAAAACTTCCTCAAACTGTCAGCTTTCTAATGGTATAATGTAAAAAAAAATTTTATGAGGAAGTTTTGAGAGAAAAACTGCGTTTAATGCAAAAAAACGTGTTTTTTTCGGTCCAAATAAGTACACGTTTTTCCTCAGATATCAGCTTCATACGTTGGAAAATTTGAAAAATTCAAGTACTTGATGTTATGAGATGGGGTGGCAATGAAAATGCAGTTGTTTATGTCAAATCTTTTGTATTATGAAACAAAAATTTACTTCTTAAAAAAAATTTTTGTTTACGAAGCCATAAATAAAAACCAGATCGGCTAGCTCCTGAAAAGAATATATCGCCATCTCAATGATAGTCAAGTGCACAATGAGATGTCTCACTTTTATCTTAGAAATAATCACAAGTTTGATCCTTGCTTTTAGGAAATGGAATACACTACTTACCTCGAGTTTAGAGGATCAAACTCCATAGGCCCATTCCTCCGAGACGAGAGAACAATGAGACCCAATGTTATTGGAACTGAGAGTGAATCCATTATGAAAACAAAAAGGTCGCACCGATTTTCTAACGTATGAAGCTGATATCTGAGGAAAAACGTGTACTCATTTGGACCGACAAAGCCACGTTTTTTCGCATTTAACACAGTTTTTCTCCGAAA
This sequence comes from Creontiades dilutus, assembly GCA_031894815.1. Taxonomy (NCBI): domain Eukaryota; kingdom Metazoa; phylum Arthropoda; class Insecta; order Hemiptera; family Miridae; genus Creontiades; species Creontiades dilutus. Next base: position 1,675,924 of record JAVIWC010000230.1, read on the forward strand.
ACTTCCCTATACAATTTTTTTTAAATAATACCGTTAGAAAGCTGACTGTTTGAGGAAGTTTTTCCTGAAGAGTGCCCGACGATACCTCTATTAATTACAGGCAAACAATTAGCTTGAAAAATGGTAATTTCCGAAATAATTTTAAAATTTAGACTTTGGCCTATTTTTTACCAATTAAAAATACATACAAAAATTGCGTTTTCCATTAAACGATTAGTAAATTTTACGTTCTTTCCAACGGTATCATCAGATTTAAGATTGCTCTTAGAACAAGGGAGTTATAGCCGTTTTAGTGAGGAAAGGTCGAAAACATGAAAAAAATCTTGAAAATAAAAAAAGTAGAATTTGTAGCGGAGTAAAAAAAAAAGTTATGGGACAAAAAATGTTGCAAATTAGTTGTAGAATCGACCCCTGGATTTCCGCCTATTACAAGTGTAGACACCCTGTAAAGAGCGGTTGATTTCGAAGGTAATTGGTTGAAGCAATGTTGAGATGAAAGGTAGGCGCTTCTGGTATGGTGTATTCTATGATGATGTCTACAGGGTGGAAGCGGATAAGTGACGAAAACTTTCTTCTGGTAATCTGCATTAAAATTGTAGTTAAACCCCGCCAAATGCACTCTTCTATTTCAACCCGTTCTCTAGATATAATTTTTTAAATGTTTCTTCATAAAACCACGTTTTTTGACATGAAAACCCAGGTTTCTCCACTTTAAAACAACATATTATTATTATTTTTATTTTATTTTATTTTTTGAGAGAGAAAAAACATTTATTGGTCATTATATGGGGTGGAATGTTGGAATAGTTGGGGTTGTGAAAAATATAAATTGATATGCCAAAAGCTCGAATTTGTATGCCGAAAGTTGAAATTGAGTTGCCAAAAGTTGAGGCCAAATTATTGGTTTTGGTGGTTGAGGCAGTGGAGGAGTGGGAAGGATTTTGCAGGGTGGGGACAAAGCTAATGGAGGCCACAGAAGTCAACTGCGTTCAAGGAAATTTTGTTTGGGGTTTCAGACACCCCACTGTGCCGTCCCAGGGTTAAGCGCTTTTCGACCTGGACCACTGTGCTTCGTCACTATGAGTAGCCGAAGCTGAGTGCAACGAGAGTTCTGGTTCCGAGGTCGCCCGTGCTCCCTATTCAAACGAGAACCCTCTATGAAGTCTTTTCGTGAGGTACGGGAAAAAATTCGGGTCCGGACTTGCGCTTTCTATTCCCGCAGCCCTCCCCGAAACTAATCCGGGGCGATGCATGCGAGGATAAATAATTTATTATGGGGAGCCCCCTCTTCAGTTTAAACCGAAGGGAGACAGCGTGAGAAAATACTTTCTTATCAAGCGACGGAAACTTGGGAGCTCCGAGTTTTTTTGAGAGGACGGAGCGCAAGTGTTCCGAAAATGCCGTCAGCGACACCGTACACGAGGTGACAAGGACCTTTGTGCTCGGTGATTGTTGTTTAGTCAGTCAGGAGGTCACGGAACCGCGAGTATTTTCCCCATTATCGTCGTTTAAAAGCGACAATTCGGTAAGTTGAGCTCAATTTCACCGAAAATCGTGCGGCCATTCAGCGCTCGTGTGAGGAATTAACGCCGCCCGTGCGTGCCGTGTTGAACCATCGGAATTTACGATCCGGAAGTTGAGTGTATTTAAGTGATTCTCATGGAAAAGAAAGGGCAATTTTCCACACCCTGTAGTACAGAAGTATGCAAGTGCTCAGATTTTCAATATTGGTTTATTATTAAAATTGTAATTAGGAAGAACATACCATGAGGAATCGAATGAGCCCCTCCCCAGGTCCGTAGGTCAAACTATTCCCGAGGTATGGCCCGATTTATGGTGCCAACATTTGCATCCACATTCACTACATCACTAGGTTACTGCGATCAAAACAAACACAAGAGTTTTTTTTTTTTTTTTTTTTATCGCAGTAACCTAGCAATGTAGTGAATGTGGATATTGGAGTGAACTCCTAAAAGGGTTTATAGCCAATACACGGGTTGAAGAATGGTCCGAATGCGCCAGGTCGTTTGAAAATATGAAAACATAGGCCACCATCACTCCTCTCAACATAACAGTCTTGAGTTTGGAAGTTTATTGGTGTAAGGTGTGTTAAAAAACGTTGAAAAATACTTGCATACAAGTCTGCAACGCATTAGGACGTTTCATGTCTTTCCCCTCCTTCCTTCTTCCCTTCCATCTTCTAGCAATCTTGTCTTCCTCTGTGAATTACATTTTTTTCAATATAAAGAAAACAAAAATTAAACTCATATTTTTATTTATTATTTACATCCATACATATATCGTCGTGGGTAGTAAAAGAACGGTATGTTATATGTTATATGTTCTACATGACAGTACATTAACCCCACTAACCATTGATTGCGTAGACAACAATCAACTATTTTCATATGTTGATGCTTGGGTAGCATTGATTACCTTGGTAACACTCAACTGTTTTCAAATTTGGATGCATGAGTGAATACTTCCATATACTTCAAGATTTCGGTGTTCCACAATGGCTACGAAAAAGATAACCAAAAAAGAAGTTAGCTTCAGGAGCCACTCAGTTGATCAAAACCCTCTGCACCTTATTGTTCACGTCCTAAGGAGGCTACCAGCCAAATCATAATAATCATATAGCCAAATTTCAGCTATAATCATATAGGTACCTACCTACCTCACTTCTACGAATCATAATAATCATTGAGCATATTTCGTTAAGTAACGTAACGTGACATAACGACAATTTGGTTGTGTGCCATAGCAAAGACATGAAATGTCAAAACTACGATCTCGCCTGAGGGTTAATTCAATCAATAAGTCGATCAATTTATGAAGTAACGACGTTGTCCCTTAAAGAAATGTTTCATTCCATTCCCCCGAGTAAATTGAAACAGAGGAAAAGGCTTTCAACTTGAGAAATGCATGTTGGCGTTCCGTTCTGTCGAAATCTTTTAGGTACTCCATGTACATACGTGAATCAGGGCTTTCATCGCCGACCAAATATGCGAGTGGTCCTGAATAATCCTTTTTTCGGATGAACAGGTAAGTGACTGGATAAAAGGGAATTGGAAGGTTAGCTGTTGGAGCGATTCGACAAGCTGTCTATCGGACACGCTGGGAAATCGTACACAAAGAATTCGAACCATTCACGGCATCACACTCGACGGAAGACTTTGAAGTTAGGCGAATCATGTCCCATCCGCCTGTTGACAGAGATCTTGTCGACCTCCCTCACGCTGTAGGGCGCTGGCAGCTCCCATTCTTGCCCCGAAGTCTTCAGTATCCCTCGGGCCGTTTTCCCTGTCTATCAGATAACAAATACGGAGATTGTTGAAAAGATATTTGAGAAACCATGTTCCTTATAAAACTATCTCAATATTAGCGATTAAGTTGATGTGGTTAACCCAAGTATTCCCTTGCGGCTACGGTAGTAATCCATCTTCCTGTCAGGAATGACGCAGAAATGGAGGGTACAGGGGAAGAACCTGGTTTGTCACATTCTTATCAAATCTGAGTTATGGGTGCAGTTGTGTAGTTTATAAGGTGGAGTTTCATATAGTGTCGTCAAACAGGGGGAAAATGTGGATTGTCACTGAAAAACGCTCCAAATTTTTTCACCGGATTCATTACTCAATTTCATTCATTAGGCTTGCATTCGTAATTTGAATTTCCACTAAGCTTTGGAGTGTGCGTGTTTCACGGGTGATAGAGCGATTATTGAATTTCAGGAGGCACATAAATATGATCAACTGATCAATCAAAATAGGTATTTAGGTTGAGAACAGATTTACGTGCTCCATGCATATCTCCTGAAATTCAATAATCGCTCTATCCTGTGAAACGCGCACACTCCAAAGCTTAGTAGAAATTCAAATTATGAACGCAAGCCAATTGAATAATAAACCCCAGTGAAAGAATTTGCAGCGTTTTTTATTGCAGTAACCTAGTGATCTACTGAATGTGGATGTAATGTTGGCAGCGTAAATCGGACCATACATCGGGAATGGTTTGAGCTACGGACCTGGGGAGGGGCTCATTCGATTCCTCATGGAATGTTCTTCAAAAAAAGTCCAAATTTAGGCCGCCTTGACTTTTTTGAGGTTCTTAGGGATTTGACAAAACTTTGACAACCCTTGGCACTTTAAATTAAGTGAGAGAGCTGGCTAAAGAATTGGGGCGTTTTCGGACCAAAATTGATTTTTCCTGAAAATTTCAGATTTTTTGCTCCTGCCGTTTGGGAGAAATCGTGCGTACGGCGGGCGGACGGAAAAATTGTTATTGCAGATTTGGATTCTACACCCGTTGAAACGTAAACCATGAAATTTTCAGGGGGGGTTAGAAGTTTTTTTTTTTCAAGAGCGATTACAATGGTTCATTATTGAAAAATAAACCAAAATCGCTTTCTGAATCACTGCAACTTTTTTTGTGTGAGTAGGCAAAGATCCTTCCCACACTAGTATCCCATACTGCAGAAGGGACTGAATTGAATACAACAATACCAGTATATGTGCCAGTATGAGAGGGAGCTGTGTGCCACCTCGAACTTGTTTTTTGGTGATTCCAGCCAGCTGATTGGAGCCAATTGAAATTGATTGTCTCCCGTTGAGGAAGGGTTGCTACCGTAGTCCACCGAGTGTAACGAGCGCTGTCTCTAGACCACGCAGCGTTAAATTGCCAATATCCTTCTCAATTAGACAAAATGGTGTGATTTTTCGGGGTTTTCCGTCAGTTAGATCCAGGAAGATTACCTCAGTCAAAATGCTCTAGATTCTCTCTCCGAAATGATTAACTTCCAACGTTGACCGGGAAAATTGGAGGGCTGGGAAAGACATCAGCTATTCAAAGACAACTACAGTAGTGGTCCGCCTAACGTACATAATCCGTTCCTGAAGAATTTCCGTACAGCGAAACGTCCGTAATGATCCCATAAGAAATAATGGAAGTGGCGATTAATCCACACCCACCCATTTCAATACTTTTTTGGACCATATTATTTGTAAATAATGACAACTAAAGTGTAAATACATTATTATTAGGAGAAAATGAACAAATAAACAAAGAAGGCAATAAACAAATAAATAAATGCATAAACCATGACTGCAGAAGCTGCAGCAACAGTAATGGTTGAGCTGACAATGATGGAGGAGGTTAATTCGTCACTAAACGATATTTTAGCTTAATATAGAAATTATATATATTTTTCCTCCAAAATAAAAAAAAATTAGAAGGTACTTACAAACTTTCCTAGGTCTCCCCACGGCCGTGGTATTCTTACCTATTTTATCTGTATCATTAGCACTAGCTAATGAAAAATACTTCTGACAGTATAATCTAGGAGAATATTCCTTAACCGGGAGGTAGAACTGGGAACAAACGGGAGGCGACAGGATTGCGGCGAAAGTTCTCGGTACGTAGGTAGGTACCTGAAACTGAAAACATCCAGACAAACTGTTGAGTTTTCTGATTTGTATTTCTTCCTTTCTCATTCATAGAGAGAGAGATATGAACGTAGATTCGGTAGAAATACTATAATTCTGTTCATACCGGTACGAGAGGTAGGACGGCACACAGCAAGTTGGTTGAAGGGATATTCGACGGCCACGGCAGCATCCGATGACAGCGATTCTTCAACTTGAGGTGAATAGTCGATGGGATGACAGAATTCCGCAGTACGGATATGAATTTTCAATCGAAAATTTTTGAAGAAAGAGAACTGGAGAGAAGAGCGGCACTTTCGTCAAGCGAAGGAAAATGGATGATGAAATCTCCACGAGGTCGTCGCAATTTTTCCCCATAAAGCGCACAGGCGGCAGCACCGGACGGACTCAAGACGAGAATTCATCATTATTATTTATTGAATGTTCGAACCCTTCAGTGTACCTCGATGAATAATAATTATGAAGAATATGTTATTATAATTGGCGTTTCATTCCAAATGGAAATTATGTTATAATAACAGTTAATACGGGTAAGCTGATCATAGATATTTAGGAGGCCTGATGGATCATCAACGAAACCGCGTTAATTCAAGCGTGGCGGCAGTTTTGAAATTCATGCTACACACCCCTCTCCAGCGGTTGAGGTGCAGACGTACTTCTTCAGTTTTGAAGGGTGCCAGGAACCCGCCTCTTTTCCTTGACTATCCTTCAGACGACATGTTCCCCCTGGGCTAACAGAGGTAACGGAAAAGGGACCCTCATACTTAGGGTTAAGCTTGGCAGCAACGCGGTCAGCAGCAGACGAGAGAGTGAATGTCTTGCGCAAAACTTGATCACCAATCTTGAAAAGTCCTGGCCTGTGACGCAGGTTGTAACGATGACTCTGCTGAATGCTGGCTTTGAGAAGGTTCTGCTCAACGAAGTCATTAAGTTCAGACAACTTCTTCATTCGGTCAGCCCATTCCCCAACATCTGCTGACTGAGAAGTATCCACTGCATCAGAACGGGAAGAAATCGCTTTCCTAGAAAGAGAATGAACAGGTGTGATTTCTCTTCCAAAATTCAAAAAGGCAGGCGAAAATTTAGTAGAGCCATGGACAACGCTATTCAGCGCAAACTGGAGTTCGCCGATATACTTGTCCCACTGGGTATGGCTCTCTTTATCCAGGTAAGTGACGATAAGTTGCCTTATATTACGATTCGCACGCTCAGTGGGGTTCGCTTGGCAATGATATAAGGGAGTGGTGTGGTGATCTATACCGCATGCTTTTGCAAAGGACTTGACAGCTGTGCTAACAAAGTTAGAAGCATTATCAGAAATAAGTAGAAATGGAGCACCATAGCGATTCAATACAACAGACTTGAATTTGGTCAATATTATAGATGAAGTTGCGGCACGAATTGGGACTAATTCCACCCACTTGGTAAATACATCTTCAAATACCAATAAGTATTTATTACCCATAGAACTTCGGGGAAATGGTCCCATTATGTCTGTCGAAACTGTATGCCATGGAGTAGACACATAGCGAGGAAACATCAGACCAGCTGGAGTGGAATTTTGGGGCTTCACCCGCTGACAAATATCACAACGACGTACATAACGGAGGATGTCTTGGTACATTCCAGGCCAGTAATATTGGCGACCTATTCGCCAATGAGTTTTTGCAACTCCAAGATGCCCTGATTGAGGGTCATCATGACATTCACGAAGGACTTCATCTCTTAAAGACCACGGTATTACTAGCTTCCAATCTTCACTGGGGTCGATTAGCTCCCCTTTTAGGAATGATTTCCGAAAATAAAAAAGTTGATTCTCTACCACTTTCCAGTCAGGATGCAATTCTGGAGAAGTGCGAACTTTGTACAATTTGCGCTTGTACCACTCATCAAGAGAAACATTGCTAGTATTAGAATTATTCATTGACACTAATACTGCATTAAGGGATTCGATATTTTCTATACGAGATAAAGCGTCCGCCACACAGTTGAGTTTACCCTTTCGGTACTCAACTCTGAAATTATACGGCTGTAAGCGAAGGATCCATCGGGCTAAACGTCCACTCGGGTTTTTAAGTCCGAAAAGCCATTTCAAACTTGAGTGGTCGGTGACGACAACAAATTCAGACCCTTCCAAGTACTGTCGATTCTTCTCGATACCGAAAATGACGGCTAAACTCTCCTTCTCGGTCACTGAATAATTCCTCTCAGGGGCCGTCAAGGTGCGAGAGCAATATGAAATCACCCTCTCACTTCCGTCTTGGATTTGGGTAAGAGCTGCGCCAATACCATACTGTGAAGCGTCGGTTTGGAGAGAAAAAGGGAGATCAAAATTAGGTCTGGCAAGAACAGGAGCTGAAGTGAGAGCTTCCTTCAACTTCTCAAAAGCTTCATTCTGTGAATCCGACCAAACCCACTTATTTTTCTTTCCAAGAAGAATAGTTAGAGGCGAAACGATAGTAGAAAATCCGTCAATGAAACGGCGATACCAGCTTGCCATACCAAGGAAACGGCGGAGTTCCTTGACATTGTTTGGAACTGGATACGACATTACCGCTTGAGTTTTAGCTGGATCTACTGTCACACCCTCAGCATTTACCCGGTATCCCAAATAACTCACCTCCTTACATCCAAATTGACATTTATCAATATTTATCTGGAGACCGGACTCCTTCAGTCTGTGAAAAACTATTTTCAACAATTCACAGTGAGTCTCAAATTCAGGTGTGCATATTAAAATGTCATCGAGAAATACTACTACAGAGGGGTACAAATCCATAAAGATGGAATCGGCCAATCTCTGAAATGTCGCTGGACTATTAGTGAGACCAAAACTCATGGTTCGAAAACGAAATAGACCTCTATGTGGCACAATAAATGACGTGATATCCTTGCTCTCTTCGTCTGCGAGAGGTACTTGAAGAAACGCCTGTTTTAAGTCAAGTTTTGACAAATAGGCTGCCTGACGCAATGAGTCCAAAAGGGTGCTCAAATTAGGCATAGGGTAGGAGTCTTTCATTGTGCATGCATTTACCTTGCGAAAATCAATACAAAAACGATAGGTGTCTCCCTTACGAACCATCACCACCGGTGATGCCCAAGGTGCTTGACTTGGCTCAACGATACCTAAATTCAGCATCTCGTCTAGCTGAGAATGCATAGCTGCTAAGACTTTAGGGGAATAATTATAAGCACGTTGCTTTATTGGACTGGCTGAACCTACATCAATCTTGTGAGTGATTCTTGTCGTCAGACCGGGAGAATCTTTTAATGATTCAATACCAGCAACTACAATTTTATCCAAAACTTCCCTTTCAGATTTCTCAATCTCTTTGATACCACAACATGGTGTAGAAAGTGGATCAACTCGAGCACGTTGCTTGATAAAACAAAATTTGTTATCTGGATCAGAAGCATACCACCATGCGTTATTAAGTGGATCTGTGATTACACCATTATCTCTCAAAAAATCCAATCCCAGGACCACTGGAAATGATAACGTACTCAAATAATATAATTGGATAAATACCATTCGGTTACCAATTAAAAACTCCATTCTAAAACAACCGTTAACGGTAACACATTCTCCATTGGCCATCTGAACATTAAATGGGTTCACTGGCTGTTGATGAGTTGCATCTATTCCAAGTATTTGGATTCCGTGGTCGCCAATAAATGACAAGCGCGACCCACAGTCACATAAGGCTAGAATGTTGTCAGTTTTAATTTCAGATAAAGATGGCATACTATTCTGAAAACTTAATTCCATAATCAATAAATTAGACCATTCCACAGAAGAATGATTTATTTTTATAGTATCCATTGACGATAAGGTCGGGAGAATCAGAGAGGACATAGGCGGCACATTTAGAATAATATCACTATTGATATTAGACGAGGCTGTAGACGAAACGGTAGGTAATTTGGGCGACGAAACTGCAGAGTATGCGATAGATGAAACAGCAGATAAGACCGTAGAAGGAACCTCAGACGGTACGTTAGGTAGTACAGGTGACGAAACGGTAGATAAGGCGGTAGATGTGGACGGAACAGCAGGCGAAAAGGGACAAAAGGACGATGACGTAGTAGCGCAACGATATACTCTGGGGTCTGGAAGGTGATCGGGAACTGGGTTTACCCCTAAGTCCGGTTCCCTCGATCGTTTTTTGAATACGAACCACTACAATTGGGGCACGTCATAACGTTTACTTCCTTATGTCCGCATTTATAACAAAATTTCTTTCTGGGTAAAGTACACACGGAGAAAACGTGAGGACCATCACAATTCCAACAGGTGACATTGATAGGTACTGCCGCATTGGTTGATTTCTCGGCTCTGATAGGAGGATCTACCTTATTAGTCGTATTCCTATTTCTGATAATAGAAGGAGAAACCTTATCAGTCGAATTTATGTTATATAACCCAACCATTTCAGACTTTTTATTTCTACCATACTCTTCCGTAGATTTTGAGGGCTTGAAACTATCCTTACTAGATTCCCTAGATTTTACTGCACTTCCAGAAATATTCGGGTTCAGGAGTTCCTCTCTACGGCTCAATTCAGTAATAAAGTCTATTAAATTTTGGTGGGTTGGAATAGTATGAGATGTATATTTTTCCTCGAAATCTTTCCTAGTATCATGATCTAGATGATTAAGTGTTACGTGAAGTTTTACGAAGTCCAATAAATCCAGGTTTTCCAATTTGGAAAGAGACGTCCAATTATTTTCATGGATATTCAGAAAATGTTGAAAATCCGAGTAGGTAGGAT
>JAVIWC010000231.1:0-16975 GCA_031894815.1 Creontiades dilutus
ACCTGACTCTGGATTGCTTCAGCTTGCGGATCAGTTCTCAGCCCTGGCTGACCAGCCTATGGCAGGACCATCAGTCTCATCAGACACTGCAGCAACCAAGGCACCACACGCGAAAGAGGCCAAGACTACTCGTTGTGGCCGCACAGTGCGCCTGCAGTAAGATTCACCACTCCGTTAGGAGGGGGTAATGTGGCGATCCATGTATCCATCCACTACATTTGAATTTTATAACTTCGAACATTGTAGTGTCGACAGACTGTCAATCATATTCTACTGAACAAATCAAAAACGTTAAAGAAAACCATTTGCAAACAATTGTTTGTTTGCTTTACGTTAATTCTTCAAAACATATATTCCTATTTATAGCTGATTTTCATTTCAACGTTGTTAATCAACAGATAGTAGTGTTGAAGATTGTGAAATAAATAAATGAAATCAGAAACTCTACTGAGACTATTGATTACCGAATGAACTTGAATAGAAAATTTGGAATTATAATACGTGTGCAGAAAATAGTTCAGAAATGAAATTCCATTGAACATATCAAACCCAATTTGAGACAAGTATGCGAAAAAATAAACGTTTTGGCTTATTAATGCCAATAATGAACGTTTGTAACCGATCAAGTAAATTTTAATTCCCTCCTTAATTTGAATGACGCATTTTACTCAAACGCATTGTTTGTTTTGCGTTAAGGGTGACTGGAATATGAAAGTCGAATAAAAACGATAAAAATTGATACACAACGGTTTCTTATCACAGTGTTGGATAACCCTTCTACGCGGATCCCTAGACTATCAAGAGAGGACTTTACCAACATCGAAAGGGAAATATTTCTTAGGTACACTCGGAAACAAATGCACAAATTGAATTGAAAGTTAGCAAGGTAAAAGAGATGTGCAGTCAAAAAGAATGCTTCCGGTCGTCGTAGAAATCCAAGGAATAAGACAGTTAAAATTTGACTAACGGTATAAAATTGAATAACTAAAAATCTCCATTTCTCCACAATTAAATTACAAAAGTCTTAAAAGACTAGATTGGAGACAGCGAAAGGGGGTAGCAAGTCTGTCCCCAGTTATTTTATAGCAGTCATTTACTCTTGTCGTGACAGACTGACAAAACTGCGATTAATGGGCGAACGGATGATCGTACAGCAACCTGAGTGGTCTCTTAGATTCTGGGAACTAATTTCTATCTGAATCAAATAAAAAACTACCATCTTACTTCGACAATATCCTAATAGTTTAATTATTGAATATTTTCCATTGCGGTTGATGGATCATGATGCCGAGATTTCTGATACAGGTAAAACTTTTGTGCCAAATTTTGTAAGCTTTGGTCTAGTAGTTTTGGGGAGAAGCTTCGATTTGCGGTGTTTTCTCTTTTAAATCAATAAAACTTGCAGCATCTATGATGAAACATACATGCATCATGTACAACAGGTACATTCTTAGGATCACGGTTGCCCAAAACTACATGAACAACTACATGGGGGCTTGTTGGGCACCTTCTTTTTCCGTTAAGCAGAGTGTAATCATAATCATATGAATTTTGATTACAATTATAATCACAAGCAGGGAAGGTGTAATTTTAATTACAAATGTAATCAAAGATATGATTATGATGGCAGCGTAATTATGGAAAAATGTGTCATCTAAGTGCAGTTCAAAGGTACATAACACAGTAATCTTAAATTAAGTCAGATAGGAAAGAAATTCAGCATCAATTTTGCAATGCATTGTTTATAAAGATTTTCGGAAGATGAACAATAATTGTTATTATACGTTATTTTACAATTATGCGTTATTATATGTTATTATACAATAATTATTATTCGTTGCCAATATATTTCATATTTTGGATCATTCCGAACAAATTTCATTCTTGACTTTTCATGTACCTAACAATCTTATTACCTACAGTTTGCATTTATAGTATTGTTTGTTGGCCACCTTTTTGGAACCTTCCTCCAAGCCTCAAAAAAATTCAAAATATTTTTATTCTGTCATGATGGTTTGTTAAGTTTGAAATTATGTGATGTTCCAGTGAACATGTGACACAAAAAATATCCATTTTGAAAAGGGCAGGTAGTACCTGCCAGGTACCATTCTTTTGGATTGACTGTCCTCTTTTTGTTCATAGAAACCAGGCAACGCTGGCCTCAGGTGAAAGATGAACTGAAAGTCCGTGAAACTCGACAAACAACGATGCCGAGAAAATATGGAGATGGAAAAATCCCGTCATGTTGTAATCGTGTGAGGGTCGCGGAGTCATTGAGAAAAAGAGAAGGAGCGAGAATGGAAAAATCGTAAAAGCCAAACGGTGGCTCAAAGAAAGATAGTCAATTGATAACTCACTTCGCGGGTCAAGTAGTAAACGCCTTTTTTTAATGATAGCTCTCGAGAAATCTTTTGTTGAGGATCAGGTCGGATCAGTACCTTAGAACGCTTTCTCAGGATCGTCGAGAAAACGGCGGTTCGCAATAATGATAATGGTTATCGTAATTGTTGGGAATAGTTGTAATGGAGGTTTATGCCTCAACAGATCTTAGTCGAGGTCCATAGAATCCCGTTTTATGCATATTTAATGAAGAAATAAATCTATATTGAGGCTTCCGTACTGTTGCCGTTATGAAAAGCCGCTACTTCACGCTCTTGTATAAGAGAATGGAAAGAAATTAATGGGGTTAAATTCAGTGGAAGCTCCTACTGTGAAACACCAGTCAACAGTGGCTACTGCAAATGGCACAGAAGGGATGCTTTTCTTAGCCAAATACCAATTTATACTCTCCCTCCTCACTTACAACTGCATGTTAACAAAACGAAAGAACACAAAATAATAAAGACGCCAACACGTACCTAGGAAACTTTTGAATAATGCAGTAGCACGTTGAACACGAATCTCTTTGACGATTCATCAGTTTACCGCACAGATCGGCGGAACCCGCTTGAACGCTCGAGAACGTTTGTGAACAGGGTTCGTACACTATGTTTGAGGAGGGTGATAATTAACACCCATGACGATTGCGGACCGCGAATAAGGAAGTTAACAAAACATCTAAGCTTTGGATCAAAGAATCACAAAAGTTGTAGGGCAAATCGAAGTTTATATTGGTTTAAATTTAAAAATTCACTAACCGCGATCGTTGGGATTCATCATTCCAGCAGTCATTTTTTTGCCTAGTACCTAAGTATTTTTTTATCCAACATTTACATGTTTATGACCTTTTTTTCGTTTTTTTTTTCTCAAAATTTGCACGTCCGTGATTTTTAAGTCAAAAGAAAAAACAACAAGAAAGTTCCTTTTTTGGCAGCAAAAACTCAAAATTGTTACATCCCAACGATTGCTCAAGGGAGCTTAAGCGAAGTTAGCACTCTGAAACCCAAGAGATGATATCCCAGAAGGTAACAAAAATGTATTTGGAACCAACAACTGTGAATAAAATAGATGAAAAAATCCAAGTTTTAAGTGTTTTTTTTTTTTGGCGATTCTGTACCACTGAGTGACGTACTACTGGATTAGCTACTTCGTCGATTATGTTGTATAGATTTCTAAAACTTGAAGGAAATACCATCCGTACATTTCATCCACCCATCTTACCGGTATGTGGATCACTTCAAAATTTCGGTTAAATTTATGTCACTGATCAGTATTGCCGTCAAATCTCAACTAAATACGTTGTATTCCCATTGTATTGTATTTCCCAGACGGCCCTGGCCACCTACTACTTTCATCCATATCAAACGGGAAATTTCCGGAAAATGACTTTGATTGCTTTTGACTGGACGCTCCTAAAATATTCCTTTATGATATATTTTACCTTTTATACTTGGTAATACAAATTATCTTGATAATTCCCTTCTGCAACGCATCCAACATATTGATTAGTGCAACATACGACCATGTGCAGTTGAGGTACTGCCATTGTGAGATTTATTCATTTTGGTTTATTATTTAATAATAAACCATTGTAATCGCTCTTGAAAAAAAAAATTCAAACCCCCCTGAAAATTTCATGGTTTACGTTTCAAGGGTGTAGAATCCGAATCTGCAATAAAAATGTTTCCGTCCGTCCGCCGTACGCCGCACGCACGATTTCTCCCAGACGGGTGAAGCAAAAAAGCTGAAATTTTCAGGAAAAATCCATGTTGGTCCGGTGATGCTCCAATTCTTGACCCAGCTCGCTCAATTAATTTAAAGTGCCCTTTAAGGGTTGTCAAAGTTTTGTAAAATCTCTAAAAACCTTAAAAAAAGTCAAGGCGGCCTAAATTTGAACTCTTTTTGAAGAACTTTCCATGGGGAATAGAATGAGCCCTTCACCAGGTCCGTAGGTCAAACCATTCTCGATCTATGGCCCGATTTATGGTGCCAAAATTCGGGTTATTTGGTTTATTATTGTTTTTGTGTTGATATCAGTAACCTAGTGACGTAGTGATGTAGTAATGTGGATACTGGAGTGAACTCCTAAAAGGCTTTGTAGCCGATACACGGGTTGAAGCATTCTGATAACCATTAAAAAAAAATTAATTAATTAATTAATTAAAAAAAGCTGCAAATTATTTCACTGGGGTTTATTATTCAATTGCCTTGCGTTCATGATTTGAATTTATACTAAGCTTTGGAGTGTGCGTGTTTCACAGGTGATAGAGGGATTATTGAATTTCAGGAGATATGCATAGAGCACGTATATCTGTTCTCGACCAAAATACCTATTCGGATTGTTCAGTTGATCATATTTGTGTGCCTCCTGAAATTCAATAATCACCCTATCACTTGTGAAACACGCACACTCCAAAGCTTAGTATAAATTCAAATCATGAACGCAAGCCAATTGAATATTAAACCCCAGTGAAGAATTTGCAGCGTTTTGTTCCTCTCTTTCCATCTATCAAAAGAAATATATATTTATTTCAACTTGAATTTTTATTCTCTTTTCATTTTCGTTTTTTAAAACCCTTATCGAAACTGTAGAGAGTTGTGGGGATCGTCCCCACCCTGTCATTAATGACTTCTTTTAAATGAAGATTATTCTCAATTTGCTACAAGTTTCCGTTTTTTTTTTCGGTTGTTGATCACAGCATAAATAACTTTGCAAACTGAACCAAAAACTGAATAGCTGCTATAATTAAGTAATAATAACCAAATTAAAATGTCGAAATT
Organism: Creontiades dilutus; assembly: GCA_031894815.1. Lineage (NCBI taxonomy): Eukaryota > Metazoa > Arthropoda > Insecta > Hemiptera > Miridae > Creontiades > Creontiades dilutus. The sequence continues at coordinate 5,161 of JAVIWC010000231.1, forward strand.
CCAACTAAAGCTTGTACCCTGGGAGTAACGAATTAACTGTGCTCTACGTCTGGTTTTTTTCGAGCTCTCGGATTGGCCCGCCTCCATTCAACTTAAAATGCCTCGGAATTCCGCCTCGTATCCTACTTCATTGTGTGACTTTGGAGTAGGTGCTCACCTTCTATTGGAGTTCTATTTCGCTCCTTGGTTCAAACATACTAAGGCCAGTCTTGTTTCACTATCTTCAATGGAGGGTTTTTAAAAAATCTTTTTGGTTCATTGGTTTGGAGGTGTACACGCTCCTCTAACAATATGATTTTATGTATAATGTCCTAATAAGACATCATAAAGTTTAAAAGGTAGATACAACCCTGTGTCGCAGTTCCCTCAAAGAAAACAGATATGAATGTAATCTATTGATCATGGAACTAGGAATGGTCTGCACTTGATGCAATGTGATGCGATGCAGGTATGTTCAACTTACTTTTGTTCAAGAATTGATAGGGTTTTTTTTGTTTCTCCTAATAGGAAAGCCCACATGGCCGCTCACTACCATGCTAATGTGTCTCGATTTTCCTTCGGAATTATAATAATGGAAGCCGTTTTTACCACGCGGTCAGTTCAAATGACGGCGTCCGTTAAAACTCGTTTCCTCATTATTGAGGGAAAGGTCATATCCATCTCATCCATCAGCTCCCGAACGGCTGCATAAATTATCCGCACACTGTTGCACTTATTCGCAGGATGTGGACAGCCGATTGATTATATTTTCGAAACGGTTGGCACCCATTATGGAGGGAGGTCGATTACGGATCACCTTGGAGTGAAGTGCAAGGTCGGACTTAGAGTGTTTCTACCTCGAAACGTCATAACCATCTCAACAATTATTCAGACTGATAAATTATTAATTAGGACCGAAAGTCTACATCACGGTACGAGCTGATTGAATTCGAGAATACTCATCATGATGAAGGGTGTCGGTAAAGATCAGCACCTTGTGCCGATAGTGAATAATTGATCGTTTCGTGTTCTAGAAAAATGAAATTAACTGCCGAACTCCCATTAAAATAGGGCTTTACTTTATAACAAGGAGACGATGTTATGTAGTAGTTGAGCCTTACAACGGTTGAGGCGATTTGCCCGCAACGCCGAGAGCGGATACCCTTGAAGATAAAAGGCTTCTCGTTTAAAATCAGGCTTAGCACTTTCAAGGAACGGGAATGACAAAACTTATTAATAACCCTACAGGGGCTTTGAATAACAAATGGGGGGTAGGGTCGGAACAGGCAGGGTAGAGGTAAATAGTAATTTTTGTGGTGTTAACATGGAGGGGTTTCAAACCTCGATTACAAATGGAGAATAAAAAACCAACAGTTGTCACTTCGTGCAATTGAAAGACATTTGCAGTTTTCTCATTGTATGGATTTTCCTATCTTTCAAAAATATCACCCAAAGTTTGTTGTTTCAAGAATTGTACAATTTGTAAACTTTAGTTAACAACTGAGATCATTCAAATGAATCACGCTGATTTTCCAACCAAAACGCTTATGGGTGTGAGGTCCGTAAGGGCTTATGTCCCGAAACCCTCTGAATCCCCTATTTGCGTACCCATTTTCCCCATAGCACCCATGGTTGAAGAGATGCGGGACCCAAAAGTTATACCACTTACTCTTGAGGTATAAGGACTATAATGTAGCAATTGCAGACTTCTCGTTTTGAACTTTTTCCACCTAAACCCACAGGTTCAAAACATTTTGTGAATGAGGGAGATATTTTATGCAGTTAATTTAATACTTATTCGAACATTCAACTAACCTCACAGTAATCTTACCTTCAGTAGTTCTTGAATTCAAAATCATCATCTGAGTTGCCGTTCTAGTACCTCTTCTAGTGAAGCATTTACGCGATTAAACCATTTGTTTTGACCGAATAACGGATCAGAGATCTCTGAAAACTTAGTTGAGTTTCCCTCCATCAGTTTCTACCTCATAATTTGTCTCTGATGTTAGTACCTACTTGTTGATTTAATATATCTCGTAGTTCTACAATACTCAACAAACTGTTTCATTCACACGTGTGTTCATAAATGCTGTTCATCAAATGTGTTTATGACTGCTTCATACGATTTATTGCATTTCCTCGTCAGTTTTTCCTAGAATCCTAGTTATGCCTAGTGTGTCTTGCAATATTCTATTCAATTTTATCCACCAGAACTAGTAGAGTTTAAGAAAAAGAAGAAGAAAACTTTTAATTTTGGGAACCCAATTCTTGAATAAGCAAGGGTTCGGGTTATAGTACCTTATCACAAATCCCAGGATTCCAGTTAGGAACAAGTGAGTTGAAAACTAACGCAGCAGTCAGTTTGAGGAAGTGACTAAATAGAACATCAAGATTTGCTAGTGATGGGGTGAAGGGAGATATTTTATGCGGCTAATGTTCATACTTATTCGGCAATTCAACTAACCTCTTAGTAATTTTACCGTTGTGATGAAGCAGTAGTTCTTGATTCAAAATCACCATCTAAACCCCGGAGCTGTATAAGGTCGAATTTTCTTCTAACATGTATTTACGCCACTAAAACTATCAGTTTTGACCAAATAACCGATGAAATGAAAGATTTCACTTCGCTCAAACGCGGTTTCCGGAAGAAGTTTATTCTTACGATCATTTCGATCCAATCACAGAGTAGTTATTTTAATCTTCGAAATGATACGTACCGCTATAACTCCCTAATGGGTTATGGAGTTACGGTTCCATGGAAAATTATTGTACCCAGGGCCGTGGAGAGAAAATCCAAGCCCGGAGGCAAAATTCTGAGCACGTCAAAAAAAGTGAGGAAAATTCAGTCCTCCACTCCTTCCCACATTTTCAAAAAAACAAATTCTCAAGAAAATCAAGCCCCTCTTACGAAGCCCGGGACTACCAAAACAGCTAACATCATAGGCAATTGGTCTGTCAGTGACAATGTCAGTTGGAGTGTCGCATCAGGTAGGTCGTTTACAACCCTTTAGTGAGCCTAGAAAGTTTACGTGTTTATACTACTCTTACTGCTATACGCATTGGCTTTCTAGTTCACCCAACTTGGATGAGTTTCAACCCATAAGTTTCTCGCTCATAATTTGTCTCCGCTTTAAGTACCTACTTGTTGATTGAAAATATATGGTAGTTCTACTATAATCAACAAACTGTTTCAATCACACGTGTTCGTAAATGCTCTTCATTAAATGAGTGTATGACTGCTCATCATACGATTTATTGCATATACTTCGTCCGTTTGTCCTAGAATCCTAGTTATGCCTACTACGTCCTGCAATAGTAATATTCCATTCAATTTTATCCACCCAAACTAGTAGAATTTGGGGAAAAGAAGAAAAAAACGTTTGGTTTTCAGGAACAAAATTCTTCAAGAACCAAGGATTCGGTTATAGTATCTTAGCACAAATTTCAGGATACTAGTTAGAAACAAGTAAGGGTTGAAAACTAACACAACAGTCAGTTTGAAGGAGTGACTAACTAGAATATCAAGATTTCCTAGTGAAGGGGAGAAAGGGAGATATTTTATGCAGCCAATGTTAATACTAATTCGAACCCTCAACTCTCTCAACCTCTTAGTAATCTTACCGGTGCGATGAAACAGTAGTTCTTGAGTTCAAAATCACCATCTGAGCACCGGAGCCCCACCAAAGAATTTTCTGAACATTTAGTCATAGTCTTATAAAATAACATTTTTATATATTATACAAGGATACCCACGCTAAAAAATATAGTTACTATCAGACATAGTTAACAGGGTAATGAGTAAAACCTCCAGGTAACTTAATTTACTAGATGGGTAACTCAGCCTTCTTGAATAAATGAGCGAGATCCGTTACAATAAAGGAAAGAAAATTCGAATGAAAAGGCCCCTAGTCAACATAATAATTTGGGATATTAGCCAAACGTCAGATCACAGGTAGATTAGTAGGAAAGTAACTACTAATGATAATCACACCATTGTAGGAAACTGTTGATCGATTGATCTGATTTACGAAACAGTACACCGCAGCACAGAAAGAGAGTAGGAAAACGGCAGGGAAAATATAAGGTGATGGTGGTAGCTAGGTGATGGTATAGCAACCAAGATACAGATAGGATAAGAAGACCGCGGAGGTCGGAAATTAACGTCTAGAGTTAAATGAAAACTATAATTTTTATCTTTCTTGTTCATCTTAATGAGTTCTATTTAACAGCATCGATCCAACATTATCCAGCTGATATTATTAAAATTCGATTCACCACCTAACCTCTCCTGCTCCGTTTTAATTTCTCTAGTTCCGTCATGTAAGACGAAAACAATCACAATGCTCAACGTAACAGAAATTGCATTGCGTACTTTAGGCAGCAAGAGCGAAGGTATGTTTAGAAAGGCCGATTACGAAGATTCATCATAACAAACCAAAGTTGGCTAGTTACCGCCACAACAATACTGCACTTTTGCAGTACTCATGAAATCACTCCATGATTTACTACAATCGGTGTTTACTACAATATTAATTTCCATTTGTGCATCAACGGCTCAAAAAAGTATTTATATGTAAGTGGTCATCGTTTAGTTCTTAATGACAGGTCTAAGGCACCATATTCATCTGCAGGTGATATCTGAATGAATATGAATGAATGAAATGAAAGTTTATTTCGATTCTGAATTACATAGTATTATGTACACTATTTCGAAATATAGTTTCCCTAGTGGGTAAAACCCGAGACAGGGAAAACGAGTTGATACCTCGTCACAAAATAAAGAAACTAAAACATCTGTAAAATTGAAAAACTTAATACAAAAAACATTTCACCCGAGGTCTACGAACCACTTTTTAGGACACTATTAAGTTTTTAGGATTGCTTACCAGCTCTATCTTAATATTAAGGGGAAAATTGTTGTACACTCTTATTCCAGTAGAAAAGTATGTGTGCATAGAGGCAGTTGTACGAACACATGGTAAATTAATATTACCCTGCGATTGAAATCTTGTGGTTATTTCATGAGAAGGGTAGGTAAAACGTTTCTCCTTCAACAACTGCTTAACACAAATAGGCTTTGGAATTTCAAAATTTTCAATTTTCGGAACAGCGGTTCTGTATGCTCTAGGAATTTACTTTTCGTGATGACACGAAGCAGGATTTTCTGAGAAACGTTCACGGGGCTGAGAGTCGTGGCATAAGCACCACCCCAGGCCGTCAGTCCATATAACAAAATCGACTGGGCTAATGCTCAATATAATATTGTAATCAGACCCTCAGTAAGTAGCTTTCTAAGGTTGGCGAAAACATAAATCAGTTTTCTTAACCTCTTATATACCAGATCAATTTGAGTTGAGGGATGTTTCCCACTTGACATTAGAATCAAAGACTACTCCTAAGTATTTTAAATTATAACATTTTTCCACTTCGGGGCAGATTCAGATTCTGATATCTGAATCAGACTCACCGTTTGCCCCCGTCTGCTCTGCTTCTGTTTTAATTATTTTCCCTGTCAAAAGTGAGGAGACAGTTCTACGAATAAATGAGATATGAATTTCAGCCGCTGTAGGCTGAGAGCCCTGGAGGGGTCGTCTCATGCTACGGTATTCCCGACCCGTCCGAATATGCCTCGACCATCTTTGGCCAAATCGCGGCCCTCTACCTCAGTCATCCCCCCCTCTCCTTCCTGCCAGAAAGGAATCCAGGAAGTGATTCCGATCAGGTGTGGGTGCCTCGGGCCCCGTTATCCGCTCGCCGGACCTCCGCCGCTCAAGTCGTGTTCGATATGAATCGCTCTGATTTGTCTATTAGGAACGGACGGAGTTATGACTTATCGTGCTGGAAACGAATGACCATTATGAGAACATTCTAAAACTATGCTCTCATATACATCAAATCCACCGTGAGAATCCAATCACTCGTTGAATATCCAAGTAACGAACTACGACGCAAAAGAAAAACTAATTAGGTAGACAGCCAACTTTCCGCATTAATTTTAACGAGGACGTGTACAAGCAGTTATACAGAGATACATATATACAGGTACGTTTACCTTGTTTTTGGTTTATTATTTCCAATAATGAACCTTAGTAACCAAACAAAAAATAAAAAATAAATGTTTAAAAGCCCCTCAAAAATTGTTGTTTCAACATGACCATGTTTCAATAAAGAATTAAAAATCCGTCTGATGTAGTTTCCCTTCAAAACTACTGGACCAACTTACGAAATTTGTCCAAAAATCCAGCATCATGGCACCTTGAGCAATCAATTCTCAGGGGGTCCAATTAAGGATTGAACTATTGAAAAAGAAAGAAAATATAGAAAACTCAAAAACTTGTATATAAGATGGTAGTTTTTGTTTGATTGAGGTAGGTCCTCTCGGGTCGTTGTGCAATCATCAGTTTGCTCAACATTTGAAAAATCGGGCTAGTTGACGGTCGGTCTGAAGCCTCAGAGGCCAACAAAGGTATGAGCTGGACCGCATGGCTGGGAACCGCCTCGTATTTATTAAATCTCGTTTAATTTCAGTTGGATTTTACGCGGGTTTTCGAGGTTACCTAGGAAGCATTGTCTCTGGTTGTACAGTCCAGTTCTGGTAGTCTGGTTATCTAATACAAAAATAATAAACTTTTGTGTGATGGTTTTTGAACATAAAGTTGGATGGGCCCATTTAGGGCCATTCAGAACACTAAGGCATGCTAGTAAGCCCAAAGAAACTGAGAAAATGATTTTGATTACAGATGCATGTACAAGGAAGTGATGGAATGTACCAGTTATGCTTTCCAAGAGCTAAGGAGATATACCAGCAACAATCAGAGGACACCTCTGAAGCTAATAAGCGGCAGGTTTGTGCTCGGGAGTAGGAGTTTCAGAATACAGGAAGGGGAAAATATAAATATCCATCACATTAGCATGCATTCATTGGTAAAAGCTTAGCCCTTGAGCTTGGTTTTGGCATTTGCTTTCCCGTTATAATAGTGGGGAATTCCTAGTATTGGTCGGCAGGATGGGTGACTGTTTGTGTGTGCCTTTGCCACTGTCTTTGGCATGGATTTCAACATGTATACCACATAGTCAATTTGTAGATAGAAAAGTCGTAATAGCGACATAAATCACTGTCGTTGTAGGAACCAAACAGCTTGGGAATAGTAGATGACTGTTACTGTGTGTAACAAAACAAACTGAAATGTATTACCATGTGTTTGTGTCAAGCACGACTCGTTGTTAAGTGAATGAAATGATTAGAAAGCGTCTACTGAAATGTTTGTGCAGAAAGGCTTCCTTTCTCATTGTGGCTGATACAGGAGAAAGCAATCTGGAGTGGAACGAAATACACATCAAGAACCGGACACGAAATGACTTGGACTGCCAGAAAAGCAAAATAGCAAGACATACGATAAGCCTATAGTTTATCTCAAGAGCTTAATGGAGAAATGAGCCATACCACATTGACTTTATAGGACGCTTACCTCTTGTACAGGGCAAACGCTTCTTCATTCTTAGACTGGTGTGTAGGGTGGGTGGAGACTTTTGCAGTAGTCATCAAGTAGAGCTACCTCTCTCGAAGTGGCAGGTCAAATTGAACAACTGATACTGGTATGCATCAAGGAATGAGAAGAAATACGACTCACCTATAAAGTGGAATACAATAAAAATAAAAACCTTCAAAAGATGTTAATAGTCTTTAGTTAGCTTGTGCATATCATACCGATAAACCAACGTTATTCACCATCCACACCATACTTATTGAGGACGAAATGAAATATTACGAACTATCGCATAAAAATCCGACTATTAGTCTCAGAGTTCGATCTGCTACAATTTATTTCATTTTCGAGCATCAGCAGTTACGACTATCATAAACAACAATGTAAATCAGTAGGACACCATCCCGACCACCGAATGTTAACGGCAACCAGTGGTAGACCTTACGAAATCGCTGTTTCGGGGAATCGAGCATGATCACATGCTACATGTCATTATAGTATTCATCAGACGGCAATGGGATCCATAGAGGATTGTCTAGGTGTCCATAGAGTGCATGAAAAGTTAATCAAAATCGGTTCATTAATCTTGGAGTTTTCCCCGTTTCTACCAATTTTATTTCCAATCAATCGCTTCATCGCTTTTCTGAAACTTATTATTGTTCTTCGATTCAAACATCAAGACTAAAGCTACAATACAACACTAAAGCTGCAGTGTTGGGAAAAATATGTGCCTGTCACAAGGAGGTACACATATGGATGATTACCAGGTTGACTGTGAATAAACGGAAATGAACGAGAGAAGTAATTATTTATTGTAGTTGTTCTAACGTTTCATAAAATTCAAGTACTTACGCCGTTATCACAACTCCAACTCAATATGAATATATAATCTCGTCATTGGTCAAGCTTAAGCACACCCGAATGCCTTCATCTCTCACCAACGCAGCTCGATTGAAGAGTTAATCCGACGCCAGGAACCAGTCTCCCACGCTCTTAATATCCAGTCTAACTGTTTTTGTACAAGGAGTCGGGCGCATATTAAGAATGAAAAAAAGTAAAAGATAATAACCACTCCGTGATATTAACACTACAATCTCGTCGACTTCACACTACTCGCCTTGGCAGAAGGAATTAACAACGAGTAATAACAGGAACGTCAGAATCCGTTTGTTAAGGTGGCGTAATCAGTCGACGAATAAGGAAATCGAGAAAACAATGAAGCGACCATCTGGTCTTCGAGTTTTGAATGACTGACGAGTAATTTTGCTAATCACAATAGGAGATCCATGGAGTATACACTATCCACCTATGTAGGCTAAATTAAATTCATACAGTAGAAATAAATGGAATCCCCATTTCAAGATGGCTACAACTGACCATAAGTACCGCAACCCAAGAACAGGGCCATTCAGATGCTATCGGAAATGTCTATCAGTGGTAAATGACTTTATGACCGTAATTATTAGTTGAATGTTAATTTGTCGAACGTTGTAACGTTGATAACTCTTGCAATAGACCAAAAAATAAAATGTCAACTCTACCTTTGTAGACGGGTCATGTAAAACAGAAATAATTTCCCATGTTGTGTTTGCATTTACTACGCATGCGATCATCCTGAACCTCCAAGGAAAAGAGGAAGACCTAAGCCTTCACCGTCATACATTGTAAGTCCTTTAAGTTACATGGCGCTTTCCCATGCACTTTTTAATGTAATTAGTAATTCATATACATTAAGTGGCTTACACGTAAATTTTACTGTTCTTCAAAGCTGAACACTTCGTATAAGTAAACTAGCTGACCCGGCAAACGTTGTTTTCCCTTAAAATTATTTCTAGTTTCTAGATGAATTCTAGTGTAGACAAAAAATAACTTACTTCATACAAGTGTGTAAGTATGTGGCATGGAGCGCTATGAACGATAAGGGAATATAAAAATAACAAACGCCAAACAATATCATTTTTAAGTTATAATCGTTTATTCCTTAAAATTACATATCACATATTAATTTCACAGTAACACTAACAAACAATAATTATTGCTATAGTGTGAACAATATTTTTTGTTCGCCCATTTCAAGAATTCAAGCTTGGTATATTATGATTAAACCTTAATGATAAAAATAAATGTTTATTTTCATTTAAAAAATTTTAGATTTCCCATAAGCTAAAGGAAATTTTAATCGAAGTACAGTTAAAACACTATAATTGATCAGTTATCGAGCGGGATGATAATGATTAAATTACTAATATGCCAATAAAAAAATAGGGGTTGGTGATAACAAAAAATTAAAAATATAGAGTTGTATGTATTTTGTACTGTCACATTACAAAAAAATAGATTAAAATAAAAATAAATTAATAAAAATGAAAACATAAAATTTTGTACAAAAATTAAGGGTGAACAACCCTTATCACTTAGGGGTATGGAAAATATACAGAGTGTCACATTTCGTGACGGTCACAGGCCAGGAGAAGATTCTACGGAAAATTTCTAATCGAAAATGCCTCTTAGCAATTTTTTTTACACCCTTAGAAATGCGGTTCTTCTCAACTTTGGGATTTTTGTCGTTTTTTCGACCTTACCGCATTAAAACGGGTCATAGATTGAATGGTGGGCATTTTGAACAGTATTTACAGTAAAAATGTTCAATTTATTACAATGCTTCATTAATTATTTTTAACCAGAAGAGTTAACGCATGATAAAAAACCGGAGTATCCAGGAAAAACGCTGCAAATTCTTTCACTGGGGTTTATTATTCAATTGGCTTGCGTTCATGATTTGAATTTCTACTAAGCTTGGGGTGTGCGTGTTTCACAGGATAGAGAGATTATTGAATTTCAGGAGGCACACATATATGATCAGCTGATCAATCCAAATAGGTATTTTGGTTGAGAACAGATCTACGTGCTCCGTGCATATCTCCTGAAATTCAATAATCGCTCTATCCTGTGAAACACGCACACTCCAAAGCTTAGTAGAAATTCAAATCATGAACGCAAGCCAATTGAATAATAAACGACAGTGAAAGAATTTGCAGCGTTTTTATTGAACCTCAATACTCCACCTTCCCCCCCACAATAAAAACATCTATAATTTATCAAGTCCTTTAGCACTTGTATTGCCTTAAAACTTGCCCAAATCCAAATTTAAACGATTTAGCCAAAGGTAGACTGATGTAGAGGAGGCACACAAATATCATCAACTGATCAATCCAAATAGGTGTTTTGGTTGAGAACCGATTTACGTGGTCTATGCATATCTCCTGAAATTCAATAATCGCTCTATCACCTGTAAAACACGCACACTTCAAAGCTTAGTAGAAATTCGAAACATGAATAAAACTCAAATGAATAAAATTGAATAATAAACCCCACTGAAAGAATTTGCAGTGTGCGTGTTTCACAGGATAGAGCGATCATTGAATTTCAGGAGGCACACAAATATGATCAATTGATCAATCCAAATAGGTATTTTGGTCGAAAACAGATTTACGTGCTCCATGCATATCTCCTGAAATTCAGTAATCGCTCTATCCCGTGAAACACGCACACTCCAAAGCTTAGTAGAAATTCAAATCATGAACGCAAGCCAATTGAATAATAAACCCCAGTGAAAGATTACTATTTACCCCAGTAATAATATTGAATAATATTTACCTATATATTATCAGCGTTTCATGCATATCAGAATGCTTCAACCCGTGTATCGGCTATCACTCCAGTATCCACATTCACTACAACTCGACGCTATCGGCATCACTAGGTTACAAACAAACAATAATAAACCAAAAACGCTGCAAATTCTTTCACTGGGGTTTATTATTCAATTTTATTCAATTGGCTTGCGTTCATGGTTTGAATTTCTACTAAGCTTTGGAGTGTGCGTGTTTCACAGGATATGGCGATTACTGAATTTCAGGAGATATGCATGGAGCACGTAAATCTGTTTTCGACCAAAATACCTATTTGGATTGATCAGTTGATCATATTTGTGTGCCTCCTGAAATTCAATAATCGCCCTATCCTGTGAAACACGCACACTCCAAAGCTTAGTAGAAATTCAAATCATGAACGCAAGCCAATTGAATAATAAACCCCAGTGAAAGAATTTGCAGCGTTTTTCCCCACAATACCCCCCAAAATAAAAACATCTATAATGTATCAAGTCCTTTGGCACTCGTATTACGTTAAAACTTCCCCAAATCCAAATTTAAACGATGTTGCCAAAGGTAGACAGATGTTGAAATATCATCAACTGATAAATCCAAATAGGTGTTTTGGATGAGAACCGATTTACGTGGTCTATGCATATCTCCTGAAATTCAATAATCGATCTATCACCCGTCGCA